>CAJQZJ010032618.1:1061824-1078391 GCA_907164525.1 Lophiomys imhausi | reverse complement strand
AAAAAAAAAAAAAAAAAAAAAAAAAAAAAAAAAAAAAAAAAAAAAACCAACACATCCTAGACTTTTTTAATATGACTTTTCCTATCTATCTTTTTGGAACATATTTTTTTCTATTCTTTTTAAATCCATAGATGTAGATTACGTCTTAGACTATCTTCTATGAATGGTTCCTAATTTTCTGATAGAGTGGTAAGACCCAGGAGTTGGGGTAGATTCCAACTTGAAAGGAGACTTTAGCCTGTCAACTCAAAGGAACACCAAAGTATGAGCAGGTTTGAGAGAGTCAGAGCTAAATTCAGCCTCAGAGGGTGAAAATCCCTGTGCAGCTTCCTCATCATCCAGTTCCATCACTTGCTGGAGCACCATGGGGTTAGTGCAGAAAGCAAAGTGATGACCCAGGCCTGGCCCTCTGCTGGAGGACCCTTAGCACTGTACTTGCCAACACTAAAGACAGCAGGAAAAGATTGTAAACATGTGGGGATGATTGGATCCTGACACCGTTCCTAACTTGACCGGTTAGTGATTGGAGTTACCACTTCACAGGCCTACAAACATGAACCACCAGCCTGTCCAACTGGTAAGTAGATGTTGAAATAACAGAGATGCGAGAAATGTTGGCTTTCCAGGAATGCTGATGTGGCAGCGACAGGGTAAAGGGTGGAGTGCTTTACAAGACACTTATCTTTCATAGACTCTCACCTGCCTAGTACACACAGCAAGAGCTTGAATGAAAGGCTTGATGTCAAACCACAGATTAGTCTTGACTTATGACCCTGAATAATTTTTGAATTTCTGAATGGTTAAGGGGAACAATACTCTTCTCTAAAGAAGTTTTGAGACCTTGATCTGACAATGCATGTTCTACATTACTTAGTACAGAGTCTAGCATAGGTCAGGTCATCCATAAACACCATTTACAACCTTTCCTTAAATATTTCCAATTTTCATAATGTTACCAAGAATTAATCGTTAGCATGTTCATCGTTTTGGTATGTTTTCTCAGAGCTTCTAATTCAGGGTTTGATACATATTTGACAAACAACATATCTTCCCTAACTTGTATTTGAAGGCTGGGTATGAATTCTTGAATCTGCCTCTCCACCAATGTGAGCATCTCATATTTCCATAGAGGCTGCTTGTTTCCTTCACTGAGCTTGTTCAAGATCCAGAGGGAAAGCAGTACTGCCCGAGCAGAGCACAAGACTGAGACCAGACTGAGCACAAGACCAGACTGAGCACAAGACTGAGCACAAGACTGAGACCAGACAGGTGACAGCTTCAGGCACCAGCCTCTCCTTGGAATAACCAACTTAGCTTTAAGCAGAGTTATTATGTGTGTCATTTGGCATCATTACTTTGCACAAGATGAATATGAGATTCTAGCTTCAGATTGTGAAATGCAGACACTGATGGATGACAAAGACTCATTCAATTACAATTAGGACAAAACAAACAGCCTTTTAAAAATGAAGCTCAGAATGGGAAGGTGGGGGGAGAACCCTGTCCTACTCTACTGATAGGTTCCCTTTGCTAGGATGAGCATAACAGCAGACAGGTTATACAGAAATGCCGTTGGCAGTCGAAATGACAGTGACATTAGCAGCAATTGGGAAAGAAAACATATTGGCATCATCAAAATACAGCATGTGCCTTGTAAATGTATTTCTTTATTCTTTCCTTTGGAACATGCATAGCATACACGTGTACAGCAGCAACTGAGTGGAGTGTGCCAATAGTGCCACACAGAATACTCAATAACCATACAACTTTACATCATTCTGTACACCCAATGTTATGCTACAAATCGCTTTTATAAACAGAGAGTTCAGCAGAGCGAGAGCCTGAGTTCAGTGTGGTCTCTATAGCATGATAGTTGTTCTAAGCTCCATTTTTCTCATTAGAAAATGCAATTATTAACATCTGCCATGAAAAGTAATGGTGCCCACTGAGCTCAAATAAACAGCGAATCTTGTTGTCTATGAGCTCGCTGCTGCTCTCATCATAGAGTGTGTGTGAATACCGGACAACCTTCCTCATGTCCACCAAAGAATTTGGTGCACTTTAACTTGAGAATTTTGCCCTGAGTACTCTGAATTGTAAATGAGCATTGATTTTGTTGTCTCCTCTAGTTCACTGGCATTTTTAAAGAGAGGGATAGGGATTCAATGAATATTTTCTGAAAACATAAATCAGTACATGAATAACATTAATTAAGCAGTCAAAAGTCACGTTCCTCCTGCACCTCACCAAACATTATCAACTCCCTGATGCTCAGTTAAGAGATCATCAGAAATATTATCTTCAAAATAATTTTTCCTGTGGGTCATCAGGGAAAATCAGCTATCAGTATTATTCCAGGTAACTGTTTTGCCTAGCTCCACCTCACACTGCTGTTGTGTTGAAACAAACAGTATCAGTTCTGAGATTAGGGAGTTCCCATATTTTCATGAATAATTACTGCTTCTATACACATATATTTTAATTTTATATTTAAATGTTAGTATATCTTTATTTATAAAATATTCATAAAATCCAAGTGTTATATATTGATATTAGAAAACAACAAATAGTTTTTCATTACAAACTTCTGTCTGCATTGATGTATAAAAAATAAGTTCCCTAAATATTGAGGATAGAATAATAATCCACACAGGGACATATATATATGTTCTTGGGGAATCAACCCATAAGACATAACCTTTGCAATTTTACTTGGGCCTAAAGGTAGTGATTAGACATGTCTCCTGGAAAAATGTCAAGCTGCAAAGGACAGTAAGGATGAATGTGAACAGACAGTATACATGAACTCACACAATGCTAGTCTATGTGTTTCTATATGATATGTACATGTATGTGTGTGTGCCCACAAAGACACACAAATAGAAATATATTAGAGCATTAAAATGTGTGCCTCTGAAGTTAACTCCAGAAAGAGGTTATTGCAGGACCATTTTATGCCTTTAACACTACTCTCTCCCCTAGTAAGCACAGTGCAGAATGTAAATGCAGCCACTTGGAAACAGCAATGCCTTCCCTCAGAGAAGCTGTATTCTTTTCTATTTCCTAAGGGTTGATAAATGCTACTCTTAGAAAACCAAGTAACCATAAGCCAAAAAATACAGAGAACAAACCAACAAAAAAGAACTGAAACAGAATTTCAGGATGAAAAATGCCAGTCCAATTAGTTTTCCTCAGCAAACATTGCACCATGCACAGGTATTTTTTTTTCCAAATATCTAGTAGTTTTGAACTGTAGGGCATACATCCCTGTGGACTGTCATTCCCTTTATGGTCCCATCAACCCTTGACCTCATAGTGCATTCACTGCCTTGAAAACAAATTGCACTGGTAACGTTTGTATTCTATTTTCTTCCTCTTCGACTTGTGTTATTCAGATCACTGAACCCATACAATGTTATGAAGTAAAAGCTACTCTCATGACCTGCAAAGATGAATGTCACTTTGTGAGGTATTGGTGAATGTTTGAGTCCCGGGAGAACGTGCTACCCTCCCCAACAGCAACTCACGCATCACTGTGATGTTCCAGAAGAAATGATCCTCTCCCTTCTCAAAGAAAAATAGGTATGTGAGGTAGTTGTTTTACTCACAAGGTCAGAGAACAAAGTACTTGGAAAGCAAATGAGGAAATTGGGGCAGGAAGATAATTACTTTAGAATCTTTCTGGGAATACGTTAACCAGTCCAGACAGCGTTTATTTTAAAGGGCGGCATTATAAATTTGCATGGGAATTTTTATGAACATTTTTGTCACTTTCAGAGGGATCTACCAGAATATGTAGTGCTGAGAGGAACATGTTGACATGTCAGAGAGCTAAAACAAATGTGAAGAAAGAAACTGAAAATAGCTGGCTGTGAAGAAACCATTAGAAAGTGATGGGTGGCACTCAGTTTTGTGCTTTGACATTTCTGAGAAGAAATTAGGAAGCGTATGCTTGTGTGTGTGTGTGTGTGTGTGTGTGTGTGTGTGTGTGTGTGTACGCACGTGCGTGCGTGTGCGTATGTGTACAGATGGATAGATGATAGATAGATACATAGATAGATAATGATAGGCAGTCAGATAGAAAGATTGATAGTCCAAAAATCTTAGGCTGGCTTCAAACTCAACATTCGTCCAAGGATGACCTTGAACTTCTGATCCTCCTGCCTCTACCACCGGAATGCTGGTGTTACAGGCATAAGTCATCCTTCCAGGTTGGTAGCATGAAAACCAGGGCTTCCTGCCTGCTAGACAAATACTCCACCAAATGAGCAACATCCTTGGTGCTATGTGCCTATCTTAGTTACCCTGTTGCCAGTGGGGAGACACATGAAAAAATAACACCTAAACTGTCCTTTGCATATTTTATTAACGAAAAGCTCTGTGCTAATAAATCCACTATAAAATCCCCAAATGAGGTCTCTTTTCTGATTGTTCTGCAATGGGAATACCTGTTAACACTTAACCTTATAGAGCCTTGATGTTCAACTGCCTTTTCTATGCTAGCCATTCCTAAAAATGTGTTTTGTGGAAAGAGTTCTTTGGGTTGGGGTGAAATAAAAAAGAGAGACAAAATTTTTGGAAGGTAATTTTATTCAACTTAAATGACTTTGTTTAATTCCAATATTTTGCCTTGTTTGGTATACAAAAAGCCTTTCCTCTTAGAAGAATACTAACACTATATGTTCATTTTCAGTGTGCTGCCTATAATTTTACTAGACTGTAATATTTTGGACCACTATATGCAGCCATGCAAGGCACCTCTTTCCCAATCTCCAATAAAGCTAATGCATCAAACAGTGGTCTGTAGACTTCCCTATAAAGAAAGTAAGTCATGATTTTCCCTGTAGTACAAAGTAGTGATTTCCAGTGTTTCTGATTTTAACAATGGATGTTACACACACCCCTTTTCTTTCAACAAAATCCTCATCTTAATAGGTTCAATAAGAACACACAAGACTGTCTATAAATTTTAAAAATAGTAACTTTGCCACCATAAAGTTATGGTCTACAATGATAAGGGTTTTATTAGTCGTTACTCCTGGTAGCATGTACCACACTTAAGTACTCTGTACTCTTTAGATGGTAATGAGTGGAAAAGAAGATAAAGCATGTGAAACATGTGCTAAAGCTGAAAGAGTTATTTAGCTGTGAAGATGTTAATTATCTTAACAGAGCCATATAGACTACAGGAAAAACTGTGGCAGAATTTTAAAGTCATCATGTTGCGACAGTTGGCACATTCTAATTCACTGGGCTGCAATCAGCTCTGGCAGAGCCTCTAGCTCAGGATGTAATGTGCTTTTGTTCTCAGATACAAGTCTTTATTTTCATTGCCCCTCTTTCAGCCCTTCACCAAACAGAAATCTCATTCTGTGCTCTTCACCTTAGCACATAATGACCCGAATATTAGTCAAATAGCATTGCAAGATTTGTATGCCAAAAGGAAATGTGGGAGCAAGGGACCTGGCTTGGGTCAGTAACTTCCCTGAGGAAGTGACATTTGAACTCAGATTAATAGCATGATTAGAAGTTAATGAAATATTCCCTGAAAAGACAGTAGCTGGGATCAGGAGCCAGAGAAATTATGATGAAATAAAGGAATTTAGTTCAGTCGGGCGATAGCAGATGTAGAAGATGAAGAACTATGTCAGGATAGAAAAAAAATTATTCCATCAGTATGTAGAATAATTTGTTATGACCCCACAAAAGATATACATGTTTAATCTTAAACAGATAATCTTTGAATGTATGTATATATACATATATATATATATATGTATATACTGCTTCAGCAAGTAGCTAGAATAAAAACAAAAGAAGTAAAACTCAAACACACAGTAATATCCCATCACAGAGTCATTTGAAGAACTGTAATGACAGCCTTGCTTAGCGCAATGATATTTCAAAGAAAAAAAAATCATTAAGAGAAAATGTACAACATCTAAAAATATCAACCTATAATTCTGATTAAATAGTATATTCTTATTCATTTAAATTATAAAACATATTAGAAAAAATATATAGACAAATTTGAATATATGTTAATGACTTCCAAGTCTCCAGAACACATACATAAAGGGGTGGAAAGAGGGCACTATGATGGAGATGTAACTTGATGTAATAAAAAAACATTATAATAAAAATTACTTAATTACCTAGTTTGGGGTATTTTGTACAGGTATACAAAAAGAATAAGGCAAAATAAAAGAGTGATTAAGACTAGCTCAGCATTGAAAATGAGATATTCTCATATTTGATGACAGGCAAGAACAAGAAATATAAACTCAGATACAACATGTCAAAGCTCCAGGACCCCAGGAACACACTAACTATGCTGGAAATTACTAGAGGAGGAGGAAAGAAGTTTATCTGTAAAAGAACAAGTATCAGAGAGAGAGACATCAGCAATAACAATTCCAAAAGGCAGCTATAGTTACAGTAACTGTCGTTGTAGAATTCTGTGAAGGAATCATTTATAATTAAGTGTAAAATAGAAATATTTGCAATAAAACAATATCTAAGATTCCCTGTCCCTCAAAGACCAAATAAAACACTAATGGAGAAATGAATAACATGTAATACATAGTAGGAAACAACAACAAAAATAAGGTGTTCATATTAGTAATTAGTTCATAATTAACCAACATAAGTAAATAGTCAGAATCATTTGACAAAGGCAAAAAGAAGACAGGCAGTTAATCTAACATAAAAAGCAAGCCTTGTGGAGATGATGACTCTCTTCATCTTCATGGTTGATTTAAGATGGTAAAGGTTAAAAGTACTTGCCAAATAAGAACTCTTATTACTCTCATGGAATTATTACCTGAGTATTATATTTATGTCATTTCCACCCCACACCACTCTCCCCTTCTAGTTCTTTTCCTGATGCTTTCATTGCCCCCCTAACTTTATGACATCTTTACTTATTAATGTTACATATGTTTGTATATAACAATATATGTGTGTATAAGTGTATCCTGCTGAATCCCTTTAGTGTTGCTTCTATGTATATATGGTTAGAGGTGACCACTTGGGAACCGATAACCTATCAAGGGGGCTTGTCCTTGGAGAGGTGTGTATCCCCCTCTTTCAGCAGCCATTGCTACACAACAGCTTTGTAATTATACATATTTGTCTGTGTGTGGGTATATGCATATGAATGCAGGTGCCATCAGATGCCAGGAGAAGGTTATGAAGTTTATAGGACGTTCTGAATCACCAACACAGTGCTGGGAAGCAACCACTTGTCCTCTCTAATACCAGTCGAACACTTCAACCACTGAGCCATCTTTTCAGCCCTCAAATAATAAATACATTAAAGCTTCAAAAGCAAGTACATAAAGAACAGAATAGGCATATAATTAATAGAATCTGATTTGTCTACTTAAGGCAGAGTAGAGTTTATAAAAGAGAGAAACAGTGAAAATAGAAAGCAATATTAAGGTGAGTGATAACTCAAAATATGTCAAGAACCTCAGCAATAAAAATAACTGCATCCATCATTTGTAAATAGAGATTTGATGACTCAGTGAGTCAAAAAAACTATTATCAAACTGGATGCATTTACAGTAAATGCAGAATATTTAAGAAAAGAGAAATGTATACCATCAAGCTGTAGGCAAATGTACATCCGAAAATTGAGTGATACAGTAACATCTATCAAACTTAAATGGACCCTGAATTATAAATGGTTATTAATAAAGACAATTACTTAACAAAAGAGAAGGTCACCAGTCTGGAGCAGAGCGCCGGGTAGAGCAGATCTAGCCCACGAGCGGATTCAACCCACAGCTCCAGCCACAGATCAGTGGCCTGCCTGTCTTTCTGATATCCAGCCTGCACACAGACCTCTACACCCAACAGGGAAAAACAGCTGGACCACAAGAGCGAAGGTAAGTAAGATTTTTTTTTTCCGGAGTTTCCAACATGGCGGTACAGTGTGCACTGTAGCTAAGTGGCAGAGACCTAACCCAGTCACAGCAAAGCAACTAGGAGCTAAGACTGAGTGCAAACAGAGACGGTAACTGTGTGTTCTCCACAAATACTGGGGCAGGTCACTCACCCTAGCACCCAAGCATCTGAGGCAGTAAGTAACAGGCACACCAAAGCTGGCACCCTTCTTGGGAGGAGCTCCCTGCCTTCACGGTCAGCCTAGCTGCTGAACCAGATCAACTGTGTCAGTGAGGGGAGAACACAGGCCCAATCACAACTCTACCTGCCTTTCTGAGGGGACCTGCCAGCTCCCAGGTCCTCAGTGGATAGCATCCTCCTGACTCTCCAATCCCCTGTATGTTGGTACAATTGGGTCACAACCAGTTGAGGAGAGCTGCAGCCACTCTCCTCTCCGAGAGCCAGTCTATTACAGGAACCTGCCTACCATCCTGGTAGACACCAGGATCTCAGGATCAGCCAACCCCTAGGGCAGGGAGTTTTCCTGAGCACCAAGGTCAACTGACAAATAAACAAACAGACAACACCAGGGTCAATCAGATGACAAAAGGCCAGCACAAGAACATGGTTAAAAAAAAAAAAAAATAGGAATGTCTCCAGATCCTAGCAATAACGCTACAGACAACTCTGGATATCCTAACACGATTGAAACAAAGAAAAAGGACCTTAATCCTATGCTTATATTAATAATAGAAGGCCTAAGGGAGGAAATAAAATACCTCAGAGAGCAACAACAAAGTACTGCAAAGGAGGTGATGGAAATGAATAAAGTGCTTAAAGGAATGGAAGACCTGAAAAGGGAAGTTGAAGCAATGAAGAAAATCCAATCCAAGACATCCATAGAACTGGAAAACCTTAAGAAAAGAATAGGAACTACAGACACTAGCATCACCAACAGAATACAAGAGATAGAAGAAAGAATTTCATGCTCAGAGGATAAAATTTAAAAAATTAATACATCTGTCAAAGAAAATGTGAAATCTAAAAAAGTCCTGACACAAAACCTTCAGTAAATCAAGGACACAATGAAAAGATGAAATCTCTGAATAATAAGAATAGAAGAAAGAGAAGAGTCCCAGCTCCATGGACCAGAAAATATCGTCAACAAAATCATTGAAGAGAATTTCCCAAATCTAAAACAAGAGATGCCTATAACTGTACAAGAAGCTTACAGAACTCCAAATAGATTAGACCAGAAAAGAAAATCTTCCTGCCACATAATAATCAAAACACTAAATGTACAGAACAAGGAAAGAATATTAAAAGCTGCTAGGGAAAAGGGTCAAGTAACATATAATGACAAACCTATCAGAATCACATCTGACTTTTCCTCAGAGACTCTAAAAGCCAGAAGGGCCTGGACGGACATCTTGCAGACCCTAAAAAAACACAAATGCCAGGCCAGACTACTATTCCCTGCAAAACTGTCAATCAACATAGATGGGGAAAACAAGATATTCCATGACAAAGCTAAATTCAAACAATACCTATGTACAAATCCAGCTCTACAGAAGATGTTGGAAGGAAAACCCCAACCCAAAGAGGTTAACTATACACAAGAAAGCACAGGAAGCAAATAACATGCCTGCAGCAAAATCAAAAGAAGAGAACCTCACTCCCACACTATTTTCACCAACATCAAGATGGCAGGAAGTAACAATCACTGGTCATTAATATCCCTCAATATCAATGGACTCTATTCCCCAATAAAAAGACATAGGCTACCAGAATGGATGCAAAAACAGAATCCCACATTCTGCTGCTTACAAGAAACACACCTCTGCAAAAAATATAGGCATTATATCCAAGTAAAGGGCTGCAAAAAGATATACCAAGAAAATGGACCCAAGAAAAAAGCTGGAGTGGCAAATCTAGTATGCAACAAATTGGACTTTCAACCAACATTAATCAAAAGAGATGGGGAAGGACACTACATACTCATCAAAGGAAAAATCCACCAAGATGAAATCTCAATACTGAACATCTATGCCCCAAATATAAGACCACCCACATTCATTAAAGAAACATTATTGAAGCTCAAATCCCACATTGAACCTCACACATTAATGGTGGGAGACTTCAACACACCACTCTCACCACTGGACAGATCAATGATGCAGAAACCAAACAGAGAAATAATGAACCTCACAGATGTCATGAATCAAATAGACCTAATTGATATCTACAGTGCATTTCATCCCAAAAGAAAAGAATACACTTTCTTCTCGGCACCTCACGGAACCTTCTCCAAAATCGACCATATATTCGGTCACAAAGCAAGCCTCAACAGATACAGGAAAATAGAAATTACTCCTTGTAACTTATCAGACCATCATGGAATAAAGCTAGACTTCAACAATAACAAAAACAACAGAGAGCCTGCAAAAACATGGAACCTGAACAACTCTCTTCTCAATAACCTCTGGGTCAGGGAAGAAATAAAAAGAGAACTTGAAGTCTTCTTAGATCTCAATAAAAATGTAGGCACAACATACCCAAGCTTATGGGACACATTGAAAGCAGTGCTAAGAGGAAAGTTTATAGCACTAAGTGCCTTCAAAAATAAACTAGAGAGTTCCTATATTAGCCACCTAAAAGCACACCTGAACAAAAAGAACAAAAGAAGCAAACACTCCCAAGAGGAGCAGACGAGAGGAAATTATCAAACTCAGGGCTGAAATCAACAACTTAGAAACAAAATGCACAATACAAAGAATCAACAAAACCAAGAGTTGGTTCTTTGAGAAAATCAACAAAATAGACAAGCCCTTAGCTAAACTAACTAAAAGGCAGAGGGAAAATACCCAAATCAACAAAATCAGAAATGAAAAGGGAAAATAAGGAAATAGAAGTCATTAGAATTCTTCCAACAAAAAAAAAAAAGCCCAGGACCAGATGGTTTCACACAGAATTCTACCAGACATTTGAAGAAGAATAAACACCAATATTCTTCAAACTCTTCCACAACACAGAAACAGAAGGAATACTTCCAAACACAATCTATGAGGCCACAGTCACCCTGATACCTAAACCTCACAAAGACCTAACGGAGAAAGAAAATTTCAGACCAATTTCCCTTATGAACATGGATGCAAAGATACTTAATAAAATACTTGCAAACCAGATCAAGATCACATCAAAAGTATCATACACCATCATCAAGTAGGCTTTATTCCAGGGATGCAGGGGTGGTTCAACATTAGAAAATCCATCAATGTAATCCACCACATAAACAAGCTGAAAGAAAAGAACCACATGTTCATCTCATTGGACACTGAAAAAGCTTTTGACAAAATACAGCACACTTTCATGTTAAAAGTCTTAGAGAGATCAGGCATACAAGGACCATACTTAAACATAATAAAGGCAATTTACAACAAGCCAATAACCAACATCAAATTAAATGGAGAGAAACTTAAAGCATTTCCTTTAAAATCGGGGCCAAGGCAAGGCTGCCCACTCTCTCCATATCTCTTCAACATAGAACTTGAAGTTTTAGAGCAATAAGACAACTAAAGGAGATCAAAGGGATACAAATTGGAAAGGAAGAAGTCAAAGTATTCCTATTAGCAGATGATATGATAGTATACATAAGTGACCCCAAAAATTCCACCGGAGAACTCCTGCAGCTGATAAACTCCTTCAGCAAGGTGGCTGGATACAAAATCAATTCAAAAAAATCAGTAGCCCTTCTTTACACAAAAGATAAATGGGCTGAGAAAGAAATAATGGAATCAACACTCTTCACATAGCCACAAATATTATAAAATACCTGGGGGTAACTCTAACCAAGCAAGTGAAAGACCTGTATGATAAGAACTTCAAGTCCCTGAGGAAATAAATTGAAGATACTAGAAGATGGAAAGATATCACTTGCTCATGGATAGGTAGGATCAACATAATAAAAATGGCCATCTTACCAAAAGCAATATACAGATTCAACGCGATTCCTTTCCAAATACCAACTCAATTTTTTACAGATCTGGAAAAAACAATTCTCAACTTCATGTGGAATAACAAAAGACTCAGAATAGCTACATCAATCATGTACAATAACAGAACATCTGGAGGTATCACCATCCTGGGTTTCAAGCTGTGCTACAGCATGGTATTGGTATAGAAACAGACCAGTCGACCAATGGAATCGAATTGAAGACCCAGAAATAAACCCACACACACCTACAGTCACTTAATTTTTGACAATAAGCCAAAAACATACAATGGAAAAAGGAAAGCATCTTCAATAAATTGTGCTGGTCTAACTGGATGTCAACATGTAGAAGAATGCAAATAAATCCATACTTATCACCCTGTACAAAACTTAAGTCTAAGTGGATCAAGGACCTCAACATAAATCCGGACACACTAACATTAATAGAAGAGAAAGTGGGGAAAAGCCTTGAACTCATTGGCACTGGTAGCAGCTTCCTGAATAGAACACCAATAGCTCAGGCACTAAAACAAACAATCCATAAATGGGACCTTATAAAATTGAAAAGCTTCTGTAAGGCAAAGGACACTGTCCTTAGAACAAAACGGCAGCCTACAGACTGGGAAAGGATCTTCACCAACCCAACATCCGACAGAGGGCTAATATCCAAAATATATAAAGAACTGAAGAAATTATACAGCAAAAAATCAAATAACCCCATCAATAAATGAGGTACAGATCTAAACCGAGAACTCACAGAAGAGGAATCTCTAAAGGCCAAGAGGCATTTGAAGAAATGTTCAACATCTTTTGTCATCAGGGAAATGCAACTTAAAACAACTCTGAGATTCCATCTCACATCTGTCAGAATGGCTAAGATCAAAAACTCAAATGATAGCACATGCTGACGAAGATGTGGAGAAAGAGGAACACTTCCCCATTGCTGGTGGGAATGCAAACTTGTGCAATCACTTTGGAAATCAATCTGGAGATATCTCAGAAAACTGGGAATAATTCTACCTCAAGACCCAGCCATAACCCTCTTGGGCATATATCCAAAAGTGTTGAAACGAAACCACAAGGACATTGCCTCAACAATGTTCATAGCAGCTTTATTTGTAATAGCCAGAAAATGGAAGCAACCTAGTTGCCTTCAACTGAAGAATAAATAAAAAAACTGTGGTTCATTTACACAATGGAATACTACACAGCTATCAGAAATGATGAAATCATGCAATTCGAAACCAAATGGTTGGAGCTAGAAAAGCTCATCCTAAGTGAGCTGATCCAGTCCCAGAAAGATAAACATGGTATGTATTCCCTTATAAATGGATATTTACCATATATCACAGGATAACTATCCTACAACCCACACACCCAAATAGATAGGAACCTAGCATGTCTATCCTAGGAAAAATTCTACCCACCAGTGAGTCATGGAATCTGCTGCTGGTTAGTGGAACACCATACCCTAGATGGTGTGCCATATCAACCCCAAGTACAAGTGGAAGCTCTTGGCCCTCACATGATGGAAGATGTGAAGAAGTATAATTGTGAGGGCCCACCTCATCTGAGAAAAAGGAGAGTACCAAGTAGAGGAACAAGGAGGGAGGGAAAGGGATAGGGAGAGAGCAAGGGAGGGACCAGGAGGGGAGGAGGGAGGAAACTATGTTCTAGAAGTAACTTGAGAAAACAAAATAATACTTTTTAAAGAAAATTGTTAATAAGCTTAAAATATAATAAAAATACAATATAAAAATTTCAAACTATAATTTACCAAAGGTATACTTGCCTTACTGGCATGAAACGAAAATGGCCTTACTCTGATTAGAATGTTAGACTGCAGGTAGCCACATATATTACACAAACTTGATAGCAGATGGGGGGATTGAGGGGGAAGAGGGTGGAAGGGTGGGCAGGAGGGGGAAGTAGGGAGGGGATTGTGATTGAGATGTAACTTGAAGAGATAAAAAATAAATAATAATAATAATAAATTTGTATTTCATGCCTTACAAAATTTTTTTTTCATAGACATATAGGATATTTTTATGGTTTGTTATTAAAAGCAGGTAAAAAGTATAAAATACTGTAAATAAATTAAAGGTTACTGCTGTTCAACCTGGTTTTTGTAACCGAACTTTTAAGTTATTATTTAACACTTATTTATTACTAAATTCACTTATAACAAACACCAACAATTTCTTAACTATTAATCCTATAAATTCCTACAACCCCTTTAACCTATCCACTAAACCTATTGATAATCATAACAACTATTTTCATAACCTTTTAGAATGATACAGTCTCTGGGGCAGGTCCTCAGTCGTCAGGAAACCAGTCTCGGGGGTAGACTCTTTAACGCACTTAGCAGTCCTTTTTCTGGAATAGCTCAGACGCAGGTTTGTCACGGTAAATTGGCTATCGAAGTCTCACTTTAAATAAGGCTTGAGGCTTTCTTTTCTCTGGGAGACCTCAGCGTCTGTAGGCCACCTTACTTCCTTCGTATCAGCAACTCTGCCGTTCTGCCTCAGTCTTTAAAGCTGGCCAAAGTTCCGTTCAGGCCACTGTTCGGACAGGTCAAACCCCTCTAGGCAAAAGCTGAGCCACAGGGTTTAGTCCTTGGCCTTTTGCTGTCTTGCCAAGGCTTTCTCTGCTCACCAGCTTCCTTCTGCCTCAGGGAGATCTGGCCATTGGTCTACCAGAACTTTCTCCAGCAGGACTCTCAGAGCTCTCTCATATCGGGGGCCCTTAGCACGCACGCGCCTCTCTGGGCTTATCCACTTGTCCTTAAATAGGATCACTCCTTGTTCCACCTGCTTCAGCTTAATTTGGGCTCTGCCCACTTAGCAGTTGAAAGCAATGCCAGGTCATAAAGTCTTTCCTTGTTTCACCTGGCTTCAACCTTGTTTTTCACTCCAAAGAGACTCCCCTCTTTTCACATGACTTCATCCTTAAGCTGATAAGCTAATTGCTCACAGCCAAGTTGATCTTCATGCCCCGAATTAAGAGACTGTATCAGAAACTTAGGTATTCACTAAATCTAACTTAAATTAACCTATCAGCCCCTACAGGTTTTCTTTTTTTTTTTTTTTATATACTTTTTTTATTTCTTCAAGTTACATCTCAGTCACAAACCCCTCCCTATTCCCCCTTCCTGTCCCACCCTTCCACCCTCTTCCCCCCAACAGCTTCCCCTTTCAGTCCAACAAATGGTTCCTTCTCTTATAACAGTAAATACTATACAAAACAACAGAAATAAATACGCCACATATATGAGAGTTAAATGGCCCAGCATACATTCCCAATGTCCAGTTCATACATATTTGGCCCCTGACTTTAACATTCTACCATCCAACCATCTCCATGAGTTTAAAGTTCTATATCTGACTCAGCTTTCATACTAACTTGCATCACTATTAAAAACATCTTCTTAGATCCAGAACACCCTCTTGATTCCTAAACAACTCAAAATTTAACTATGAGAATCTAGCTATCTATTGTTCAACCACCTCAGAGACCTGAGAGGGATAAATATATCTGATTATGTAGGAAGTGCACGGGCTGCATCATCCAAAACTAAGAAATGACATATCAGTGGCTGCCTGGACAGTTCCTGTTTTCTCTCCATACGTTACAGCATCAATCTTCAGTCAAAAAGGTTATTTTTATATGAATAAAACAAGTAACAATTTTTCTCTAAGGTGAAAGTGAAAAAATGAGAGACAGCACATTTTGTGAGTGTGTATGGTAAAAATCACCACATCATCCTCCAATACTTCAGTCTATCTATGAGCACAACTTTGCTGATCACTAGAGAAGACAGTTTTTAGGCTATTCCATGTTCCACTTCTGTGAATTACTCATTCCCTCTGCCCTGTTACTTTCTTTTTTACATTTATATTTCTATGGCATTTTTTCCAGTAGAAGTACCATTTGACAACAAGCAATGCTATTCTGTAGTTTCTAGATTATACTGGCTTTCCTAAATATCAAGATAAATTCAGAATCTCTTAACATTTCTGGCCTTTGGGTGTGCCTGGGTGATACCACTGATAACTCAGCACCACAGGCTACAGTAGTGCCTTGTTTTTATTTAACACTAAGCCCTCTTCTTGACATATAATGTCCATTTTTGAGATGTAGATTATTCATCTCTAAGTGTCTTAACTAAAAACTCTGATCTCTAACTTGTAAACATGGTTTCCTTATTAGGTCTCAACATCACATTTAATGTGTATTGGATAGTTATTTCAGTGAATTCTTAGAAGTTCTTTTTTTTTTAAATACTTTATTTTTTTTTCTTCAAGTTACATCTCAGTAACAAACCCCTCCCTATTCCCCCTTCCTATTCCGCCCTTCTACCCTCTTCCCCCCAGAAGTTTCCCCTTTCAGTCCAACAGATGGTTCCTTTTCTTATAACAGTAAGTATTATACAAAACAATAGATATAAATATGACACATTTATGAGAGTAAATTGGCCCAGTATACCTTCCCAATGTCCAGTTTATACATATTTGGCCCCTGACTTTAACATTCTACTATCTAACCAACTCCATGAGTTTAAAGGTCTATATGTGACTCAACATTCATACTATCTTGCAACACACTTTTAAGAGTATCTTCTTAGATCTATAACACCCTCTTGATTCCTAAACAGTTCAAAATTTAACTATGAGACTCTAGCTG
>CAJQZJ010032618.1:1014847-1051824 GCA_907164525.1 Lophiomys imhausi | reverse complement strand
TTTTTTTTTTGACCTTTCGCCATTGGATGCATTTAGCTGTCTGTTTTCTGTGCTTGGAACCACAGTGGATGATTTGGTGCAGGGGACGAGTTACTTGGCTATCTGTCCTTGCTTACAGGGGGATTTCAAGGTCACTGTGGTTTTAATCGCCAGAGGCACTGTGATCTGGTGCAGCCTATTCCCAGGTTGTGAGTAATGGACCAGGATTGTTTCACTGCTCCCAATTCAGACTTCCCTATGTTGCACTCTGAGTTATCAGCCTGTTATGGTTCTGATGGTATGGGCCTATTTGCCCAGGCACAGATTCTGTGGGCTTTGTTTGTCATCACGGAGGCTGACAGGGTCTGGCTCCACACCTGATATGTCTGGATTTTCCAGGATACAGCTATGGTCCCAATTTCTGGTTTCTCTCTAGGCTTCTCGCCACAGGGCTGGACTCTGTGCCTGATTCCCTTCCTGTCTGCGCCTCCACGGGTCCCTGGGTACCCCAAGCCCCGGATCCTCCGGCTGCCTGAGTGGACCTCTCGTCCCAGCAGCTCAGCTGTGGGTGCACGGATCCCTGGCCCCACCCACGCCTGTCTCTCTCCCCAGATGACCTGCTGTGGACTTGTGGACTCGCGGGGATTTGGCCCTTCCAGCCGTGCTCCCTCCCCAGCTGCGCTACCGTAAGTGTGCGGGATTTGGCCCCTCCCTCCTGCTTTTGTGTTCCCAGCTTCCCGCGCGCCCTCTGCTTCACGAGCGGCTGTGGACCACCCGCTGAGCCCCCTGTTTGTTCCTTGCTAAGCCTTCCACTATCTCGCAAAGCTTTTTAAGTGGGTATAAGTTCAACCTGATGTGTGAGGAGCCCAATAGGACAGCAATCTATGGCCAAGTGGACCCTGATTCTGCCTGCTCTAAGTTGGGATCGATCTTACCAGGTGCCTCTCCAAATGGGAGTTCCCGAATCCCGGGTTTAGTGGCCTCCGTGTCTTTGAGAGATGGGTGAGAGCCTTGCCCTGGGACTTTTAACAGTCCCTTGGGAGCTGTGATTGTTCCCGGTGGGGGGGAGGGGGTCTAGCCCCTCCGGTTTTTGCACAGTGCCCAATAACTCTGTGTTTTTTATGGCTTTTTTTTCCCCGCATTCAAAATGCGTCAGTGTAGGTCTCCGCCATCTTGGCCCTTCAACCTGGTTTTCTAAACCTCCAAGAGTTGAAAAGATTTGGAGCTAAGGTAAAATACATGAAATGCGTGGTGTTAGCCAATGCCTTTAACTCCAGCAGAGACAGGAGGATCACTATAGAGTTAGTTGTCTTATAAATTCTAGAGTTACAAGAAATAGGGTGGTGATGGTGCACACCCTTAATCCCATCATTTGAGAAGGATACACCCTTAATCCCAACACACTAGAGACAGAAACTGGCAGATCTCAGAGCTCAAGGACAGACTGACCCATAACAAGCTCTAAATAGAGAAAAACGTCAAGCCAGGGATGGTGGAGTTCATCTTTAATCCCATCAGTTGGGAACCACATGTCTTTGATCCCAATACTTAGAATGCAGAGACAGGCACATAGGATTTGGAAGGATTTAAGTTTAAAAGCTACTTACAAAAGGCATGTTGAAATTCAAACAATTATCCTTTGAGGTCTCAAAATATATATATTTAAAGGTTTTTTAAGCTCCAAAATATCAAAATAATTTCTTTTTTAATATGAATTGAAAGATAACGCTTTTTATATTGTCAAAAAAATAAATTTACTCCAGGAAAAATATTACCTGACCCCCCCACCACCACCACCAAAAAAAAAGTTAGTGTCCCATAGTTAGGACTAGGGCAGGGCTCTGATCTTATCTTTCCATGAGATTTAAAGCATCCATACAAGGAATCCAGGGACAACTGGACAAAGGAAACCTCAGAAGAAAACAGATCAGACACCAAAGAAGGCAAGTAGCCCAGACGATTCAGCCTTGCAGACTTCCTCAATAGCTGTTTCCTCAAAAGTCTACAACCACCACAACTCAAAATCGCTAAGATTGTTCAGCTCCACAGACTGCTCCAGCGAGAACTTCAGTAAAGCCCTGAAGTTCAGCTTCTGTCTACAAACTTCTTAGGACATTTAAATAGCTGAGCACAAAAGGACTGAACATCAAATGATTCTATTAACATTTTTAACCATTATCCCATTCTTATTTGGGCCCCAAACAGGTTTACTACATCCCAAATCAGCAGGAAGTCATTTTAAAAGAGTGACATCCCATCCCCAGAGGGTGGGGAGGGTGTTTTTCTCCACTTTGGTCATTTGATGGATAATAGAAAATCTTGTTATTTAGGGGAAGAGATTACAAGCTGTTAAATGGTCTTGTTAAATAGGTTTTGGAGGTTAGACCCAGGGACTTCTCTCTTTTTCTTTTCTGTATCCTTCTTTTCTGTATTTTTTTCTCAAGTGAACATACTTGAGAAAAAATGGGACATTGACAAAGGACAGATTATTGAATATTCCCTTATACCTTTGTATATTGATACAAAATTAATATTATATTTGGCTAAATTGGTGTTGATCTTTGTATATTAATGCAAAATTTAGATTGTATTGGGCTGCATCAGTATTGATCTTTGTATATTGATACAAAATTAAGATTATATTTGATCACAATGGTATTGACCCTTGTATACCGATGCAAAATTAAGATTGTATTGGGCTACATAGGTATTGATCTTTGTATATTGATACAAAATTAAGAGTATATTTGGCTACATTGGTATTGATCTTTGTATATTGATACAAAATTAAGGGTAATGCTTTTTAAAGGTATTGTACCTAGTAACGCTTAAAAATGAAATGTGAAGTTTCAGCCTTTTGCTACCAACTCTCATAAACTGTTTAGGATAATTAAGAAATGCAAACTAATAGTCATTCAAACTTGTCATTTTGTTAGGTCCTATGACAGTCTATCACAGTTATTTTCTAAGCTAATCAGAAATCAAATTGCTAAGAGACAAGCAACATTTGCTTATTTTAATATAAGAGATAGATAGGGAGTCTTCATAAACCTCAAGAGACCTGCATAATATGGCATTCAAAGATGTTTTCTTAAATTTTTTTTTGATATCGAGACATGTCAGCTACTGACAGCACCCCCTATTCTACTCCAAGTAAAAGATGAGCATCGAAGAATCTCCAGTGTGAGATGGTTGCATTAGTGGCAAGCCTATCTCTTGGCAATCAAAACCCCTTGCTTCAACTGTAGACAGAATGCTGTCCGAAAAGGACAAAACCTGGAAGCAGGTAAGTTAACAGCCTAGCTCGGCCAAGACAGGGTAGGCAAATCCTTCATAATTCCTGCTCTACAATCAATGTCTGTCAGAGAATCGGGGCCAAACAGCTGAAGGTTGATGCTGTAATGTATGGAGAGAAAATGGGAACTGTCCAGGCAGCCACTGGTATGTCATTTCTTAATTTGGGAAGCTGCAGGCCCTGCACTTCCTATAAAATCATATATATTTATCCCTCTCAGGTCTCTGAGGTGGTTGAAGAATAGATAGCTAGAGTCTCATAGTTAAATTTTGAGCTGTTTAGGAATCAAGAGGGTGTTCTGGATCTAAGAAGATATTTTTAAAATTGTGATGCAAGTTATATGAAAGCTGAGTTGGATATAGAACTTTAAACTCATGCAGATGGTTAGATAGTAGAATGTTAAAGTCAGGTACCAAATACATATGGATTGGACATTGGGAATGTATGCTAAGCCATATAACTCTAATAATTGTGGCCTATTTATTTCTGTTGTTTTGTATTGTATTTATTGTTATAAGAAAAAGAACCATTTGTTGGATTGAAAAGGGAGCTGTTGGGGGGAAAAGATATACCTTAAACTTAAAAAAAGGGGGGAAGAGAATGGGGGGTTGAGGGGGAATAGGGTGGGAGGGTGGGATTGGAAGAGCGAGTACGGAGGGCATTGTCATTGAGATATAACTTGAAAAAATACAAAATAAATTTTAAAAAAATATTGAAAAAAATAAATAAATAAGAGAAATGACAAGAAATGATTAAATCTTAATACAATATAGGCCCAAACATATGAATTAAAGATGCATTAAATAGCAATTGGTAGAATTGATAAAGAAAAACTTTAAAATAGTATAATCTTTATTGTGAATTTTTAACATAGGACTTTTATAAATGAGACAATTACAGAAACTTTTATTTAGGCGATATACAAGCAAGCATCCCCTTTTCTGAGCTTGAGCTATCTTATTTAATATGATATTTTCTAGTTACATCAATTTCTTAAAAATATATAATCTCATTTTCTTTATAGATAAATAAAATCCTGATGTGGCAGAGATTGCTCAGAGCCTACACAAACCAGATGATGAGAATTTGGATCTGATGTAAAATGGCTGGGGACGTGATAGCCTATCTTTAATTCCAGCATCAGAAGGCAGAAATAGGGACTTCCTACAGCTGGCATAATGATATATATAAGCTTAGATATCTCCAAAGTCTGGGTTTGATTGAGAGACCATGATTCAAAGAATATAGTGAGAGAACATTTGAGGAAGATTCTTACATCAACCTTGGACCTCCAGAGGCATGCACATGTACATTTATACTCACAGCCATGTAGCCACACACATGCCAACACTTATCCATGAACATATAACTATGTATCTACACATGCATGCACACCATACACATATACACATGAAAATAAGAAATAAATAAAAATGATAAAAAACAAAATAAATTCTGTAGTATGTGGATACTACATTTTTCATTACCCACTCATCTGTTGATGTTTGTATAAGTTGATCCATTTTCTTGCTATTTTGAGCAGAGCAGCAGTTAACATAGATGTGCAAACACCTCTGCAGTCGGATATAAACCAGTTACTTTATATTTCCCACAGGGCAAAGATTCTTTCTTTACATCCCCCCCCCTCCCGCATTGGTTGTCATTTGGTTTTTGATGATAGAAGTTCTAATTAGGATGAGGTGGGACCTCTAAGTAGATTTAAATTGCATTTCCTTGATAACTACATGTGTTGATCATGTATTTAAATGTCTCTCGACCGTTTGTTTCTCCCTTTGTCAACTTTATGAATGGTTTTAGCCTATTTTTAAAAATTGGTCATTTGTTTCCTCATTGTGTAGTATTTTTTTTTCTAGAACAAAAGCAAGCAGCGTCTCTGATAACTAGACAAATTTTCCAGAACCTCAATTTTCATTTAAAAGAATCAATTTTTAAAAGTATTGTGTTAATACATGAAAATATTTTACTGGATTTGAAAATTTGAAAACAAATTGCATATAACTCAAAAAAATTGGCAAGGAATGTCTTCAGACAATTTTAAAGAGACTACCTATGTGAACAGGAAGCACAGTAGGGTTGTTTATTCTTCAGAAAAATGCACATGTAAATGAAGTGAAAGACCCTATCCATCAAATTGCTCCAAAATATCTACATATGCTGGTGCTGGAGACCAATCCCACCATCAAGACATTTCATATAATACAAACACATGTAATTGGAGCAGCATCTTTTGAGAGAAATTGTATCTTCAAAAGTTAAAATATCCTGTGGCTTCAGAAGTCCATTTTAAATTATAAATTCCAAGACTATGGCTTTCAAAACAGTTTGACAGTCATATGGAGATAAACAAACAGTACAAAAAGGACTTCAAATTGTAAGTCACAATGTACTCACAATTGAGGTAAAATTTCCCAGTGAGATCTTCAGTCTTCTACATCCTACTTGAAAGAATCTTATTATTCTGACCTGTTCTGTTCTATCCTGTCTGATTCTATTCCATTTCACTCCACTTTACCTCAGTCAAACAATACATTCTACTCTGGTCACCGAACATTCAACTGATGGCAGTACATTGATGTGCCTCTCAATTTGTAAGTCATTCTGTACCCATTCCCACACATGTTTGCAGTGTTGTTTACTGAAGCACTGTTGGCAATGAGAAATGCTATTAACATTCAAAATGTCCTCAAGCCAAAGAGTGCATGGACAACTCATTCATATTCATAGACTGGAGCTCACTAGGGCAGTTAAGCCATCCTTATATGTCTGGGACAGAATCTGTCACATCCTGCTAAGTTGGTGTCCCATGTGGTTAGTACAACCTCCCCTCTCAAGAGTGTCAAAGTCTGAATATAAAACTTAACAGGCAGGGACTTCATAGGAAGGAATGACCAAGACAAAGTTGAAGGTTTCCACTCTTAAATTGTCCTGTAACATGGTGGGTTTTAGTTCTCTGCATCATAGTATTAATAATATTGTCTAGTTTGTGTTTTAGAAGCTCATTGTTGGGACAATCAACAATGGGATATGTGTGGGTTAAGGACTCTGGAAGATTCAAGTTTCAAGTTGTCCCACCCTGAATGATTTCTCCCCTTTCTCTACCTGGTGGTGCCATAAGCAATATAAGAACTTCTCTTGAACTGCATTCTCTGCTGCCACCATGAAATACTGCCATCCACTACTCCCAGGATAGATCGGAGACTATGGGAAGCCCACAGGCATTTGTGGCTAGGATTTTGTACAGTGTATCACATGAGCCTCTTTTTCAACTCCATCTGGGTCCCAGTACGGGGTTATAATGTCTTTAAGATGGCCTAACCATGTGAGGCATCAGTCTGATGTGAAGGACAAAAATCCTTCAAATGGCAAACAAAACCCCATGCTGGCAAATAAAGACAGAAAATATGGGAGACAAGTTTGGTGTTGTTAGCCTTTTTGACAAAGGAGTCCCACAACTTTTGTGGCTAGGGCTGGCTGAACTATATGACCATCCTGTTCACGTTTAATTCATCACCGCTTTTAAAAGAAAGCTACGATAATGCTGTCATCCAAATCATAGCCTGATCTGATTTGCATGCCAGAACATTCATCCTCCAGCTCCTACTCCTGCTGAGACTTCTAGCCTCCTTCTCTTCACCAGAACTCAGCGTGGTGATGAGACCACTCCTTGAATGCTGTGTGCTAGCTATTATAAACATCACATCTCTTCTAATAGAAGCCAAATCACTAGAAATCAAAAGAAGAAAGAAAAGAGCCATCTTCTGCCACTTGTCCTGTCTTCTTCCTGCTCTGTGTCCACTCCCACATTCAGGTGTTTCTCTTTGGCTCTGATTGCCCTCCATTTGAGCCCCCGTGGCTGGTGGAGGGTCCTTGTGTCACACTACACCTGGAATACTTAGCTTACCTCCAGGTGATTACCTTTGTTGATTAGTGTTGTCAATTCCTCTTATCCTTTCAGTAAATTTAGTTGGGTCACCTTGAGGGCACTTCAGTTTTAATTTAAATACTTTTTTTGAACTTGCTTGTAGTCACTGACAGCTGTTCTCACTCAGTTTGCTCTGTGAGATACTCTGCAAGTTTGCTCTTCTTCTGTACATTCTAAGACATATTGAGTTCAAAAGCACAATCATAAAATTGGACTGAGGGTGGCTTCTGGAGTTATTAAATCCCTTGCTCTTCATAAGGACTGTTGGAGAAGTTGTGTCTAAAGAATAAAGTCTTATTCCATTTGGAGAAATTTCTGAGGAAATGAGAATTTGTGGCCTCCTAAGTACCCATTTGGGGGTTAAAGATCCCTGCTGGGTTATTTTTCCTTATATATAAACTAAATCTAGCTTAATATTCCTTTTAGGGCAGGCAAAGTACAAGGTGTTCGTTTAATAGTTGAACTAAGATATCTTTTTGCTCTGACATGCCCCAAGGTATTTTATGATTGTTGTTGGATATGTCAGAGAGAAAATAGGTTTTATGTTATTTGGTCTGAATTTCCATTAGGTGGCTGTTTGTCTGGACAAACAGGCAGGAATGCCCATCTTTAAATAATGAGCTTGGAGTTACCTGGGGAATTACTTACCAATGAATGTTACCTTCAGGATGAGGAAAAATAGCTGATAAAATCATTACTGAGGCTTATAAAACACCCAGGTGGGCAGTATGTACAGCTTCAGACTGGATAAATCATGTTCCTCTCATCACTCTGGATTTTTTTGAAAGAGTTAACAAAATACTGAAGTGTTGAGATGTAGCTGGCATTAAATATTTAGGCATTCAAAAGGCTTTTGATCAAGCCCTAACCAGAAGACATTTAGGATCCATTGCCACTTTCAGTAGAACCCAAGAGGTGAGAGGTAAAATTTTGCCTTGTAAAACCTTGATGTTAAAAAAAAAAAAGATAACAATGAAAATGAAAGGTAGAAATAAATGATGTTGTTAGCCAGAAAGGAGGTTAAGATGAAGGTGCATCCGGGAATGGTATTGGAACCAGAATTCCTGTATATGTTAACACCAATCAATGTGGAAATGCTTCTGAATAATGAGTTTGCAAAATGTGTTCATAACAGAGAATTATTTAGGTGAGTCAGTGTGGGGAACATTTAAGTGACTCCACAAGGACCCAAAAGATTTTATATAGTTGAATAATCTGATGTCAGATAAAATTGAGTCAAGACAAGACAATGGACTTACATAGACAAATGTAATTTGTATTATAAGGAATAATTTAAGCTGTCGATGCATACTGATGGATTTTGAATTAATCATAACCTTTCAGGAAAAGGGTCTGACAGTCATTACGTACGGCTCAATAAGGAACCTGGTCACAGCTAAGACTCTAGGACAAGGCTCCAAAGCACAGTGCTGTAATTAGGTGCTTATGAAAAGAGTCGACAAAGGCTAGGATTAGAAAGCAAAAGGAAATATGTTAGAGAAGGGTAAAAAAAAAAAAAAAAAAAGAAAGACAGAAACATTAAAACAAAAAGGCCAGTAGAGTGCTTGTGTTCTCTTATTTGTAGTACTAAGTATTCAAGGAAATTAGATAACATGAAGTTCAAATGGAAATGAGAGGAAATGCTTATGTAATTCATAGTTAACATTAAGAGCTTCCTGCATGGAATGCCATTGAGCTAGATGCCAACTACTGAGCAACATATCAAATGGGTTACAGACTCTCAGGGGTGGGCTGAGATTACAGTTTCTCCATGAGATCCTGTTAGAGACAGTGTGTGAATACATGCTCTAAAGCAGTTTCCATGGGTTCTCTTGTACTGTGTGTGTCTCTCGGGTTGAGTTAGAATTTTGTGGGAAGCAGAGATTTTGTTCCTTAAACTCAATCAATTTCCCAATTGAGTGTCTATGACAGCTTTGTTCCTGGAAAGTAGTATTTACAGACTTTAGACTTTTATCAGGAGGGATAGAAAAGAATAAAATAATAAAGGGAGGTGTTTTCTTATCAAATCTATTTCCCCTACTACCCTAACTGATACCTGCTTAACACACTTCAAAGACATTGGGCAGGAGGGGGCAGGGGGCTAAAACAAGAAGAAGGGAAGAAAGGAAAGGACACTGTTATTTTTCATTTCTGACATGAAGAAATGTAAGGGAATATATTAGTTGCACTTCTGTCTTGGGTACAAAAGGTCACTTACAGAAGAAAGAGTTTATCAAAGCTTATGTTTCTGAGATTTAGAGTCTACAAGGGTGGAGAAGGTATGCCGGGTAGCAGGAGGAGCATGAAGCCAATTGGTCACATTTCATGCACACACAGGGAACAGAGAGAGCAAACTTGAAATGGAGTGAGGCTATAAATTCTCAAAACACAGCCACGGTGACATACTTCTATAGCAAGCTTCCACATCCTTAAAGTTCCTTAATCTCCCCCAAAGAGTACCATCAACTTTGGAGTAAGTTTTCAAATATATGAGACTAATGGAGATAATTTTTCACTCAAATTCGAATCGGGTGGAAACATTTATTTTGGCTTAACGTTTAAGGGTACACTCGGTGGTGACAAGGAAGTCACTGTAGCAAGACTTAGAATGATTAATTACACTGTATCAGCAGTTAAAGAGACAGTACTAGAAAATGGGGTGGGGCTTTAAACCCTCGTGCCCCGCCCTCAGTGACCTCCTCAAAACCATCTCAAAACCTTCCAGCTGAGGTCCTTCCCACTTGAGGTTCTTGCAGGCTGTGGTCCTTACCAGCTGAAGTCCTTCCCAGCTGTGGTCCTTACAGGCTGTGGTCTTTACCGGCTGAGGTCCCTACCAGCTGAGGTCGCTATCAGCTGAGCTCCCTACCAGCTGAGGTCCTTACCAGCTATGGTACTTAAGCTGAGGACCAACTTTTCAAACACATGAACCTATAGGGGACATTTCACATTCAAACCACAGCAGGAGTCTGAAACCTTTGATCTTGCCTGCGTTGTCTTACCAAAAACTGAAGAACCAGCCGCTAGTTCCTGCCTATTTGGCAAGGGAAATGCTGTTTCTATATGTCTTCCATGCTACTCCATGGAATATGCAAGATCAGAAAGAATGGGCTCTCGTTTCTTCTTTAGAGGTCTTTTGTGTGACACAGATCTGGAGCACATCAAGAAGAAAAAAGGGAATGTTGGCCAAGAGGAGTCTTAGGCTAGACTCCTAGTCTATGAAAAATTAAGACTAGCCATGTGGAATCTGAAGCAAAAATTGCCTTTGAAGGCATCCATATTATTCTGCAATAGGCATGTCTTCATTTGTGGTGTATCTGTTAAGGTTCATCAGACAAACTGAATTGAGGTATATGAGTTGAATTTGAACTGAGGGAAGAGTAGTAATTTGAGTTTAAATCTATATGATGGAACAGTTCCCTATTCCTCCAGGGAAGCCAGATTTTTTTTTTTTCTAATGGTATTCTCACCTGATTGGATGACACCCAGCATAGTCACAGAGGGCAATCCATGCTTTACTTAAAGTCTACTGAAGTAGATGTTAATCACTTATTAAAAGCACTCACAGAGCTGGGCATGGTGTCACATACCTTTAATCCCAGCACTCTGGAGGCAGAGACAGGACAGCCTGGTCTACAAAGTGAGTTCCAGGACAGTCACTGCTGCCTCAAGAAACAAAACAAAGAAAAACAAACAAACAAACAAATTCACAGACACATTTAGGTTTTACAGGCTTGTCCAGCCTTTGACTTTGTGACATAACAGTGTTAACTACAAAGTTCACACAGAAGAACTAAACAATCAAACAACCCCCCCCCAAAAAAAAATCACAGTATTTTAAGTTTACTTGAGGGAAACAATGACAGGTCTTACACCTACCCCAAGAGAGAGATCCAACCCCTATCACTATTAATAATATTCTGCTATGATCATAAACAAAAGAATAGCATAACTGTCCTCTGAGAACTTCCATGCAGCAGAGGATAAAAACAGAAGCTGAGACTTACTGCCAAACATTAGGCGGAATGCAAGGTATCTTATGGAAGAGGGGGGGGGGGGAGTTAGAAAGACTTAGAGGAGATAAGAACTCTACAAGAACACCAACAGAGTAGTCAATTAACCTAGGTCCATGGGGGCTCACAGAGACTGAACCACCAATCAAGGTGCATGCATGAACTGCACCTAGGCCCCCTACATGTACGTAAGTGATGGGCAGGTTGGTCATCATGTGGGCCTCTAGCAAGTGGTGTGGGTGCTGTCTCTGGCAAGAACTAAGATCCCTGCTTTTTATCACTTCCCCTCAACAGGGCTTGGTGCTTGGCCTCAGTGGAAGAAGAAGCACTCAGACCTGATGAGAATTGATATGCTGAGGTGGGACAGCATGGGGTGGGGGGAGGGGAGAGCAGGGAAGGGGCTCAGAAAAGGGGAAAGAGAAAGAGGAGAGGACTGGAGGGATCTAGAGGAAGGAAAGGAGGGGGCCACGATTGGGACATAAAATAAATAAATAAATGAAGAAAGATTGGGAAGGGGACTCATTATACCTACCCTTAGCTATATGAGACCCATGGGCCATGGTTTGAACATACTTGATTGATAATATCTGACCAAACATTTAAGTTGTTTACAGAACAGCATTTCTGCATGGTGCAGAATACACATGCAGCCATTGGTTAGAGTAACCAGCTAAAAGTAATTATTTGGCGAACGTCAGTGAGAGAGACAGCAGCTGAGCCATCACAGCAGGTGTGAGCAGGTCCTGTTTGTGCCCACAGTGAACGTTAGAGCCGTAATCAAGTCAGGAATAATGACGCTATCTATAGTTCAAATAGACTTGGTGCACAGCATATAGATTTGAACAAAAGTAGCAGACAAGTGGATGTGATGTGAACACATGTGAGACAAGAGTCATCCAGGCAGAGGTAGATGAGACAAATGACCAGAGAAGACATCTATGAACAACTGTCATTGTGAGGAAAACAGAAAGTATCACACTACAAACACACAAACTCACTTATCTCTCTTGCAAACCAAATGAAATATAAATTCCCTGTCTATAAAGAGACTGGGGCTCAGTGAGCTCAGTAGCTGGCTAAGTGGATTTGGGTAGCTGGTGAAGAAGCTGGGTTAAAATATGTCTTCCTGTTATAGTTTGAATGTACAATATCCACCATAGACTCATGGTTTGAGCACTTGGTCCCCTAGATGAT
The DNA here is from genome assembly GCA_907164525.1 of Lophiomys imhausi. NCBI lineage: Eukaryota > Metazoa > Chordata > Mammalia > Rodentia > Muridae > Lophiomys > Lophiomys imhausi. Next base: position 1,039,403 of record CAJQZJ010032618.1, on the reverse strand, counting down.
GACCCTGTTTTGGGAGTTGGCAGGACATTTAAAGCTCCGCCTGGCTGAAGAAAGGGTCACTGGTATATGGCCTTGAGGATTAGCGCCTAGGCCCACTTATGTTTCCAGTCCTCTCTGCTTCTTGTTCTGCCAAGATATGAAAAGATGAGGAGTTCCAGGCCCCATGTTCTCACTACCATGAGCTGCCTGTGGTCATTCCTTCAGCAATGCAGTAATGCTCTGACAAACATTGCACCAAAGTAAGGCTTTCCTCTCTTAGGCTGAGTCTTGTCAAAAAGAGGTCACAGTAATGACAAAAGTAATACTTTGTTATTCTAAATCCCATCTTTTTCCCACCCACTCACTTATCTTTGGGAAGTCAGTAGTTCAACTCTTAAGTTAAAAGATTGGCATGAGGTAACAGAAGACAAACCTATTTGGCATGAGGCTGAGCACCTGGCTCCAAATCCACAGGCTTCTGGCTTTCTTTCTTATGGAAGCAACTTGTAATGCAGACAGAAGTCCAGCCTGAGGCCCGTGGGAGAAAGTGAAAAAGTAAGCAGCCCCAGTGTGAAAGCAGTGGACGGGAGGGCAGGAATGTGGGGTGATCCCAGCACATCCTTGTGAAATCAAAATGCACTCACACATGGTGGCAGCTTTCCTTTGAAATTCTGTCACATTCACAATGAGGGTGATGAAAGCCTCTGCTTTCTTGCCTTTTAGGTTGACTTCAATATGGCCCAGACTTTGAAATATAATGCAGTACTGAATTTTGTATTGAACGTGGTGGTGCAATATTGAACTATAAAAGAAGGGGCTGGGATGGTGCTTTTCAAATGCTTGCTGCTTGGGATCCCTTTGCCCTTTCTCACTTACAAGGTATGATCTTATCTATTGATATTTTCTATCTAAAAAGACCCTCTCTCTATTCTATCAGGTTGCCCTATTTTTCATTGTGTAATAGGCTGTTTTGAAAATGAATAGCCCCAAACAACTTGGATATATTGCTATTACTGTGCCTGTCTTTTGAAGAAATTGTCCACTTGGCATTTGCACTTTAATCAGACTCCACGCTGCTAGGATCACCGTCATCCTCCTTTACTAGACCTTCTCACCACTGCCACCCAGGCACTGGCTCTTTTGTACATCTCAACGATTCCTATCATTCTTAACAACGAGGGTGCCCCTTCTGACATCCTGAGAGGGTGGAACACAGCTGGAAGCTTTCTTCAGGCCTCTTTCCTTCAAGCCCCATTGCTGCCACTCTGAGCAATCAGAAGACGCACTGTGTGGCTCCCTTTATTCTTCTGGGCGTCCCTCTCTGCCCACCATTGCTCTTGATGCCCACTCAAAATCCTCACTCGTTACACGTGCTGGTTCTCATGGACCCCAATTCTAAAGAGAACGTGGCCACAAGGAGCTGTTGGGAAGCAAAAAAAAAAAAAAAAATCTATCAAGAGCTATCTGCCAGAAAAATACTTCAGAGACAGCCTGCGCCATAAGCACTGAGTGTGGAGATGGTGGCATTTTAGCTGCAGTTTGGAGAATTTCTAAATAAGAATGATCGGGAGGCAGAATATAGTCTTACAGACAGTATTATCAGCATGGGAAAGAGTACAGCTTGTGAAAAGAATAGGGCAGTGATATGAATTTAGCATCTTTGCAGTTGTGATCCTTGAAGATGGCAACCAAAGCAGTCCTTGGCTCTCTGAGTATTTAACTACTCAGTGGGGCTTGATGGTGCTCATCAATCCATGAATCTTTAACTTGAGGGAATCAAAAACCACATTTAATAGCTTATTTTTGTTGGATTTGCTGATTTGTTTTTTTTTTGTTTTTTTTTTTTTTTTTGGCATTGTAAGTTACCAAAAAAGCCTACCTCCCAAGGAACTTGCTTAAACTCAAAGCTGCATTAATTTTCGAAAGGTACTCATCATTGAGGTGGTAACACAAACCTTATTGGTCATTTACTAGAATCAGAATTCTAGCAAACATTTATTAAGATACCTGAAAACAAAGCAGAGAGGGTAAGGAATCACCATCAACCAAGATCATGGGCCCCTGTGACAAATGGTTGATGAGCTGACATTTAGTCATAGCCTAACACACAATGGTCATATGAAGAAGTATTTTCACCTCTGTCATTCACATCTGCATCACAGTGGACAAATACCTTACTCAAGCAATTTCAGAGGGTTTAGTTTATGTTCACTAAAGATGAGCATCATTGTGCATGGTGCAGGTGGAGGAGGAAGCTGTTCACCCAATGGCTGACGGAAAGCAGAGAGATATAAGAAGGGGCCATGAGAAGATGGGCCCTGCAAAGTCATAACTCCATGCTCATTTTCTCCAGCTAGTCCCCACCTTCTAGTTTCTACCACTTCCCAAATTAGCATCAATAGCTGGAGACTAACACTTAACACATGAGCCTGCAGGGGACCACAGCATTTCTCTTGAGTTCATCTGCAACAGAGGGATAGAGGATCCCTTTTCCTTTGCTTTACTGTCATGACATTTGTCAAAGCAATTTATGTAAAATAATTGTGCTACCTCTCCTATCCTATCATCATTGTCATGAGTTTTGAGAGTCCCTACTCTGGCTATTCCATGTTTGTTTGTTTTCCTTATTCTTTTTTGTGTCTTTTTGGATTGGTGTTTGGTCCATCATGGTGTTAGCATACAGTGGCCTCTGTGCACACCAGGAGTCAGTAGCAATGCAAATGCTGTGGCCCTCCTTATCCATTTGGGGCTAGAAAACAACAAACAGTCCTCGCCCGTGGCTAAAGTTTGGGGTCAGTGTTTAAAAGATGTGAATATGAATACTTACTTCCATTTGAGGAGCAAGATGACAAGATTTCTTTGTACAGTGGCACGTTGTAAGTTTATATACTTGAAAAATAAAGGCTAGCAAGAGTTATTTGAGAATTCAAGAGACGCTGAACTTTAAACAGATGCTTTGAAAATTGTAGAGCACTCTGTGTGAGACGGAGGCTCGGAGTGTGACAGTGTGAGCTCTTGCTACCTGGATATGTTCAGACGCAAGTGGCCATTTCTTATGTTGTCTACCCAGCCCCTCTAATGAGATCTGAATTGGAAGGAATGAGAACTGTTATGTGCATCTCTTCCACACAGTGATTGGTCAAGTTGGGTTAGTCATAGACTTTTCTTAAGTTTTTCCAAATTAGAAATAATACAACAGAGATTTTCCCTGCAGGAAGCCAAACAAGACACATTTCAGTGGCCCTGGTTTGGCCCCAAGGGACAAACTGTTTTGAGTGAATGAAACCAACAATCAAAAGCACAGAGAGTAGAAACAAAGAGAATCCTTGTTAATCCAAAGTGCCTTAAATCCCTGAAGCCTCAGAAACCAGCCGGGTCCCTGCTTTCTCCAGACTTGGCTATTCCACCATTTCTTTAATTATATAATACTTTCTGAAAGTATGCTTTTGAAAATAGCTCTGAAGTAGATTCCTGTCACAATACGGAGAAAACTATGCCGCCTTGCACGGAGGCAGACAAAGGAGTCTTCATCAACATTCTGGTCTGAGTTGTCTCAACCTACGTGTCAGGTTGTATTACTCGTGAAAGAGAGGCCACACGTATCATCTGTCTGCAAGGCCAGGGAGACTCCTGTCCACAATCTGTGGTCTCCTGCTTGGGCTCTTTGTGAACACTGTGCTCTTTGTGAATTCACTGTGCCTCCCCAAAATATGTCTTTAAGAACCTCAGCTGAGAAACACAAGAGGAACAGGGCCATTTGGACTAACTGGGGACAGATAAGCATGAGGAGGAGACAGCAGCAGGGTCTAGCAAGGTGAGATTGTTGCTGCTTCTCCCTTTCAGCTCAAGGAACCCAATAATAATTTCCCTGAGTTTCCTATTTCCTGCCTATTGAGTTCTATACTCACATGTGAAGAGAATTCAAAGTACTTTGCTCGTCAAAGGAGGAGTGTTGTTTGTGAGTGGAGCAGTTGGTGTTCCACATAGTCTTCATGTCAAGTAAAGGCATCCGCCAGAATAGAAATGAGACTGTGTGGGACTTAGCATCGCCACCAGTGAAGCATGGGGGTGGGCATTGTTATTACCATCTGACCATGGTGTTTTGACTTGGGCCACACTTTCACATTAGAATTGTGAGCAAGCAACAGAGTTCAATTAAAAACTCAGGACCTGTGTGATCATGTCATCCTCAAAACACAACATGTTCCACAACTAAGCAGGCCTATCATGATCTCTAGAACACTGAATGCTCTCAAAATGCTGCTTTAGAAAATCAGTCACTCATTGCTTTGCCTATGTTGTGAAACCCTTCCATAAGAACATCTCAGGGACATATGGCCTTCTGTCCCCTCTTTCAACACTACCTTCTGATGTCTGCCCTCTATTGTTACTATTGTGATTGCATTTCTTATATTTGATATTCCAGAATTTTCTTAATGCTTGACATGAATCCAGCTACTCCAAGGGTTTTCCTTGCTGTATTTTCTCTTTGGGAAATTTTAAAATTACCTGTTAAGGTGACCCTTCTATAGTCTCCAGAATCTCTTTGAAAATAAAGAAATGTTCCAAAAACAGTTACTAAGCACTTACTATTATCCTCATTCTTAAGGGTATGATTAATTATATATATAATTAATCATATGACAATTATCTATATTTTTTGATATATCATGTCTTCTAAATCTCTGTATCCTCATTTAAAAATGTGTCAGATAGTTGAGCATCATTTTATAGATATCATTCATTTTCCCCATAGGTATGTCTCATTCAGGGCAAATATTTGTGTGTACACATTTCCTGGTAAGCCTACTCTACCCAAAATAGATTTATAAATGTCAGAACAAACAATTCCTTACATGTGTCCTTTAATAGATTCTTATTTTTCTATTTCAGTTTTCCCCAGATCCACTCAATTTTTTAGATAATTAGATTTTAAGCATTATCCTGGAGCTTTTCAAGCTATATTGATCTAAATATGATTCATGTTGTCAATAGGGTTTTCTAAAACTTACCAGCCTGTATTCACACAAACTCAAGAAGTGCGTCATTTCCTAGCCTGTGCCCTTTTGCCCTGAATAACGTATAGTAAATCTGTAAGTACAGTAGCTTGTGTCAGGGTGAATTTTTGAGCAGAAAGTTTAATATATGTTCTGCAGAAAACAGTAAATTTTCACTAAAGGCTAGCCATGAATCTCTACTGGGGAACTCACATTCACGCTTTACATGCTTATTTCAAGTGTTGTGTCCTGAGAATGTCTCAATGTCTCAATACTTGTGGAGAGGCTTAAATTTTTTTGTGCGTAAATGTGTTTCAGGATATAGTGAAGAGGATTTCTGTTTCTGTAGGGACCTGTAACATGCTAATTTTTAAATGTATGAAAGCATTAGTGAAGTGTTCTGATGTTCACAATATACATGTCTTAAAACAGCTTTACTTATCATGCCAACAACATGCTAGCTAATTTCTAATTTAAAATGAGAAAGAAATATGGAAGAAAATGAAAGGGGAGAACCCCATTAGTCATCATGGAGTGTGTTGTGTGTAAATATACATGTACATATAATATAGCATATATATGTAATATATGTACACACAGTGACACACACATGCACACAGACAGACACACCCACATGCGTGCACACACACCTGCCAGGACTTCCTTCCTTCCACAGATATAATCTTTTTGTTGTTTAGTGTACTTCCTTCCGAAATATTTCTATGTTTTTAAATAGGCACATCGTTAACCCCAAAGATAGTTTTGGTTTCTTTGTTTTTGACAGTCCATGAATTTATACCCACACATATTCATGCTTTGTATGTCCTCTTGATTCTTTCTGGAATGTTCTTCCCCAAAATATACACTAGACTTCACTTCCTTGTGCCTTTTACATTTAATCCTAAATCTACCTTTTTGAAGAGTCCATCTTCCCTGTTAAGAAAGGAGATCACGTTACACAAATTTTCTTTCTGTCCCTTACTCATGATTTGTGCTGCAAGTACTTACTTCTTACCTTACAGGCAATAATACAAGCACAAAACTTTTGTTTTAACTCACTGATGTACAAAGTCTGGTCATTGTGGGTGTCTTGTTTATTTTCCATTCTGTTTCTAATCCTTAAAAGACCAATAGAAGCATATAATTGCTATGTTGATAAATGTGCAAAATCCAAGAGAAATTCCCTGGTTTCCATCCCACAAAGCTCCGACATCACTGGTTGTGTAACAATATCAGCTGATTTCTCTTTGCAACTCTTCAGTAATTATGATATGGACCTGTCATTTGGGTTGTTGTAATAGATAATGTCTGTACCTGTACAGTACACAGATCAGTGCCAAGCATGTAAACCCTTCTGATTATTTTTTTTAGCTTGTTACTATAGTAGTCACCTCAATGTAGCAACAGGATGGAACTACTGTCTTAACAAAATCTTAGACTCCTGTGGACCTCCACCATATATAGGCCCACCCTAGTTTTACTTATACAATATTTACTATTGGGTCGATTTATCTCAATGGATATAACAATTTCCATTTTGTTGGGAGAAAACATTCTGAACAATTCTGTGCTACCAAGAGAAAATAAATATTGCAAGGGAATATCCATGTGCATTTCCACATATGCACACAGAGGTGTAAGGCTGGTTCCTATGTCCTCTGTGAATCTCATTGTCACAGATCATGATTATTCCAACACTTGCATATTGCTGCCAAAAATGTTGTCATTACTTTCCTACCACAAGCAATAGAAAATATTGATTTCCTATGCTATCCCTAGATTGAATTAATTATCGATCTGTTGGGACTCAATTAAATTGTCAAAATTTGCATTTTATTAAAAGGTAATCATGCTAGCCAACCTTTACTGTATTATTAAATGTCTTGATTCTTCTCTCACTTCTTTTTGAGAGATTACTTGCAAAATACATACAATAAATAAAACCCAATTTATTATTTTTTGTAAACTAATTAAATGTTTCTCTTGAAGAATTTCTATTTCTCTGTTTTCTCATGTGCCCTGCTTTCCTTCCCCTTGTTCCTTGCTTTCATTTTACAACTTTTTGAAATGGTATCACCATAAACTATTGCTAAGCATTTCCTTGATGTTTTCTAGAGCTAGATATAAAGACTATATGCTATTCTATTTCTTCAAATGTTTTTATTGTTTTCTTTTGACCTTTGGTAGGTGTGTATGTGCATGTGTTCATGTGTGTGCATGACTGTGTGCACATATGTAGTATTAGTATGTATGTTTCTATCTAACTTAATTTTCTCCTGAAGGAATAGGCTAATTGTACTACAGTAATATATGGACACATTTCTTTTCTGACATCCTTGACATATCTTTCACATATCAAGCACCAAAGACATATAAATCTGCTTTGTGTGTATTTGGAAGTGGTTCACTATTTTAATTATGATATTTTTATAAAAATAAATCAAGAGTTTTATTGTTTACATTTTGAAAGTTGTCACATACTAAGAGATAAAATTCAGGGTTCTTGCTGTCAAAATTAATTTACATAGTATCACTGTCTGCACTTTTCTAAAAATCTTTAATATCAGTTTTATTTCATATTTGATCATTAGTACTAGAGAGAAAATTGACATTAATTTAACTGTTTTGTTATAGTAAATGGATTTTTAAAAGTATTCTCAAGTATTCTTCTACAAGAACCCCAGGTCAGTAGCCTTTCTCAGGATCAGTGTTTCTCAACTTTAGCATCTATGATAGTTGGAAGACATTCTATGTTATACAATGTCAGGAATATTTAGTAGACATCAATAACCCCTGTCTTCCCCTCCATCTCTCTCCTTTCTCTTCTTTTCTTGTCTTTTTTTCCTTCTCTCTGACCTCCTTGCCCCTTCTCTTTCTTCCCTCACCTCTTCCTTCCTTTCCAATCTCTCTTTTTTCTCCTCTTCCCTTTTCCTGTCTGTTCTCCTCAGCCCTCTGATTATTCCCTTGCCCCTTTGCTCTCTTTTATTTTTCTCTTCCTCCTACTATTTATTTCTCTTAAGACATTTTTCCTGGTTGAGGAACATGGTTCCAGACTATTATTTAAAAGAGTGAGAAATAAAGAGAGAGAGAGGTGACATTTTAAATTATTACTAAAATGTATTTCTTTCTCAAGAATGAATTAGAAAAGACAAGCATTTTCCATCTTTACTTTTCTAAAGCTAAACAGAGCAGAGGCTAACAGAAAAGGAGATAGATTAGTAAGGTATCTGTGGTACCACATGATACTAAAAGGGTACATGGTGTTATCTTTCTTCCCAAGTACTCCTTCCCAGTATGGCAGTTGAGTTTTCTCACCCAGAACTCTACACTATTTTCTTCTCTCTATTTCAGCATACTAGAGCTATCCCACTCTTGTCTGAGTCCAGAGATAACAAACCTATATCCAAGTCAATAAAGCAACTGAAAGGGAGAAAGAAAATGGACCATGAAAATATGGTACTGCTATTCTAAAAAGCTGAATTATATGAGATGAACTTTTCATTGAATGAAGGGTAGCAGCCTAGAGGATCACAAGGACTTCGTAAGTACAGGCTGAAAGAGGAGTAAGTTGCTGATGTTATTTCTGGAAAAAGAATTCTGCGTTTTGTACCTGATGAACCTTTCAAGATATTACTGCCTGCATTAGAGTAGAAAATAGAAGACATCTACAATTACACAGGATAGCAAACCCTGAAATGCTCACATCCTACCTCCTGGAATCCTTGACCATACAGCTTACTTGGAAAAAGATAACTCTGCAGAAAACATTGTGGCCATAGACCCTGAGATGTAGAGATCTGCCACATGGCACAAGTAGATTCAGTCTCATGTTGTCAGGAAATTTCTCTCAGTTGAAGCTGTAGATTAGTGTTTGAATATTAGTGTAGTATCAGGCAGATAGGACCTTGCTGGTTCTGAGCATGGGACAAGAAAATATGTGACCTGAGGAATGAACATTGGTGTTGTAACAGCCTCCACGAGGAATGGTGTCCCAGTAGCACCTTCTTGTTGTTGCCCTGTTAGAATGTTGTAAGGCTTCTCAACTACAAACCACAAGATGATGAGCCTGTACTTCAACTGCTTACTTCATGGATGGTGTTTGCATAGCAAAAAAAACAGAAAATGAGTGAAAGATATATAGTGAGTATGGGGACAGGGCATGGATATCCTTTCTCATTCTGTGAATTCAACATCAGAGCATCCTCTTTGGGGACACCATATATATATATAAATTTGAAACTTTAAAAATAATTTTTAAAAGCCAGGGATGGTGACGACACACACCTTTAATCCCAGCACTCAGGAGGCAGAGGCAAGCAGATCTCTGTGAGATCAAGGCCAGCCTGGTCTACAAATTGAGTTCAGGATAGCCAGGGTTATTATTCAGAGAAACCCTGTCTCAAAGAAAACAATCAAGCAAATAAACATTTAAAGTTGCATACTTAAAATAACAATACACAGAGTATTTTCTGGTTATGGTCACAAGAACTCATGATTCAAAGAAATTGGGCCTTACATTTTCCCTCACACAGTATCATCTTATCAAGGCCAGGATATCTAAAGTAGCCTTGCTCACAAATTTGAGGGCTTAGTGCTGTCTGTCACTCAAATTTTTTGACCACTCAGTAGTCCATCTGAAAGTGCTGTATACACTGAGACATTTCAGACCGTGAAAACATGGTTACAGAGGCTAAGAGTACCTTTGGAGACAGAGCTGACAATCACAACTCATAACTACTGTACTCCTTCATCAAAGCATACTGCGGGACTTGTTGAACTGCAGGGTGGGGATCAGTGAATTTTACCTTATTTTAGTGGTTCAATATTCACTTATAAGAAGTATTTATCAGTCCTTTAGCCATTTTTACTCTTATCTTCTAAACATCTAAAGAATTCAGCCAACATATTTAAGTGCATCCCTGATAGGCAGCAGGGTCTCCATGCTGGCAAAAAGATGTGACAAATGGGCTCCAATCCATCCTATCGTATTCTATGATCTGCATGCTTACTTTTCATCTAATTGGCCAACATCACGGGGTTTTTACACTGCACAGCCATGCCTGATGACCCAAATAAAGAAGCAGAAAGTCCTCATCAACCTACCATGCCATGTATTAAAACTTCACTCACACTCATTTTGGTAATTTAGAGATCTTTTTGTGTGTGTGTGTTAACTTTCTTTCTTTTTTTTTTTTTACTTTATGTTTTATTTCTTCAAGATACATCTCAATCACAATCCCCTCCCTACTCCTCCCTCCAATCCCATCCTCCCACTCTCTTCTGCCTAAAACTTTATAACAAGAGTTGGAATTTATGTCTGCTGTACGCTCTCTGGTTTCCACTGCAGTACCATATCAAGCAAATAGCTTTTTATGTGTCTCTCAGTTCACCTTTCAATACCAAAATCTCAAACTTTGAAAGAGTCAGGGCATCCCTTCCAAGAGAAGTATTTGGATCAAGTTCTGAGACTACTTAAGGTTTCAGAAGATGTCTACAATGTCTTCAGTTCATCCAAAATTCTCTAACTTCTGTCTAACCATCCAGCATCCTCCAGGATGACTCAGACAATGTTAACATCATTGTCCAAGAAGCAACTTATAGTCCAGTAAGGGACACTCCTCAATCTCCTACTTTCCTCTTTACAAATTAAGTTCAAGCAGGCTGGCAAATGAGGAAAGGTTTGGAAGGGTGAATCTTATTTCTTTGAGTAATTTTTTTATCTGGACAGTGCTTAGTCTGTACTATATACCAAGACCTTGCTTTATTTTGGGATAAGTCTTGGGCAACATGCTACATGCTGAAAGTACCTAACATATACAATGGAACTGTAACATGGCCTCTGAATTTTCCAGTCCCTAGGTAGAAGTAGATAGCATTTGAAGGTAAATAGAGATGATGCCAGGGGCTCTGCTCAATGTGCTTCTCAATCAGGTCTAGGTTGTGCACTGAACTTCTGTGGAAATAGGACAGTTGTATGATACGGTGATGTTATGCATTCTAAATATTAATTAATTGGTCCTGCTTACTGTCTGCCACTTACATTGTTTCTGATTGGTTGAATAAATGCTGAGGCCTGAGATTGGGCAAAGACAGAGGTAGACAGGACTAAGGTGTGTGGGCTTCAGAAGCCTAGAGTAGCCAGAAGATGAAGCCTCCAGTAGATGGGTAGAAGAAGCCTCAAAGACAAGCAGCAAAGAACAGGAAGGAGGACACCTGCCATGGGATAAAGAATGTCATTCCATGTGGCCTGGAACATCAGCTTAGTGTGGAGAATAACAGTCCAAGGGGACATATGTCTATATGGGGTAGTATTTGGGAAATAGAATCAAGAGATAGCTTAGATGGGCTAAGATTGCTCAGTCCAGGCCAAGTCTTGTTAAAAATGCATGTTGTGTATGTGTGCTTATTTATAATGGCTGGTTAAAGATTGACAGCTGTAAGCCAATTAAGGATAATCTAAATACTTGTAAACAATTTAATTAATTATTTCTACAGTTGTATGTTCAAGTAGAGAGTGTGCTGATCTGTTCTTTAAGACACAAAGCAAGAAGATCGAAACTTAACCCTATGCCCTCATAGTTCATGGACCAGTCTTTGAAGGTATCAACTATTCAACTATAGAAGCAGTGAGTGCTCCAACCAAGATTGTTGAATGTCTTACATGCGTTTTTTGTTTTATTTTGTTGTGTTGTATTTTTTTTGTTTGTGTGTGTGTGTGTGTGTGTGTGTGTGTGTGTGTGTGTTTAATTGGAAAGGCAGGACAATAACTAAGAACATACACATCTTGTTGTAGTAATCAAAATTTAACTCTCAAATAGTACTCCATCCTGAAAATACACTTGAAGTTCTCAAATTTCAGTATCCCTTGACATTAGGTGGTAGGTTTTTGCCCACTTAATGAAGAATCCTGGCAACTGTCTAGTTTTGTTTCTTTTGTTCAGGAGAAGTGCTCCATAGCGGAGGTGACTACGTAATGCAGAATTCTTTGCAATGAATCACTTTGCCAAATGCAGTTCAAACTTGCTAACTACTGACAAGAATGAGACAGATGATGAGGGAAGCTCTCCCAGTGTGAGAATATTTTCTTAGCGTTAGATCAGATTACACCTCTTGATAGAGAAATGGAAATACTTGTGTTTAAATGGCATGGCTAAGAAGCCAGGAAACAAGAACTTAAAAGTGCTATTTAATCAACAAGGTGAAAGTGTCACTTAGTGGCCCAGGTGGCACCACAGAGATACTAAGTTGAGAAGAAAAGAATAAGGGAAGGCAGATATTTCTAATGTCTAAGAGATATACCAAAAAAAAGGTTAAATCAAATATGTATCTCAGGCCTCAATGCCCTTTGCAAGTAGTAAGCAACTGAAACGCTATAAGAAGACTGTGAAGAGAAATACTCTTTCTTCTCATTCTCCTCTTACAAAGTAAGAATTAATATCCTGAGAAGTTGTGTAACCTGCCAAGACCACATTCCTAGTAAACAATTGCAGAGGGTTGATGCCCCTGTAGTGGGGCCAACATTCTTTACTTGAACCAGTCCCACCTATGGGCCCTCCACAGGTGGATAACCATGTGTTTGTAAAGCTCAAGAGAAATGCAGGACAATTAACAGATCTATGGCATTTAATATTTCAATCAGAAATAAACACAAGTAAAATGAAAAAATAACCACAGGAAACATATGTAGCATAGGGAAGCTGAGGGCTGTAACACATACCTGTGTCTTATAATTTCATTGTCTTCTTTAACTTAAAATACTAAGTGTCATATGAATCTGATCTCTTGGTAACAATATCCAAGCAACACACTTGTTTTCTGGCAAGATATGTCCCAGGGAAATAATAAAGAATTACTATGTGAAGATGTTTTGCTGAGTCGATTTTGAGACATTTTCAATCCAGGAATGTCAAGGATAGAGTCTTTGGATGAATTCCATCTTTTGGTTTATGCAATAGAGTTTTTAAATAGCATGATTTAAATTCTATAGTACATTACCAGGTATCCTTGAAACCTTTTCACTCTCATGTAGTCTTGAATATTGGTAAGGCAACTTTAAAGGAGATGAATTCCTGCTTTTAGTTTCAATCTTCCCACCTGGAAGCCTGTTTATGACCCCAATCCCAGATCCTTTGATAGTCAAACACTACATTCTCACGTGAAAGCATGACAGTATTTTTCTTTTTTAAGGATACGTACTTGTTTACACCAGGGATCAACATTCAGTGAATCTACAATTGTTTCCTTGGACGATGATTTCAGCTTATTATATCAAATCTTGAAAACTGATTTCTTAACTCATAATGATATTTCTATAGCAACTAGAATTTTCTTCAAATCAATAACTTTATGAAACATGCACATATAATGGCTTTTACAAACTGCCTCTTAAGATCTTAGCCAGCAATCTCATATTATTTAGGGTTCTGCAAATCAGTCTGAACAACTTGAATTAGAACATGGTGGTGTTGGCACCAGAGTGGGAGCCAAACAATTGGATCAGTTCCAAGGTCAGAAAACTACATCCTTGGCTGGAACCAGGAAGCCAGCTGTCAATGTAAATATATTATTTCATCGAAGTAGAATCAGGGTCAAGCATGAAGTTAGCTCCTATATCATCACTTGAGAATAAACAGGAGGATATAAAAAGGAAGAACAAAAAAGAAAAATATATATGTTATTTTAAAATGTACCTTGTTTTGCCTATGAATTGGCAGAATTGTATTTATTTACGGAAAGATGCAATCTTTAAATATTGCTAGCAATGATCTGACATTGGGAAAAGTAGTCTAGTGTTAACCTCAGCTGGAAGAGAGCCCATATCTTCCTTCTCAACCACAGCTGCTGCACATGCCTGAAACACCCTGTAAAAAGACCTCTGTGTTCAACCCCAGCTTAGTACTGAATGTGGCCAAGTACAGGGTCATGTGGTGAGCCTTCCCAGGCTTCCCACAACAGTGACCCTGACTAGGTGTTCCCTGTGGACTCCAGCCAGCTTCTCACAACAGTGACACTGACTAGGTGTTCCCTGTGGACTCCAGCCAGCTTCCCATAACAGTGACACTGACTAGGTGTCTCCTGTGGACTCCAGCCAGCTTCTCACATGCAGCTACAGTCTGTTCTACAATCCCTCCAATTTCCGGTCCTAATTGAGGCTTGAAAATAAATCCAGAGAGTGGTGAATTCCCTGAACACACCATTATCATTTTCATGCCAGACATTTGAACATACAATCTCTTTATCTGTGATATACTTTTCTTTTTTTTTTTTTTTTTTTTTTTTTTTGCCCAAAACAGAGTTGTTTTAATTTTTTTAAAAACATTTTCATTGTTTACATTCATTCATGACACTGTTACATAAAGACAGTTTCATATAAGTAGATAATGTACATTGTGGAATTTATACATAACAGTTGACATATGGAAAGAAATGTTTAACACACTGAAGAAGTAATTATCTCCAATATAAAACAAAAACTTCAAAGCACCAAAAGTAAAATGAATCTTCTCAATGCAAAAAAGATTGACAAAATTCTGCAACTTGCTCTAACACTAGAAAAGACTCTCTTACCTGGTTCTCTCTGGTCAAGTGGGTTGTTTTTAATACAAGTTGTTTTTTGAGCATTCTTAGAGTAAACTTTCTCTCTATCAAATATAGTCATCTACTTTGGCAAAAAAATCTCCCTTTTTGAGTTCCTTAGAACATAGGGAAACTCTTGATACACTGTATAGGATACTAGTCATGTTTTAGGCTCTGATTACTTGACTTGCCTTTCACAGTGTGATATACTTTTCTTACACATACTCAGAATAATTGCCACTATCCTTTAACTTAAATGTTACTCTTCTTACAGAGAGTTCCCTAATCTGCCTGTTTTGTGTTTCTAGCATATTCTATATTTTCCTCTTGTAACAGAATGTTTTATTTATTAATGTTCATTTATTAATACTTAACAAACATTTCTAAAATACCTGAATCCTATAACTTAAAACCAATAATCTAAAACCTATAATCTATCTAAAAATACCCTAATACCTAAAAACACTCTAATACCTATCTAAAAACACTTAACTAATGCTGTTTTAACTTTCTTCAAAAGGTATTAATATTCTAAGCATAGGTCTGTGCAGGATGACTTGGTTTACAACAGTCCCAGAAGGCAGTCCTTTTCAAAGCTTAAAGTCCATTTGACCTTACTTTGTCAGTTCATAAGGCCAGTTTATTTCCACCACCAAATTGTGGCCAGTTTATAAAGTTAATTTGTTCCAACCACCAACTGAGGGCAGCTTTTTCAGTCATCTAAGACTTACCTTCATGATCTCTGGCCCAGGCAAGTCTCAATGCCAACATCTCCTCTAAGCGGCTTCCCTCACTCACTTTTCTAATGCTAGGGCCCCAAGACAGATGCCTTAAAAGGACTCTCCCTTAGCAGGTTTATGTTATGCCATTCCCCCATCACAGTTTAATTTCTGTTAATGGCGTACCTTGCTGTGCTCTTCAGTGTGACATCTCAGTTGGTGAATGCAGGAGGAAGAGAGAGACTGTGGATATCTCTGGCTTAGATATCACATTATGTCGCAATGCTTGGCAGTCTCAAGGGTCCATGAGATTTCTCACAATATACAGCAGTCCTGTTGCTTCTCAGGACAACTGACATCATTGGCGTGACTTGAGCGGTTTCTTAGCCATGCCCCTTCAACAGAGCATATCGTCCAGCCACAATTGGCTTTTTGTCCATATCAGCAAACCAAAGGGACACCAAGCTCCTCCTTATGTGCTGCCAGATGCTAATCTGAACTGCCTACTAATTTCACTAAAGAGACCTAACTTCCACCACATCCTCTTTTTCTTTTCCTTTTCAATTTGTAAAGTTTGGCCAATGTACATAGGAGTTAAAGAGGATTTAGGTCACTGTTAATGAAAGAAATGAAGCAAAAATATCTAAATGTGGAGAAAAATAAGAGAGAACAGCTTAGGGGATATGGCTGTTGCTGTATAGAAGTTGAGATATCCCAGGAAGCACACATGTATAGTGAGGAATACATCCAGAGGCTGATGTCTACCTGCCATTTTGAGACTGAAAGCCTGAGCACCCAGGAGATTACAGTGTAAATCTTAGAGTCTGAGCACCAGGAAATGCTGAGTTCTACTGCTAGAGAGGAAGAGAAGGAGAGAGAGTGAGAGGAAAAACAGGAGGAAGAAGGGGAAAGAGCCAGAAGGGGAGGAAGAGAATGGAAAAGAAGATGAGAAGGAAAGAGGAGAGAGAGAGAAGGAAGAAAGGAAGAAAGTGAGGGAAGGAGGGAGGGAGGGAGGGAGAGAAGGAAGGAAGGAAGGAAGGAAGGAAGGAAGGAAGGAAGGAAGGAAGGAAGGAAGAGAAAATGAAGTGACTCAGATTGGTCCTGCCCTTGTATTTTGTGTGGTTTCCCAGACCATTAGATGATGCCATCCACACTGACTGAGAACAGAGGCTCTTCCCCTCAAAACAGAATCTGTTGATCAAATGCTAAATCTTATGGCAATGTCCTATTGGAAAAGACCCAAACAGTGTTTGTCAATTATCTGGGTATCCTTTAATCCAGTCTTGGACAAAGAAAATCAACTATTATAAAGAATAATAAGGTAACTCATAACTGTGGTTAATTAACACTTAATTGTATTCACTTCCAGTGCTCCCTTCTTCACCAGATTCTTCTCTATTCCTAGTCCTGATGACCTCCATATCTGACCTAAAATAGTCACTATTATGAATTTTAATTTATGTACTTAAAATAAATTCTTAGTAACACAGAAATGCAATTTGTCAAGAAAAAAACACAATTGCACTGTATTTGTCTTTAGTTTAAGAATTCTCATACTATTCTTTGTTGTCAATAAATATTTTTCAAATGTGTCAACATTGTAGATATTGTAAAATATTTAATAAAATATTTTTTAAATGTGAAATATCTACAGCTGTATCTTCTTTTTTAATCACTATGTTATGGTAGACTGTTCATAAGTCTTTCCAGTGTATCTATGTCTCACTGACTGCAAGAAAACTTCATAACGATTTCTTTTATTAACCATATTTCTCTAGGCACATAAAAGTGTCTGCTACTCTTCTGGTAAATGGTAGGACACAGAGGTTTGCTCTCTAAACCTGGTTGTTAAGTTGCTTCTTCTTGTGTTTACTGTTGTTTACAGAGTAATTTGGAGAAAATGCTGTTGGAGGCTAAAGTTTAATTGACTTAGATCTTTGAACTTAATTTAAAGTGAGATGAAGGAGTCTTATTATGGTATTTACTGGGAATAGGATGATATGGGATGCTGGCTAAAAATGCTGATCAAATGCACTTTTTAATATGATCAATTTTAAGTTTATCCTTCTATGACTCCAGATATTTCACTGTTCTCTCAAACTACAGTGTTATCTTTAAGAAGCCCTGGAGGTATATAATTTTTTATCAAATTATCTGAGTAAAATGAACTAAGAGAGGGGAGATTTACTGTGGCTCACAGTTGCAAAGCTTTCAGACCATCTTCATCATGCTGAAGAAAGTAATTTATATATCAGCAATTAAAAAGGAGAGAGTGTGCTTTTCTATCAACTCCCCTTCCTTTATTCTACTGAAATGGTTCAGTAGAATTCTGGTTCATAAATAGTGTCAACCATGTTTGGGACAAGGTTTCTGCCCGTAGTTAATCCTTTCTACAAGTGTCCTTATGGATACGCAAAAACTGTGCTTTATCTAGAAAATCAACTTGACAGTTAAGAATGACTGTTATGGGCTAGGAAGAGAGATCTATCGCTATATAATATTCACCTAGAATGTGAAAGCTATAACTTTGATTCCTAGAACAACATAATGCAAGGTGTAATAGAAAATGCCAACAATGCCAGCATTTCTGGAGATGGAAGACAGAGGATTACCAGTCACAGATCCTCTTAGGTTACCTACATAGAAAGTTCAGTGACAATCAAAAATTAAGTGACCACAGGTGTATGGGTTTATTTCTGGGTCTTCGATTTGGTTGCACTGATCCACTGGTCTGTTTCTGTACCAGTATTATTACTCTGTAGTATAGTTTGAAGTCAGTGATGGTGATACCTCCACATATTTTTTTTGTACATGATTGATTTAGCTATTCTAGGTTTTCTGTTTTCCAGATGAAGATGAGAATTGCTTTTTCATTTTTTATAATAATTTATTTTTTATGTCTTCAAGTTACATTTCAATCACAATCCCCTCCCTACTCCCATCTCCAGTCCCACCCTTCCACCCTCCTCCCCCTCAACCCCCCATCCTCTTCCCTTCTTTTTTTTTTTTTAGTTTAAGGTATTTCTTTTTCCCCCCAACAGCTCTCCCTTTCAGTCCAACAAATGGTTTTTTTTTCTTATAACTATAAATACAATACAAAACAACAGAAATAAATAGGCCACAATTATAAGAGTTATATGGCTTAGCATATATTCCCAATGTCCAGTCCATATGTATTTGGCACCTGACTTTAACATTCTACTACCTAACCATCTCCATGAGTTTAAAGTTCTATATCTAACTCAGCTTTCATACTAACTTGCCTCACAATTTTAAAAACATCTTCTTAGATCCAGAACACCCTTTTGATTCTTAAACAACTCAAAATTTAACTATGAGACTCTAGCTATCTATTCTTCAACCACCTCAGAGACCTGAGAGGGATAAATATATCTGATTATATAGGAAGTGCAGGGCCTGCAGCTTCCAAAACTAAGAAATGACATACCAGTGGCTGCCTGGACAGTTCCCATTTTCTCTCCATACATTACAGCATCAATCTTCAGCCATTTGGTCCCATTTCTCTGACAGACATTGATTGTAGAGCAGGAATTATGAAGGACTTACCCACCCTGTCTTGGAAGAGCTAGGCTGTCCACTTATCTGCTTCCAAGTTTTGTCCTTTTTGGACAGAAGTCTGTCTACAGTTGAAGCAAGAGGTTTTTCTTGCCAAGAGAAAGGCTTACCACAAATTCAATCATCTCCCACTGGAGATTCTTTGATGCTCATCTTCTACGTGGAGTAGAATAGGGGGTGCTGTCAGGAGCTGACATGTCTCGATATCAAAAATCTTAAGTTAAGAAAACATCTTTCAATGCCATATTCTGCAGATCTCTTGAGGTTTTTGAAGATGCCCTATCTATCTCTTATATTTAGATAAGCAAATATTGCTTGTCTCTTAGCAACTTGATTTCTGATTAGCTTAGAAAATAACTGTGATAGACTGTTGGTCTGTAAAGAATTGTGTTGGTATTTTGATAGGAATTGCATTGAGTCTGTATACTCCTTTTGGTAGAATGGCCATTTTTTTTGTTTTTTGTTTTCTTTATTTTGTATTTCTTCAAGTTACATCTCAATTGCAGTCCCCTCTCTACTCCCCCCTCCAGTGCCACACTCCCACCCTCTTCCTTCTCAACCCCCCATCCTCTTCCCTTTTTTCTTTTTTTTTAAGTTGAAGGGATATCTTATTTCCCCCTACAGTTGCCCCTTTCAGTCCAACAAATGGCTCTTTCTCTTATAATAATAAATACAATACAAAACAACAGAGGTAATTAGTCCACAGTTATGAGGGTTTTATCGCTTAGCGTATATTCCCAATGTCCAGTCCATCTGTATTTGGCATTTGACTTTAAAATTCTACTATCTAACAATCTGCATGAGTTTAAAGTTCTATATCTAACTCAACATTCATACTAACTTGCAACACAATTTTAAAAGCATCTTCTTAGATCTATAACACTCTCTTCACTCCTAAATAACTCAAAATTTACTTATGAGACTCTAGCTATCTGTTCTTCAACCACCTCAGACAACTGAGAGGGATAAATATATCTGATTTTATAGGAAGTACAGGGCCTGCAGCTTCCCAAACTAAGAAATGACATACCAGTGGCTGCCTGGACAGTTCCCATTTTCTCTCCATACATTACAGCATCGATCTTCAGTCGTTTGGCCCTGTCTCTCTGACAGACATTGATTGTAGTGCAGGGGTTATGAAGGACTTGCCTACCCTGTCTTGGCAGAGCTAGGCTGTCGACTTACCTGCTTCCAGGTTTTGTCCTTTTTGGACAGCATTCTGTTTACAGTTGGAGCAAGGGGCTTTTCCTACCAAGAGATAGGCTTGCGACTAATTCAATCATCTCCCACTGGAGATTCTTTGATGCTCATCTTCTACTTGGGGTAGAATAGGGGGTGCTGTCAGGAGTTGATATGTCTCGATATAAAAAATCTAAAGTTAAGAAAACATCTTTGAATGCCATATTCTGCAGATCTCATGAGGTTTTTGAAGAGGCCCTATCTAATTCTTCTATTCGGGTAAGCAGATGTTGCTTGTCTCTTAACAGCTTTATTTCTGATTAGATTAGAAAATAACTATAATAGGCTGTCATAGTACCTAACAGAATGACCGGCTTGCATAACCATTAGTTTGCATTTCTTAATTATCCTAAACAGTTTATGACAATTAGTAGTAAAAGGCCGAAACATCACATTTTTTTTTTTCTATACATCCTAACGCTTTATCCCATTTCTCTGGGGTGGTTTGTCCTTATATAACAGTCCCTCATCTCAGTTGAGAGGTTGTATGAGGGCCAAGAGCCTCCTCATTCATTGGGGGTCTACGAGGCAGTACCACCAGTGAAAAGTATCTCATCGCCCGGGAGAGAGAACTAACAAACAAACAAACAAATAAGCAGACAAATAGATAAAAAAGACTAAAAAATAGAAAAAAAATTTTAAAAATATAAACAATAAATAAATAAATAAATAAATAAATAATAAAAAGTCTATGTCCAAGTTCCCTTTGATGTGTTAGTTGTAGTATCCATACCTTCTACTATACAGCTAAAATCCTAGTATAAGTGAATAGATGCCATATGTGTCCTTTTGAGTCTGGGTTAGTTCACTCATGATGAGCTTTTCTAGTTCCATCCATTTGATGCAAATTGCATAATTTCATTGTTCCTGAGAGCTGAATAATATTCCATTGTGTAGATGTACCACAGTTTTTTAACCTGTTCTTCGGTTGAGGGACATCTGGGTTGTTTCCAGTTTCTAGCTATTACAAATAAGGCTGCTATAAACATAGTTGAGGAAACTTCCTTATGACTCCGTGAAGAGGCATTTGGGTGTATACCTAGAAGTGATATGGCTCGGTCCTGAGGCAGAGCTATTCCTAGTTCTCTAAGATATTGCCAGACTGACCTCCATAGTGGTTACACAAGCTTGCATTCCCACCAGCAATGGAGTAGGGTACCCCTTTATCCACACCCTCACCAGCATGTGCTGTCATTTGAGGTTTTGTTCTTAGCCATTCTGACAGGTGTGAGATGGAATCTCGGAGTCGTCTTGAGTTGCATTTCTCTGATGATTAAGGATGTTGAGCATTTCTTCAAGTGTCTCTCAGCCATTAGGAATTCCTCCTTTGTGAATTCTCTATTTAGCTCTGTCCCCCATTTTTTGATTGGATGATTTGTTTTCTTGGCATTTAACTTCTTGAGTTCTTGGTAGATTTTGGATATTAGCCCTCTGTCAGATGTGGGATTAGTGAAGATTTTCTCCCAGTCTGTAGGCTGCCGTTTTGTTCGAATGACAGTGTCCTTTGCCTTACAGAAGCTTTTCAGTTTCATGAGGTCCCATTTATTGATTGTTGATCTCAGGTCCTGAGCTGTTGGTGTTCTGTTCAGAAAGTTGTCACCTGTGCCAATGAATTCGAGGGTTTCTCCCACTTTTTCTTCTAGTAGATTTAGTGTGACCGGCCTTATGTTAAGGTCTTTGATCCACTTGGACTTAAGTTTTGTACAAGGTGATAAGTATGGGTCTAATTTCATTCTTTAACAAGTGGACATCCAGTTGGACAAGCACCATTTGCTGAAGATGCTGTCCTTCTGCCATTGTGCTGTCTTGGCTTCTTTGTCAAAAAGTAGGTGGCCATAAGTGTGTGGGTCTATTTCTGGATCTTCAGTTCGATTCCATTGATCTACTGGTCTGTTTCTATACCAATACCATGCTGTTTTCACAACTATTGCTCTGTAGTACAGCTTGAAATCTGGGATGGTGATACCTCCAGATGCTTTTTTATTATACAGGATTGAGTTAGCTATTCTGGGCTTTTTGTTCTGTATGAAATCGAGAATAGCTCTTTCAAAGTCTATAAAAAATTGGGTTTGTATTTTGTTAGGAATTGCATTAAATCTATATATTGCTTTTGGTAGGATAGCCATTTTTATTATGTTGATCCTACTTATTCATGAGCATGGGAGATCTTTCCATCTTCTAAAGGCCTCTTCCATTTCTTTCTTCAGGGGCTTCAAGTTCTTGTTATATAGGTCCTTTACATGCTTGGTTAGAGTTACGCCCAGGTATTTTATGTTGTTTGTTGCTATTGTGAAGGGGGTTGTTTCCCTTATTTCTTTCTCAGCCCATTTGTTTGTTGTATAAAGAGGGCTTCTGATTTTTTTGAATTAATTTTGTATCCAGCCACTTTGCTGAAGGTTTTTATCAGCTGTAAGAGTTCTCTGGTGGAATTTTTGGAGTAGCTTATGTATACTATCATATAATCTGCAAATGGGGATAATTTGACTTCTTCATTTCCGATGTTTATCCCCTTGATCTCCTTTAGTTGTCCTATTGCTCTAGCAAGACCTTCAGTACTATATTGAAGAGATATGGTGAAAGTGAACATCCTTGTCTTGTCCCTGAGTTTAGAGGAAATGCTTCAAGTTTCTCTCCATTTAGTTTGATGTTGGCCACTGGCCTTTATTGTGTCTAGTTACGGTCCGTGTATGCCCGCTCTCTCCAGAACTTTTAGCATGAAGGGGTGTTGGATTTTGTCAAATGCTTTTTCTGCATCTAGGGAGATTATCGTGTGGTTTTTTTCTTTCATCTTGTTTATATAGTGAGTGACATTGATAAACTATCCTATGTTGAACCATCCCTACATTCCTGGGATGAAGCCTACTTGATTATGGTGTATGATACTTTTGATGTGTTCTTGAATTTGGTTTGCTAGTATTTTATTAAGTATTTTTGCATATATGTTCATGAGGGAGATAGGTCTGAAGTTCTCTTTCTTTGTTGGGTCTTTGTGTGGTTTTGGAGTCAGGGTGACTGTAGCCTCATAGAAAAAATTTGGCAATGTTCTTTCAGATTTTATTTTGTGAAAGAGTTTGAAAAGTATTGGTGTTAGCACCTCTTTGAAGGTCTGGTAGAATTCCGTGCTAAAGCCATCTGGCCCTGGGCTTTTTTTGTTTGGGAGATTTTTAATGACTGTTTCTATTTCCTTAGGGGTTATAGGGCTGTTTAATCTGTTTATCTGATCTTGATTTAGCTTCGGTAGTTGGAATCTATCAAGAAAATTGTCCATTTCACTTAAGTTTTCAAATTTGGTGGAGTGTAGATTTTTAAAGTAGGGTTCAAATATTCTCTGGATTTCCTCAATGTCTGTTGTTATTTCTCCCTTTCCATTTCTGATTTTGTTGATTTGTGTTTTCTCCCTCTGTCTTTTAGTTAATTTGGCTAAGGGTCTGTCTATTTTGTTGATTTTCTCGAAGAACCAACTCTTGGTTTCATTGATTCTTGGTACAGTTCTTTTTGTTTCTAAGTTGTTGATTTCAGCCCTAAGTTTGATGATCTCCTGCCTTCTGGTCCTCTTGGGAGTGTTTGCTTCTTTTTTTTCCAATTCACCCAGTTTAGCTGTTAATTCACTAATAAGAGCTGTCACAATTTTCTTTTTGAAGGCACTTAGTGCTATGAACTTTCCTCATAGCACAGCTTTCATTGTGTCCCATAGGTGTGGGTATGTTGTGTCTTCATTTTAGTTGGATTTTAAGAAATCTTTGATTTCCTTCTTTATTTCTTCCCTGACCCAGTGGTCCTCTAGTAAAGAGTTGTTCAATTTCCATGTGAGTGTAGACTTTCTGTTGATTCTTTTGCTATTGAAGTCCAGCTTTATTCCATGGTGGTCTGATAAGATACAAGGGATTATTTCAATTTTCTTGTATCTGTTGAGGCTATCTTTGTGTCCAACTCTATGATCGATTTTGGAGAAGGTTCCATGAGGTGGTGAGAAGAAGGTGTATTCTTTTGTGTTTGGGTGAAATGTTCTGTAGATATCTGTTAGGTCCATTTGGTTCATGATCTCTGTTAGACGCATTATTTCTCTGTTTGGCTTCTGTGTTGATGATCTGTCCCTAGTTGTGAATGGGGTGTTGAAATCTCCCACTATTAAAGTGTTTGGATCAATGTGCGATTTAAGTTTTAGAAGCGTTTCTTTTATAAATGTAGGTGCCTTTGTTTTTGTTTTGTTTTGTTTTGTTTTGTTTTTTTAATTAAATACTTTATTTTTTTTTCTTCAAGTTACATCTCAGTAACAAACCCCTCCCTATTCCCCCTTCCTATCCTGCCCTTCCACCCTCTTCCCTCCAGAAGTTTCCCCTTTCAGTCCAACAGCTGGTTCCTTCTCTTATAACAGTAAGTATTATACAAAACAATAGATATAAATATGCCACATTTATGAGAGTAAATTGGCCCAGTATACCTTCCCAATGTTCAGTTTATACCTATTTG
>CAJQZJ010032618.1:1004063-1014447 GCA_907164525.1 Lophiomys imhausi | reverse complement strand
TTTCCGTGAAGAGGCATTTGGGTGTATACCCAGAAGTGGTATGGCTGGGTCCTGAGGCAGAGCTATTCCAAGTTTTCTAAGATATCGCCAGACTGACCTCCATAGTGGTTGCACAAGCCTGCATTCCCACCAGCAATGGAGTAGGGTACCCCTTTCTCCACACCCTTGCCAGCATGTGCTGTCATTTGAGTTTTTGATCTTAGCCATTCTGACAGGTGTGAGATGGAATCTCGGAGTCGTCTTGAGTTGCATTTCTCTGATGATTAAGGATGTTGAGCATTTCTTCAAGTGTCTCTCAGCCATTAGGAATTCCTCCTTTGTGAATTCTCTATTTAGCTCTGTCCCCCATTTTTTGATTGGATGATTTGGTTTCTTGGCATTTAACTTCTTGAGTTCTTGGTAGATTTTGGATATTAGCCCTCTGTCAGATGTAGGGTTGGTGAAGATTTTCTCCCAGTCTGTAGGCTGCCGTTTTGTTCGAATGACAGTGTCCTTTGCCTTACAGAAGCTTTTCAGTTTCATGAGGTCCCATTTATTGATTGTTGATCTCAGGTCCTGAGCTGTTGGTGTTCTGTTCAGAAAGTTGTCACCTGTGCCAATGAATTCGAGGGTTTCTCCCACTTTTTCTTCTAGTAGATTTAGTGTGACCGGCCTTATGTTAAGGTCTTTGATCCACTTGGACTTAAGTTTTGTACAAGGTGATAAGTATGGGTCTAATTTCATTCTTTAACAAGTGGACATCCAGTTGGACAAGCACCATTTGCTGAAGATGCTGTCCTTCTGCCATTGTGCTGTCTTGGCTTCTTTGTCAAAAAGTAGGTGGCCATAAGTGTGTGGGTCTATTTCTGGATCTTCAGTTCGATTCCATTGATCTACTGGTCTGTTTCTATACCAATACCATGCTGTTTTCACAACTATTGCTCTGTAGTACAGCTTGAAATCTGGGATGGTGATACCTCCAGATGCTTTTTTATTATACAGGATTGAGTTAGCTATTCTGGGCTTTTTGTTCTGTATGAAATCGAGAATAGCTCTTTCAAAGTCTATAAAAAATTGGGTTTGTATTTTGTTAGGAATTGCATTAAATCTATATATTGCTTTTGGTAGGATGGCCATTTTTATTATGTTGATCCTACTTATTCATGAGCATGGGAGATCTTTCCATCTTCTAAAGGCCTCTTCCATTTCTTTCTTCAAGGGCTTGAAGTTCTTGTTGTACAGGTCCTTTACATGCTCGGTTAGAGTTACCCCCAGGTATATTATGTTGTTTGTGGCTATTGTGAAGGGGGTTGTTTCCCTTATTTCTTTCTCAGCCCATTTGTTTGTTGTATAAAGAGGGCTTCTGATTTTTTTGAATTAATTTTGTATCCAGCCACTTTGCTGAAGGTTTTTATCAGCTGTAAGAGTTCTCTGGTGGAATTTTTGGAGTAGCTTATGTATACTATCATATAATCTGCAAATGGGGATAATTTGACTTCTTCATTTCCGATGTTTATCCCCTTGATCTCCTTTAGTTGTCCTATTGCTCTAGCAAGACCTTCAGTACTATATTGAAGAGATATGGTGAAAGTGAACATCCTTGTCTTGTCCCTGAGTTTAGAGGAAATGCTTCAAGTTTCTCTCCATTAAGTTTGATGTTGGCCACTGGCCTTTATTGTGTCTAGTTACGGTCCGTGTATGCCCGTTCTCTCCAGAACTTTTAGCATGAAGGGGTGTTGGATTTTGTCAAATGCTTTTTCTGCATCTAGGGAGATTATCGTGTGGTTTTTTTCTTTCACCTTGTTTATATAGTGAGTGACATTGATAAACTATCCTATGTTGAACCATCCCTACATTCCTGGGATGAAGCCTACTTGATTATGGTGTATGATACTTTTGATGTGTTCTTGAATTTGGTTTGCTAGTATTTTATTAAGTATTTTTGCATATATGTTCATGAGGGAGATAGGTCTGAAGTTCTCTTTCTTTGTTGGGTCTTTGTGTGGTTTTGGAGTCAGGGTGACTGTAGCCTCATAGAAAAAATTTGGCAATGTTCTTTCAGATTTTATTTTGTGAAAGAGTTTGAAAAGTATTGGTGTTAGCACCTCTTTGAAGGTCTGGTAGAATTCCGTGCTAAAGCCATCTGGCCCTGGGCTTTTTTTGGTTGGGAGATTTTTAATGACTGTTTCTATTTCCTTAGGGGTTATAGGGCTGTTTAATCTGTTTATCTGATCTTGATTTAGCTTCGGTAGGTGGAATCTATCAAGAAAATTGTCCATTTCACTTAAGTTTTCAAATTTGGTGGAGTGTAGATTTTTAAAGTAGGGTTCAAATATTCTCTGGATTTCCTCAATGTCTGTTGTTATTTCTCCCTTTCCATTTCTGATTTTGTTGATTTGTGTTTTCTCCCTCTGTCTTTTAGTTAATTTGGCTAAGGGTCTGTCTATTTTGTTGATTTTCTCGAAGAACCAACTCTTGGTTTCATTGATTCTTGGTACAGTTCTTTTTGTTTCTAAGTTGTTGATTTCAGCCCTAAGTTTGATGATCTCCTGCCTTCTGGTCCTCTTGGGAGTGTTTGCTTCTTTTTTTTCCAATTCACCCAGTTTAGCTGTTAATTCACTAATAAGAGCTGTCACAATTTTCTTTTTGAAGGCACTTAGTGCTATGAACTTTCCTCATAGCACAGCTTTCATTGTGTCCCATAGGTGTGGGTATGTTGTGTCTTCATTTTAGTTGGATTTTAAGAAATCTTTGATTTCCTTCTTTATTTCTTCCCTGACCCAGTGGTCCTCTAGTAAAGAGTTGTTCAATTTCCATGTGAGTGTAGACTTTCTGTTGATTCTTTTGCTATTGAAGTCCAGCTTTATTCCATGGTGGTCTGATAAGATACAAGGGATTATTTCAATTTTCTTGTATCTGTTGAGGCTATCTTTGTGTCCAACTCTATGATCGATTTTGGAGAAGGTTCCATGAGGTGCTGAGAAGAAGGTGTATTCTTTTGTGTTTGGGTGAAATGTTCTGTAGATATCTGTTAGGTCCATTTGGTTCATGATCTCTGTTAGACGCATTATTTCTCTGTTTGGCTTCTGTGTTGATGATCTGTCCCTAGTTGTGAATGGGGTGTTGAAATCTCCCACTATTAAAGTGTTTGGATCAATGTGCGATTTAAGTTTTAGAAGCGTTTCTTTTATAAATGTAGGTGCCTTTGTTTTTTTTGTTTTGTTTTGTTTTGTTTTTTTTTAATTAAATACTTTATTTTTTTTTCTTCAAGTTACATCTCAGTAACAAACCCCTCCCTATTCCCCCTTCCTATCCTGCCCTTCCACCCTCTTCCCTCCAGAAGTTTCCCCTTTCAGTCCAACAGCTGGTTCCTTCTCTTATAACAGTAAGTATTATACAAAACAATAGATATAAATATGCCACATTTATGAGAGTAAATTGGCCCAGTATACCTTCCCAATGTTCAGTTTATACCTATTTGGCCCCTGACTTTAACATTCTACTATCTACCCAACTCCATGAGTTTAAAGGTCTATATGTGACTCAACATTCATACTATCTTGCAACACACTTTTAAGAGTATCTTCTTAGATCTATAACACCCTCTTGATTCCTAAACAGTTCAAAATTTAACTATAAGATTCTATCTGTCTATTCTTCAACCACCTCAGAGACCTGAGAGGGATAAATATATTTGCTTATATAGGAAGTGCAGAGCCTGCAGCTTCCAAAACTAAGAAAGAACATACCAATAACTGCCTGGACAGTTCCCATTTTCTCTCCATACATTCCAGCATCAATCTTCAGGCTTTGGGTCCTGTTTCTCTGACAGACATTTGTTGTAGAGCAGGGATTATGAAGGACTTACCTACCCTGTTTTGGCAGAGTTAGGCTGTCGACTTCCCTGCTACCAAGTTTTGTCCTTTTTGGACAGCAGTCTGTCTGCAGTGGTGCAAGGGGTTTTTTCATGCCAAGAGAAAGGCTTGCCACTAATTCAACCATCTTACAGTGGAGGTTCTTCGATGCTTATCTTCTACTTGGAGTAGAATAGGGGGTGCTGTCAGGCGCTGATATGTCTCGATATCAAAAAAAATCTTGATTTAAGATAACATCTTTGAATGCCATATTCTGCAGATCTCTAGGGGTTTTTGAAGATGCCCTATCCATCTCTTGTATTTAGATAAGCAAATGTTGCTTGTCTCTTAGCAACTTGATTACTGGGTAGTTTAGAGAATATCTGTGATAGACTGTCATAGTAGCTAACAAAGAGACATGTTTGCATGACTAGGAGTTTGTTTTAACTATCCTAGACCGTTTTAGATGGTTGGTATCAAGAGGTCAGAACTTCACATTTTATTTTTAAGTATCTCTAGGTATGATACCATTGGGAAGCATTATCTTTAAATTTGAATCAATATACAAAGATCTATTCAATTGTGGTTAAATATACTCTTAATTATGTATCAATATACCAAGATCAATGCCTATGTAGCCCAATATAATCTTAATATTACGTCCATATGCAAGGGTCAATACCATTGTGGCCAACTATAATCTTAATTTTGTATCAATATACAAAGATCAATACCGATGTAATCCAATACAATCTTATTTTTGCACAGCATAGATGTTCAATATTGAGATGTCCCCTTGGTGGATATTTCCTTTAATGAGTATATAATGCCCTTCTCTGTCTTTTTTTATTAACTTCTATTGGAAGTCTATTTTGTTTGATATTAGGGTAGCTACTCCATATTGTTTCCTGGGTCCATTTGCTTGGAAAACCTTTTCCCAGCCCTTTACTCTGAGATATTGTTATTCTTCAATAGTGAGATGTGTTTCTTGTATACAGCAAAAAGATGGATCTTGTTTATGGATCCAGTGTGAAAGTCTGTGTCTTTTATTGGAGAGTTGAGTCCATTGATGTTGATGGATATTAATGACCAGGGGTTGTTATTTCCCATTATTTTGTTATAGCTGGTCGTCTTGTGTTTCTTTTTGTTTAGTTGCTGTGGAGGTTTCTATTTCCTCTTTTTTCTTGGATGTAGTTATCTTCTCTATGTTTGAATTTACCTTCTAGGATCTTCTGTAAGTCTGGGTTTGTGGGGAGATATTGCTTGAATTTGATTTTGTCATGGAATATCATGTTTTCTCCCTATTTGTTGATAGAGAGTTTTGCTGGGTATAGTAGTCTGGCTGGGCACCTATGTCCTCTCAGGGCTTGTAAGACATCTGTCCAGGCCCTTCTAGCTTTTAAAGTTTCTGAGGAGAAGTCAGGTGTGATTCTGATGGGTCTGCCATTGTACTTGACTTGGCCTTTTTCTCTTACAGCTTTTAGTATCCTTTCTTTGTTATCTACATTTGGAGTTTCTATTATTATATCGCGAGAGGAGTTTCTTTTCTGATCTAATCTGTTTGGTGTTCTGTAAGCCTCTTGGATTTTTACTGGCATCTCTTTCTTTAGGTTTGGGAAGTTTTCTTCTATGATTTTGTTGAAGATATTTCCTGGACCATGGAGTCTGGAGTCTTCTCTTTCCTCTATGCCTATAATTCTTAGGTTCCATCTCTTCATTGAGTCCTTGATTTCTTGGATATTGTGGGTGAGAGATTTTTTAGCTTTCTCATTTTCTTTGGATGTTGTATTGATTTATTCCATTGAATCTTCCATGCCTGAGATCCTGTCTTCCATCTCTTGAATCCTATTTTTGGTATTCAAATCCATAGTTCCTGTTCTCTTCCCTTGATTCCCCATTTCCTTTTTTAACTCTGACTGTACTTTGTTTATTGTTTCCATTTCCATTTTCATTTCTTGAGTGATGTTATTTGTTTTGTACATTTCCTGCTCCAGTTTGCTTGTCTTTGCCTAGAAGTCTTCC
The DNA here is from genome assembly GCA_907164525.1 of Lophiomys imhausi. Taxonomy (NCBI): domain Eukaryota; kingdom Metazoa; phylum Chordata; class Mammalia; order Rodentia; family Muridae; genus Lophiomys; species Lophiomys imhausi. The sequence continues at coordinate 1,008,592 of CAJQZJ010032618.1, read as the reverse complement.
ATTGCTCTCTCTTTTTGTTTTTCAAGTTGATTCACCTTGTTCTGAAGTTCTCTAATGGTGTTTTCCATTGCTTTAGTATGTGCAATTGTGGCTTCTTTGAATTCCTTCATAGATTTAAGTTCTTCTTGAAGGGACTCTATCACTTTCCATAATGTAGTATTGTCATCGTTTTCAGGTGTTTGTGAACAGATGTGGTGAGGTGTGGTGTGGTGGTTCGGCCTGGATGGAATACCGTTGCTTTCTTTTTTTGGAGTCATTTTGCTCTGTTTTTTTTTTTTTTTTTTGGTCTGGGGCCTCTGGCCATGTGGAAATTTTTAGCTGTCTTCTGGACTTGGGTCCAAAGGGGGCATTTTGGTGTAGGAGTGGAGTTGCCTTACTCCACTTCTATAAGATGAGTCATTCAGCCCCACCTCCTAGGTGGAGACCTAACTAATCCAGGAGGTGAAGATGTGTACAAGTAAGCTCTGGTTCCCCGCCAGAAGTTCCAGTACTAGTAAAAAATCCGATATACAACAGTTTTAAATACCTCGCAGTTTGCCCGGGGTTGGTTCCTGTGGTGGGTAAATCTGTCTTCACCCCCAATAGCCTGGCTGCTCCCAGTGCCTGGAAATTGGCCAGTGACGTCACTGCAGTGGGTTGCAATCTTCAGTCTGAATGCATTTTGCAGCCTAGCTGCGCTCACTTCCAAGGGTAGCAACCTTTTGCCAGATAGCTGGATCATCTGTGCAAGACCTGGGGGTGCCCAGCAGGGTGGGGATTATCTCTGCGTGGATCTGAATCTGCCCACTGGGTATTAGATTGGAACTTACCCGGAGTCTCTCCTGGTGGGGGACCGGGGTGGGGGATCCTCATTCCCAGGTCCAGTGGCTTCCTTGCGTGTCCGAGAGTGGAAAGGAGCGTCCTGCCCAGGGATCCTCAGTGATCCCTGGGTAGTTGGGTGAGATATAGAGGGGGTCAAGCCATTTGTATAGTGTCCTGCAACACTCGCCACCTCCCTGTGATTTCACTTACCCCGAAATCAAAATACGTCCATGCAGGCCGCCGCCATCTTGGATCCCCCCGGCCCACCCATTTTTATTATGTTGATTCTACCTATCCATGAACATGGGAGACCTTTCCAACTTCTGATATCCTCTTCAATTTCTTTCTTCAAGGACTTGAAGTTCTTGTCATAAAGGTCTTTCACTTGTTTAGTTAGGGTTACCCCCAGGTATTTCATTTTATTTGTGGCTATTGTCAAGGATGTTGCTTCCCTAATTTCTTTCTCCACCAATTTATCTTTTGTGTAAAGGAAGGCTACTGATTTTTTAGAATTAATTTTTTATTCAGCCACCTTGCTGAAGGTATTTATCAGCTGTAGGAGTTCTATGGTGGAATTTTTGTAGTCATCTATGTACGTTATCATATCATCTGCAAAGTGGGATACTTTGACGTCTTCCTTTCCAATTTATATCCCCTTGATCTCCTTTAGTTGTCTTATTGCTCTGGCTAGAACTTCAAGTACAATGTTGAAGATATGGAGAGAGTGGACATCCTTGCCTTGTCCCTGATTTTAGTATTTCTTTGAGTTTCTCTCCATTTAATTTGATGCTGGCTACAGGCTTGCTGCATATTGCCTTTATTATATTTAGATATGGTCTTTGTATGCCAGCTTTCTCCAAGAATTTTAACATGAAAGGGTGTTAAGTTGTGTCAAATGTTTTTTCAGCATCTACTGAGATGCTCATTTGATTTTTTTCTTTCAGCTTGTTTATGGTGGATCATGCTGCTAGATTTTCATATGTTGAACCACTCCTGCATCCCTGAGATGAAGCATACTTGATCATGGTGTTTGATACTTTTGATGTGTTCTTGGATTTAGTTTGCAAGTATTTTATCAAGTATTTTTACATCTATATTCATGAGGGAAATTGGTCTGAAATTCTCTTTCTTTGTTGGGTCTTTGTGTGGTTTAGGTATCAGGGTAACTGTAGCCTCATAAAATGAGTTTGTCAGTGTTCCTTCTATTTCTAATTTGTGGAAAATGTTGAAGAGTATTGGTATTAGCTCTTATTTGAAGGGCTGGTAGAATTCTTTGCTAAAACAATATGGTCCTAGGATTTTTTTTTTTTTTTTTTTTTTTGGTTTGGAGATATTAGTGACTCCTTCTATTTCCTTAGGGTTATAGGACTGTTTAATTGTTTACCTAATCTTGATTTAACTTTGGTACGTGGAATCAATCAAGAAAATTTTCCATTTCACGTATCTTTTCCTCAAAACAAACTCTTATCTGCAAAGATGTTATAACTAACTTCGTGTATATCATCAGGATCCTTCAATCCTAGTCAAGTGTGACTTTGTTCCTTTTTTAAAACATAAAATATCAAAAACATGTAACATACTCCCAGTAGGCAATAACAAAGAGGAACTAGTGACATAACAAAAGGAGGAATGGTGGGATCAAAAGGAAGGATCAGCACAAAGCAAGACTAAAATTCATCAGGGTAAACATTAAATTCTATAGTTTCCACTGGTATCCATAGTACATGGTGTCATTACATGAACTCCAGCAGGCTGAGAGAGCCTGCCTCACTCTCTTTACTGTTGTACAACACATGGTCCATTTCTTGGGTTGTCTCCACTTATGTGATGCCTACAATTTTCCTTGATGAGTATTCCACATTCCTGGTATCTCCAGTTTCCTGGGGTTTGTACTGCATCTTTAGCTTGTCCTCACAGTGCTCACATTGTCTAGTCAAGGTTATCTTGTGGGGATTTCTTACTTTGCTATGCATTGTCTGACTTAGGTATCCTTTGAAATCAAAATAATTAAGACCTTGAAGACCCTATAACCCTTGCATTTTGCATGCCTGCACGACCAACATTACTTGACAGGGCTAAAGTCTTCTGCCAGAAGTATCTGTAGCTTAGTGCACTGAGACCATGGCTTTAACAGACTTTGATTAGCTAAAAGTGGGCAAACAATTCCCTCACAGACACATATGAGCAAAGAGCCCCAGAGCTCCTTTCTCAAATCAAAAAAAAGCCTTTTCACTGAAATACTTGTTTTGATAATAGACAGGGTCCAATTGGGGTGCCTTCAAGACTCTTTCCCACTGTCCCAGTTTAAAGCCTTTAGCTTCTATGTAATGGCCCTAATCTTCTTCCTTGGCACCAACTTAATATGTGCTGTTTTTTCTAAGAAAGCTGCAAGGTTTTCAAATTTTTCTCTCTCCTTTTTTTTCAAAATTCAAACTATAAATATGACCCAAAACAGTCAGAGGTCACTATATCACAGTCTGAATGTTGGGCTGGCTTGAGTTTTCTGCTACAATATTGACCATTCTGTCACCTTTACATTAAATCTCTAAAGAATATCAGGCCATGTAAAAAAAAAAAAGGCAGATTTTTTTTTTTAACACAAAACAACACAGATATCCTCTAGTCCAATTCCCAAAACAAACCTAATTCCTATGAAAACCTTCATGGGCACACAAGCTCTTCATGGGTTTTTAAAGGCATTCTGATATCCAGGCTGAAACCAGAATTGTCCAGTATGCTCTGCAGGCATTTTAGACTTCCCTTGCTCAGCTGTATTAGATGTTTTTGTCTGCATTGGGACAGGATATTGATCGGAAGCAACTTAATGGACTTCTGTAAAATGGAGGTTTATTTTGGCTCACAGTTTTGAGGGTGCAGTCTATCCTTGGTAGGAAGTTATGTGATCTGGGTCTTCTCTCTGACAGTGGAAGTTTAAGACATCAGTTGGTTACATCTTAGTAGATTATTTGATATCGAGACATTTCAGCTCCTGACAGCACCCCCTATTCTACTCCAAGTAGAAGATGAGCATCGAAGAATCTCCAGTGGGAGATGATTGAATTGGTGGTAAGCCTTTCTCTTGGCAAGAAAAACCCTTTGCTTCTACTGTAGACAGACTTCTGTCCAAAAAGGACAAAACTTGGAAGCAGATAATTCGACAACCTAGCTCTGCCAAGACAGGGTAGGTAAGTCCTTCATAATTCCTGCTCTACAAGCAATGTCTGTCAGAGAAATGGGGCCAAATGGCTGAAGATTGATGCTGTAATGAATGTATGGAGAGAAAATGGGAACTGTCCAGGCAGCCACTGGTATGTCATTTCTTAGTTTTAGAAGCTGCAGGCCCTGCACTTCCTATATAATCAGATATATTTATCCCTCTCAGGTCTCTGAGGTGGTTGAAGAATAGATAGCTAGAGTCTCATAGTTAAATTTTGAGCTGTTTAGGAATCAAGAGGGTGTTTTGGATCTAAGAAGATGTTTTTAAAATTGTGAGGCAAGTTAGTATGAAAGCTGAGTTAGATAAAGAACTTTAAACTCATGGAGATGGTTAGGTAGTAGAATGTTAAAGTCATCTGCCAAATACATATGGACTGGACATTGGGAATGTATGCTAAGCCATATAACTCTTATAATTGTGGCCTATTTATTTCTGTTGTTTTGTATTGTATTTATAGTTATAAGAAAAAAAACCATTTGTTGGACTGAAAGGGAGAGCTGTTGGGGGGAAA
>CAJQZJ010032618.1:980774-1003963 GCA_907164525.1 Lophiomys imhausi | reverse complement strand
AGAAGGGAAGAGGATGGGGGGGGTTGAGGGGGAGGAGGGTGGAAGGGTGGTACTGGAGATGGGAGTAGGGAGGGGATTGTGATTGAGATGTAACTTGAAGAAATAAAAAATAAATTATTTAAAAAAAAAAAAGAATCAGAGTCTTATTGCAACTAGAAGCAGATAGCACTTTCGTTCACCTGACTTTGTTAGTTGTACCTCATGTCCCAAAAGTTTCAGACCCTCCAAATCTAACACCACCAGCTGTGGACCAATAAAGAGTTCAAAACATGAAACTATTAAAGGTTTTTTATACCTGAACTTTAACTTTCCTACCACTTGCTCCCATAGGCTCATGGCCATCTAATAATGCAAAAATATGTTTAGTCGAATTAAAATTTCTCCATGGTTTTCACAGTGTCAACATTGTTCAAATTCCAAAGTCCTTTTTGGTATAAAGGAAAATTCTTAGGTGTGAGTTCACATAGAAATAAAAGGAAATGTATAGATTCCCATTATACAATGAAGCACAGTAAACATTTCCACTTCAGAAAATGATAATAGAAGCTGAACTGTGAACAACCATACCAAATCAAGACCAAAAGACAGCCAGGCAACTATATAACCCTGTAGTTCAATGTCCAGCATTTATAGCCTGTGGTGGCTTCAACTGAGCTCCAGTGGTCATGTTGTCAGAGACACATGTAGCCTGTCTCTTGGGCTCACTCTTCATGGAAATTTCACCTTTCCACAGTGACTCCTTCATGTCCTAGGCTTCTCCAATATCCTGGAGTCTCCACTACAGCCTGAGTTTCTTCTTCAGAACTTCATGTGCAGCACAGCCTCCCAAGAAGCTTCATGCAGAGAACCTGCTCCTTCTATATGTTGCCAACCTTCATAAGCATTTGCCAGAACCTTGGTGCAAGCCTCAGTGAACTCATAACTCTTTCACTCTGCATAACTATAAAATAAACATTATGTGGCTAAATTCAGCTTCCCTGAAACCACATGAAAACAGTTCTCACTATTTACATTTCTACAGGCATTCTGATCTTCTGAAATCCCATAAGAATAACACATTAACCTCACTTACAGAATCCAAGGCCTTTTCTAGTCCACAGCACCAAATTCTTCCACCTTCCTCCCTCATACCAGTCATAAGGCCCCAAAACCCACAGAGTTTTTTCAAAACAATAACCCAACATTTGTAACTAACTTTCTGTGTTAGTTACTTTTCTCATCCCTGTGACAGAACACCATAAGGAGAGGTTTGTTTAGACACAAACTCTTGTTCACAGTTCATCATGTTAGCGAAGCCATGGTGGCTTGCAGCTCAACAACTGGTAATGGAGATTTATGGCCTAGCTTATTCATTTCTTGCAAGAAGTAGACTTCACCTTCATGCATCCCTTTTCTGCCAGCCATGTCTCCTGTCCGAGAATCTTCACAAGTTCTCCCAAAGTCACCACCAGCTGCTGAACCAAGTGTTGAAACACAGACCTATGGAAGACAATTCACATTCAAATCATAATAGCATTTCTCCCTCATATTCTTCCTGTGAACCAGAAACAGGATTTAACAATTACATTTTCTGTTCCCACTGTGAACCCTGAGATTGTGGTATTTACTGGAAAAACCTGTTTGAATTGTGGTGGGGCTCAGGCTTAGCACACACCTTTAATCTAAGAGCTTTCTGCTTGGATGTTGTAAATAGGATTAAATTAAGCCAACTATAGGTCAAGAATCAGAGCAAGCAATCAATTGACAGGAAGTGAACACAGGGTTATTTAAAAAAGCACAGAAAGGAAGAGGAAGTCAGGAGGATAGATAGGGAGTCACACAGGAAGTAGAAGGGAGGGACATTTAGTTTGAAGGAGGTTATTTGAGACTGCATGGAAGAGGGGGCATTCCAGGAGGAAGATCTCCTAGATACTTTCTCTGCCTCTCTGAGCTAGCGGGTTTTCACCCCAGTATCTAGCTCCTGAGTCTTTATTAGTAAGATTGGACAATAGAGATTTTGTTAACAAATAACATTCAGGTATAGTCACAGCAATAATCACACTTCTCTGGTACCAACTGACTTTCTGCAATTAATCAAGTTTTTCATCACAATGACTATATGAACAACTTAATGGAAAGAATTATTGATTTTGGTTCATGGCTTTAAAAGTTTCATTTCATCATAATATGGAGAATAAACCAGAGATGGATAATTTATTAGAAACCCTAGGAAGGAAAAAGAAAGAAAGAGAAGAGGGGGAGATAAAAAGAAGAGAGGGAGAAAGAGAAAGGAGAAAGGGGAAGAGAAATGAGGGAAAGAGAAAAGAGAGAAGATAATGTGGGGAGGAGATAGAGAGGAGAGTGGGAAAGGAGAAAGGGAAGGGAGAGAGGAGAGCAGGGAAAGAGAGGGAGAATATGAGAGAATGAGAGAGAATGCCTGCCTGCAGTAAAGTTCTTGTCCTTTAATTCTTTTTTTAGCTTTAATTGTAGCACTTTTTTGTCTGTTTATTTATTACTTCAAGTTATAACTCCATCACAGTGCCCTCTTTCCATCCCTCCCAGTTACACCCTCCCACTTTCTCATCCCTCTCCCACTCATCCCACTCCTCTGATGTGGAGTGTCCCTACATATCAGCCTCCATCAGTTCAACAGTCATATGAGGGCTAATAGCTTTCTCTTGCACTGGGGGCCTATATGGTAGCACCCCTAGGACAAAGTGTCCCATTAATAGGCAACAAAGTCTATGTTCCTGATCCTTTTGATGTGTTGGTTATAGGATAGTTATCCTGTACTATATGGCTAAAATCCAATTATAAGTGAGTAGATGCCATGTGCGTCTTTCTGAATCTGGTTTAGCTCACTCAAGATGAGCTTTTCTAGTTCCATCCATTTGGCTGCAAATTGTATGATTTCCTTGTTTCTGATAGCTGAGGTAGTATTCCATTGTGTATATGTACCACAATTTTTTATCCATTCCTCAGTTGAGGGACATCTGGGTTGTTTCCAGTTTCTAGCTATTACAAATAAAGCTGCTATGAACATAGATGAGGAGATGTCCTTGTGGTTTGGTGAGGAATCATCTAGATGTATACACAGAAGTGGTATGGCTGAGTCCTCAGGTAGGGCTGCTCCAAGTTGTCTAAGATATCGCTAGACTGATTTCCATAGTAGTTGTACAAGTTTGCACTCCCACCAACAATGGAGAGTGCTCCTCTTTCTTCACAACCTTGCCAGCATGTGCTGTGATTTGAGTTTTTGATCTTAGCCATTCTGGCAGGTGTGAGATGGAATCTCAGAGTCATCTTGAGTTGCATTTTTCTGATGATTAAGGATGTTAAGCATTTCTTCAAATATACCACTTCTGTGTATACATCTATATGATTCCTCATCAAACCACAATGTTTCTTGCCCATTAGAGATTCCTCCTTTGTGAATTCTCAGTTTAGCTGTTTCCCATTTTTTGATTAGATGATTTGTTTTCTTGTTGTTTAGTTTCTTGAGTTCTTTATAAATTATGGATATTATTCCTCTTTTGAAATGGGGTTGGTAAATATCTTTTCCTAATCTGTAGGTCGCCTTTTTGCTCTAATGACAGTGTCTTTTGCCTTACCGAAGCTTTTCAGTTATATAAGGTTCCATTTATTGATTGTTGGTCTTAAAGCCTGGGCTATTGGTGTTCTGTTCAGGAAATTCTTTCATTCATTTGAACACTCTAGCCTAGGGGATGGTACTCCCCACATTGAGGGCATATTTTCCCTCTTAGATAGTCCTCTCTGAAGGCATCTTTTCAGATCACCCAAAGATGTGCTCTACTGAGCTTGACACTTTGCTGTCAAATTAAGCTGAAATTGTTGATTAACTGTCACAGATAGTTATCGTAATTTATCTCCAAGATAAAGATGAAAACAATGAGCTTGCAGCTCTGACAGCATTGTCTAGCCTATCATGAATTTTGGAAGTCATTCTAACTCCATAACATTTATTTAAATTGAGAATGTATTCATAATATAATTCTCTATATTTTGAAATTGAAAACAATGCCACACATCAACATGAACTATGGGCTTTTAATACTTCAAAAACATACTTAATAATCACAAATGATGCCATATTCTATTTCTACAAATTATTATGTTTACCAGAGTAGATGCTTTGGTCCCAGCCAAACCATAGTCCAAATAACAATAACTAGTCAGCTGTATAATTTTGAGCATGCTATTTCATTTCTCTGAGATTCTGATTTTCTTCTGATCACACACTTAATCCCACATTTAGTCGAATGGGAGAATAAAGGCTTCCTTGTATTTTAAATGCATTATCTCCTCTTCCAGCTACCAGCCCGTAAGAGGGAACATTGATGAAAAAGTAATGACAGAGCAGAGATCTCAAAACACACAGGACAATTCTGTGTGGGAAAACCTTTATGACAAAGTCATTGCAATATATCTACATCTTCTTTGACATTACATTTTCAATATTGCTCTGGCTTATGTGTTGAGGTTAGAAGGTACGATTTTGGATCAGTCCCCAACCACAAATTCAAAAATAAAGCCCACATTGAAGCCTAGTGAAAACTATCTGGAACATAAATTTGAAGTCAGCATCAGGATCACATAGAAAGAAGGGAGTTCTCCTGACCTTTATGTAGATTGGCACCAACAAGTTAGTATACCAGGTGCAGATACGGGGAAGCCCTAGACCTATAAACAAAAATGTGTGGCTTTGTTTGTAATAGCATTACCTATGGAGTCTTCGCAATTTAAGTAGTATACAGAGAGCTGGCAGCTAAATCAAGTTTGGAGTACTGAGTACTAGATATTACCACTAAAGTTCTATGGATCTAGTGTTGGCACCAAACTTGGAGAAGTTATAGGGTGAAAATGAGAAGCTAGGAAATGTTTTACGTGTTTTCGTCTTTTCACAGATTTTATTCTTGAGGCTATGGCAAGAGCTACCTGTGGGAATAACAATACACCTGGTGCTTCCTGTCATCCCCTCTTTCCTTGTTTCTGCATCTCTCTGTCCAACTTCCAAGATGATTTCATGAAATAATCGCAGAGCTGGTTTCTTAGAGGTTTGTTTCACTTTTGTAAGTATGAGACTTTGACCAGCCCAGGAGTCACCATAAATCTCACTGCTTTTGAGCAAATGCTACCTTGTTATCCTTCCCGCTGTCATTCTTGAGTGACACTCTTTTTTCTTTCTGTTTGTTTATGCATGTTTTGCTTAGTTTAATTTTGAGACTGTTACTCAGTATGGCTCAGACTAGGTTTCAATTTTTGCTTATCTTCCTGATTCAGCCTCCCAAGAACCAGGCATACAAATATGTGCCAATATGGCTGGTGGGGATGAGACTCATTATCAAAGGCTTGGTCTCTTCACCCGTTTTTTTCACCTGTATCCTGAAGCAGATATAATGAGTGACAGGCATCTACTAAGATGAAAATCTTTTACAGATATTACATTGCAAGGGAGAACTACTAGAGTTAAAACAGGGTTCAAAGCAAGATGTATCCATTTAGACTTTCAGCTGAATTCTAATGAGAACAAGAAAGGTATTTAGGCTGAAGAAATAATCAGTATTTGGTTGAATAAGGAAAAAGAGGAACAGGAGAATGAGAGATGTTTTAGGATGGGATGATTTAAAGGAATTCCTTAGGCTATTGGAAAGTTATATTCTTGGGCTGGACTCTGCTTTAGAAACTAAAAACCTTAACCTATCTTGTGCATATATTTGTTTCTAAGAATGCCTGTGGGAACTTTAGAAATGTAACACATGCCAGGATGGTGGAGGGGGAGTGAGTCACTGACCTTGGGTGACTCCTGGAATTTGACCTTCAGTCTAAAGTATACCTTTCTACTACAAATGTTTCACTTTTATAGGGCTTGTACGCATTTATGGCTTTAAGGCAGGAATTCTCTGAGGTTTCAGACATAAATTAAAGCCATATAGTGTCAGCTTCAATAAAGGTTGCTGTTTTTCAAATTTTTTGACTTTCACTTGGAAAGACAACATTATGCTGGGAGGTGACTCTTTTTGATCGGCCTCAACATTTTTCCAGTCATTCTTAACTCCCTTTCAAAAGAGTCTCCCAATAGAATTACATGAATACTGTGCCCCCAAGGTGAATGCACTGTTTGGAACAACAAAATATTGATTTCCCATTGTGTAGCTTCCATTTAATTTAAACCAAAAACCGAGAGGAGAAAGGGTTGGTGAAAGTATAGTGGTATAACCCCTTCCAATGATCCTCAGAAGCTTCTCACATTGCCACTGTTGAATTTTGTTGATGGATATTTATTTCAACCACCTTTTCTGTTCACATATCTCTCCAAAGCCTGCATCTTCTTCTGTTTTATTCTTTTTTAAAAAATAAAGCTGAAGTCTTTCTTAAAGCCAGGCATTTCTAGCCTAGGATAATTCCAAGAATTGATACAGTGAACATTAAATCATAGCTGTTTGCTCAGTTCAATCTCATTCATCATTGTTGGTTTAATTCTTAGGACTTACTTCAAAATAGCCTGGGAAGTGTCTGGCTGTTCTGTAGATGTACGAGAAAGCAGTTTTCAACCACCTCCAGCAACATGGACTTTGTCTTTGTGATCACATTATTGTTGCTCTGGGTCAAGAGCACTTAAGCATCCTCTTGAGTCACTGTTCCAACCACTTTGCATATCAATATCTTCCCAAATATTTCCTAACCTGCATTCTTCTCCATCCCCAATGGTCAGAAGTATGTTCCTTAAATACACTCCTCCCTTAACAGTATTGCATAATATCATAGAAAATAAACCAAACATTGGTTATTGTGACTTTTTTTCTTCCTTTATTTACATAATGGTTGAAGGACTTGCTATTGAATTCTTTTATGTCTGAAAATACCCTGAATGTTTTTCTCTAGCTTTATTATTTACTTGTTTAATAAATAATATGGTCTTCTGTTTTATTATTTTCTTCTAAGTATTTATTCACTCCTTTGTTGATTATCAAAATTGAATTCACTAATGCAATTAAAACTTCCCATACCAGATTTGTCAAATATTCAATATGTCTCGTTATGTTACCAATTTGGTGAGGTTGCTTGTATTATAATATGTTACTAGTCAAAAAGCAGAGGATCAGAAAACTTAGCAAGCTTAGCTTACTACAGGGCCAAAAAATAGAAGCCTAAATTCAGACACTGACCTTCATGTTCAAAGCCTGGATTTTAACCTCTACACAGCTCTACATATATCATCAATGGATAACTGTTCAGGAAAATAATGTTCACTGGTAAAAAGAGAAATAATTTAAAATATCATCACTTTAAAAATGTGCTAGTGGTAGTCATGAAAGGAAAAATCTATTTACAGTTCAAACTGTAACACATTGGTATAAATGTGGTCCATGCCCAGGTTAGTCAGAGATCTTCAAAGTTAGGATGCTGAAGAGTGTAGCTGCATCCTTTTTTTTTTTAATTAGGTGTGCTCAGGGCCTTTGTTTCCACTCACTTTGATGATTTGTGTATTTATTTTATATATTTATTTGTTTATTTTGCAGTACTAGAGATTGAATGTAGTGCCTTGCACATGGTCTTCCTTTGAGACACACCCACAGCCTAATAGATGGTCCTTATAAGTCATAGAAAGAAAGGTGGAGTTTATACTCTTTTGCTGTAGGTGTGCTGTCAGAAAAAGCTTGATCCAGAGTTTGAATGGTGTGACAGTTCCTAGTTTTCCCAACCTTACCATCATTTAAATAAGTTTCTTAGTGTTAGATAGACTTCTGGCTGGTCAGCTTCCTTCCTGTGTTATGCACAATAAGGAAGTGAAAGTTCTAATTCCCTAGTAATTCACTGGAAATACATGGAAATGACTTCTGTTGCTCATGAGTTACTTGATTAGGGTAATGTGTCTATACCCCAACCCAACCTTTGTTACCCATGGGAGAGAGTGTCCTGACTGTCTTTATTTAGTTAGGCATTGCCACTGAGAGCTGGCTGGGATGAGTTACACTCACAAATCATACAGCAGGGAGGCTAAGGAAAGAAAAAGGAGCCACGTCCACCACTAAGTATTTGTGTCTTAAAAGCTTGGAACTCATTGGTGCTATGCACTAAAACTAGAGAAATTACTATTTACTAATAAAAACCTGAGCAGATGTTCTCAGATGCTAAAGTTCCATTTGCCGAGATGCTCTCCAAGAGTTGACACAGAGAGACTCTATGAGTTAACCACACACCATCTTGAAAACATACCTTCTGCACTCATCTTCTGCATTTCCTTTGATCGTCTAAATTATTTGGCAAGCTTTAGAGCACAGTTTATTCCCTGCTGGTTATTCTGTTCAAGGATGTTCTACAATATCTTATAATTCATTACCATTGTATACTCCTACTTATGTCAAGTATTCTTATATATTTTTGAACATAATGTATTTATTGATTCTTTGGGAATTTCACATCATGCACCATGATCACACTTACATAGACATATAGCCTAAGTGGAGTTACATCTTCAATCTGGTGATAAATTTCCAGGAGTCACGCCCTGGATAACCAGGCCTGATTATATTTTTTTAAATAAATGAGATGTATAATTGGAGATATAGACACAACTCATTGTTGCTGTTACCATGCTTCCCAACATGTCTATGACATGAAACATAAATGTAAATCAATCTTTCGTTCAAAATACATTTTTATTATCTTAGAGTTTACATAGAAAGGAAATAAAATATAACAAAGATTCAGGGGGAAGTTGAGGTCAAAACATGAAAATCCTATTTGTATGTGAGTGTTATTGACATTTTTTTCTTTCCTTTGTTTCCTTTGTTCATCTTAGGTTTTGTTTACTTTTTTCAAAATAAAGAACAGACAAACTTTTAAAATATAACTGAAACCAAGGGGAGAATGGAGAAAAGGGGGTGGGACTGGGAGGAAAGGGGGGGTAAAATTCTGATATAAAGTAATAAATAAGTTAATTAGTAAAATAAAGTTTAAAAAATATTAGTGAGAATAATCTTCTTTTGTAACCAAGGAGACCTTAAAGTTCAGCAAAACAATAGTTTGGAAACCTTTATGACTATGGTGAAATGTTTGTCTTTACATCACCATGTAACATAGGCAATGGAAACAGATGTTGTCACACTGTTCATACCATAGCCTTAAGTTTTGGGGGTTTTGTTTGTTTGTTTTTTAAGTTGCATCTTCATCACAGCCCCCTCCCTCCCTTACTCCCCGATCCCACCCTCCTATCCTCTTCCCCGTCTCAAATCAACTTTGATCACTTACAAAGACACTGCTCAGAGAAACTAGCAATTGTTGCTAAACAACATTTTTTTTTTGCTTTCTTTAAACTCTAAACATATATTTCCATGGATATGATTCACACACACACACACACACAAACACACAATATATGTTTAGAGTGGCAAATATTTTAATTATACCTACCTAGACAGTTTTAAATTCAGTAAATATTAGAGAGAAATGAAAAGGCCCTTGCATTTATTTAGGACCAATTATGTGCCAAGTATTTAGCAAATATTTTTGAAAGCTGCTGCATAGCAACAAATGACACTATTGTGGTAAACAAATGCAGACTTAACCACTGAATTCATGAAAGGTCTATATTGAAGTGGAAAAAAAATCAAATATGAGCCAAACTTGTAATTGCAAACAGTGCTGGGAAGAAATATGCAATATTCTCCGCAAAGGACTGAAAGGAAGGCAAACTGTAGCATATTCGTAAGTAAGGAGTTTAAGGAATTTACCCAAATATACAATGTTATAACAAGTGGTGGGTTTTACTCTATGCCTCTCTCTAAGAAACTGGGTGTCCTTTACCTTCACTGTGTTATAACTGAGGCTCCAGTATCATTTATGGGGACATTTACAAAGCTATCAATATCACCTTGAGTCCAAGAGGATTGTGCCCTAGTTATCTGTATTTCTGGGGTTGCTATAGTAACAAGTTAAAAATATTTGAAATATCTTTTAGTTCAAACCCAAAGTCCATGAAAGTGTGGCTAAGTGAGGCAGCATTGGAACAATAGCCTAGCAAGTCATCGGCATTCGGTTAGTAAAGAAGTGTTGGCTTTGTGTACAAAATACATCCAACATGTCTTCTGGCCTCACAGTTTCTAGCAGACCAGGAAAATAAAGTGAGATGAAATTGCCCATGATGCCACATCTTGGAAGGCATTAGATTCTTAGCCAAGGAATTTTTCTTTACTTCCTCCAGAAGCCAAATTGCTTACAAGACAGATGCTTGGCGGGTTAGGCAACGCGTTGACCATTCTTTGACAGGCCTTGGTGGGTGAATCCCTGCCAATTTTGGATGTGAAAGCACATTGAGCCTCTGGACTGGTAGGACCCGTGCTTCCCAGTACGCTAGCTGTGGGAGAAAACTCCGAGTCTCGAGAAATCCAATTACAGAGGTTTTGTTTGTTTGTTTGTTTGTTTGTTTTTTAACAGATAGATATGAACCAATAAGCTCTCTTAGCGTGGTGAAGAAAATCTTGAAGGGAAGAATAAATGTGAAGAGGGCACACTACGTGGTGGTGAGAACATGGGAGTTTCCTTTACCTTGTCCTCTGAGATTGCAGCATTGTGGGACAAGCGGCATGAAGGGATTCTTTCTGATTTTCTCTATAAGTGAACATTTTCTCATAGCTCATGTCTCAGCTTATTGAAATTAGAATTGGAAAAGAAGGATGAGTATCTAGGGCTGTTAGTAATTTGATATAGAACTTTTCACCTCCAGGTCAATGGTAAGTGAAACACATTTACATATTTTTAAGTGGATTTATTGCTCTTGAAGGAAGCCCCATTTTAATCCCTGACATCAGAGCACTTTGGTGCCCACAGGCACTCAGACGTTGATCAGGAAGGAGAAGAAAGGTCCAATTTCAACTGAGCTTAGTGTTTAGTTTCCCTTACAAGATCTTCTTAAATTGTTTTAATTAATCCTAATTATGATTCTATATTTAAAGGCTGTTATCTATCTGATGACAAATTGGATATGGACCAATAATTTGAGCTTATTTTTATTTGGAATGTGAGCTGCCTAGTCACTTAAAAATAATTATCCATATCAGAAAAATCAATGACAATTTTATATTTGAAAAATCAAAGAAAAATTTGTATCACAAATTTTAACGATAGAAATATGTTTTTTCCAATTATAAAACAATAGTGCTAGTTACTCTGATCTCAGTATCAAGGAAACTATAAGTTACTATTTCTGGATGCCCACTTAACAACCTAGAAATGACCATAATGCATTCAACTCTGTCCAATTCTCTGGCCTCCAAGGCAACACATCGATAGCAACAAGAAAGCACAATTATCATCTCTTAACTGTGAGAAAATCCAATTTATTTAACTTCCTTTAACTTAAGCTTATATCAAGCAATGTAATAAAAATAGTTATATTGTTGTTGGCTGCATATATATTGTAATGGATATATTACCAGAAGATAAACTCATCAGAATGGGGAAAATACAATACCTGTGTCTTAGCTTTAAATACTCTGAATAAAGAATGGAGGGAAAAAATTGCACATACAGTATTTATTAGGGACATGAACCAAGGGAGTTCAGTGAGACGCAGATGAGTTAATCCTGGAAGGAGAGGAAGTTGTGTTGACTGCAATCTTAAGTCATTGGACCAGTCTTCTAAAGTGACTTAAGTAATGCCTCAAAATTGCTTCACTTGGAAGGTACTGGGTGATTTTCTCCACTGACTTAATCCCCAGTACCCAAGTGTGACTTCATGAATAGGAAAGTCCCATCATTCCTCAATTATGTATATGTGAGTCCAAAAGTCATGTGTGTAGGTATACTAGAAAAGTGCAATGTCAGGATGCCCTGTAGGGCCTCAGCAGGATAGTCAGATTCAACTGCGCAAGGCAGGTCAGAACCTGTGCTGGGCCACATACACAGAGGAGACTAAGGAAGGACAGACAGCCACAGGGAGAAGGAAGCTGGAGGACAGAAAAGAGGGAGGGCCTTGGTAAAACTGTCCTGAGGATCCATCTTCCCAGGGAGTCACACTGAGGGAAAGTGAAGATGAGAAAAATAAGATACTTACAAGGATATTTAAAGAGGAAGCCATGGGCCATTGATAATATTAAATTATATGTGCATAGTATCTAATCCATAGTCTTTCATTTGGCAAACACACACAGACATGCACACACACACAATCCACTACTGCACAAGATGACCATTGTCTAGTGTTTTCTTATTTCTATACAGACTTTTGAATTCAATGACACCATGAATCATGACACATTTTAAATATAACTTGAGGATTGCTGGGATAAGAATAATTCTCTTCATACTACTGAAACCTGAAAAAAAAAATAGTAACATTATACTGTCTCGTCTTTTATCAGAATGTCAAATATAATTTTTTTAACTTCACTTTCAATTTAGCCAAATTTCCTTAAGCTTCACTGCATTAGAGAAGGCCAGTAAATGATTTGGTGTATTTTTTTTAACTTTTAAAAATTAAGAAAGAATTATTTGATGTTTAGCCATTTCTAGAAACATTAGCGACCCTGAGTGCATGGTCTACACAAACTAAGGATTCCCCCCCGAGGCTCCGTAGCATTGAGATCATAACCTCCACAAGAGAACAGCAGGTTCAGGCAAGTCACTGTGCTGAGACACCACTTGGGGCCAGATTTTAATAGCTGACAGCTCATAATGGATTGACAAAAGCAAAACATCATTAACTTGAATCTACAAAGTCGACATTTCCATATGCAAATAGGAGCTAGCGCGTATGTGCTGTGTACAAGACTCATTGCTTGTTTCATTGTCTGTACGTCCTTTCCCTTCCTTCTCTTTGTTTTTCAGTTCCCAGGGGACAGGAAACATGTCCGGAAATCCCTCTTTGCAAAGCAACAACAGGTGCACACAGTGAGGCCTGACTAAATACTTTTCGATGGTAATGATGGCTATATTGTTGATTTTTCTTTCACACAAAGCAGTGTCAGCACACAGGAGTAAAAGAACTGTCATGAACAATATGTTTGAGCAGTGGGACATAAAGGTTGCCTTGTATTTGTGTAACCAGGAAAGACTGAACTGACTCTGAGTGTGGTTTCTAGAAAAGCCTTTCAGCCTCTTAACTCAGACTCATAAAATCAATTCTTACAGATGACATTCCCTGCATTGTAAATTAGATAACCCTTTCTTATTTATTCAGAGAAAGATGGAGCTGTAAAATTTCATTTGTTTATGCAAAGCACTGTGATATTTATAATACATACATATCTAATTCTACACACACACACACACACACACACACACACACACAAACTAATTCTGGCTGTGAGGTGAGAAAATTGTTTAGGATTTCAAGTTAGTAGATGCTTCTTGAGAAACAATACCAATTTTACAGATTTGTGCAGATTAGATATGATCAACCAAAATCAATAAATTTAAGGCATAATTATCTATTAAACTATGTCTGTTAGGCTAGGATTAAGTGACTTCAGGAAATAGTAAATTGTGAGATTTCCTTTGTGGAAAACTCCCCTTGAATTCCACATGTCTATAAGAACACAGCTGTAGTGTCCGCAGCCTGGTGAGATCTCTCTTTCCTATCTGTTTCCAGACCTTTATCCTTTGTAGCTTGTCTCTCCAGTCTGCGTGTGCACAAATGTTGTGTGTTAAGATCAAGGGGTGGACACCTGGTTTGTGTCTTGGAGTCCCATCACTTGCTCTCATAAAGATTTTGCTTTGGGCATTGCAGCTGGGATTCTCTCCATTCTTGTCACAACTGCTGAACAGTTACAGAGCAAAGAATAATGAAAGCTTCAGCCCCCAACCCTGTTTCCTATCCACCTTCCATCCTCCTATTACCAAAGGGGAAACACATGTTTCTCAAACTCAATTTTTGCTGATGAAAATTTTGTTCAATTTCACAGTTTGACTTCAGAATTTTCCCAAGTGATGGTAAATTCCATTCTCTTGCTAAACAAGGAAATAATCTACAAGCCTGTTTGGCAAGAAAACCTCCAAGTTCCCCTCAAGCCTCAGTGTCAGATAAATATGACAAAGAAAAGATTTTGGCATGTCAGCCTCTACTAGTCAAGATAATACCTTGCTTAATGATTGCAAATTCAGGAAGAACATTTAGTATGGGTTCAGGGAACATTAAGTCACTAAAATGTCCTCTAAAGTGCACATATTTACAGCAATGCTAATTTTTGAAGGTGGAGCAGCAAAGCCGGAAGTGTGCCTTGCAAGTGGCTTAGAGATGAATATTTGCACAATCAGTTACAGAACTATAATTCAGTGGTGCTTTCTCCCTTCTAGCCACGCTTCCTACTGTTTTCATTGGAAAAGTCGTGTTTCGAAAGCTCATTTCTCTTTGTGAAAACTTTTATTTTCTTGTTAGTTATCTGTATCAGTGTAAGCCTAAATTTCCTCCCCTAGCTCACCATAGCCCAGATTAAAAACCCTTCTTATAGGTCACTTTCATTAAAGGTGTCATAAAAATAAATGACTTGTAACAGGTAGGGGAAGCAAGAACCAGGGGGGCTGAGCTAGAAGCTGATTTCCCAGCAGCACCAGAGGAAGCCTTCCTGTTTTTGTTTGTTTGTTTGTTTGTTTTGGGAGGGTATGTTTGTGTTTAGTTCTGGCCAAGCAAGCCTACATCCTGGACCTATCCAACCAACTTACCTGATTGTGAGGGCTAGTATCAAAACCAGCAAAAGCAGGTAAAACCTTTTTGCCCTGGGGAGGGTTTTAGATGTAAACTGGTTTATTTCTTTAATCCCTAGGCAAAACTATAGTCAAGCTAATCAGAATGAGAGAAACAGTCTCCTTTGTGTGAGCTAGGACTGTGAGAAATTGTTTTTCAGGGTGTTTTATAGCCAAACCCCTCCAAGGGACTGGAAGAGCTCTCCAACCGGGGCACAAATATTCAAGGAGAGCCTGTTTGTTTTATGGTTATTTTTATCCCACAATAAACAGCTTAAATTTGCAGACCATACTTTTTGACTATAAAGTGGGTTATTTCTCAAGATGCTGGAGCCTTCCCATAACAGATGGAATAAATACAAGAAAATGCTGAGAATACACCACTGAAATTCAGATTTATTCAATCATTAACAAAAAGAAGTGCAATTTCAATGGCAATAGAATGAAAACCCAACTGTTTCTGCTTGCCTTCTTGTGTTTGGTGGAGAATGCCGCTTTTAGGCAAACACCTATTTAAACTTCAGCAATGTATAATCTTAACTTCAGGCAGCATGGTTGCATAAGTTCAATGATTTGTAAATCCTCTGCAATGAGGGGTTGAAATATTAACGTTCACTAGTATAAGCATCAGCAACAGCTCAAACACTGGGACATGGGCATGGGAGGTACAATGACCCCAGGAAATATGTTAAACCCTTCACAAGTATCTTTCAATGCTTCTTAATACACCTACTTTGAATGAATTAAAAGAAACATGCCCATGCATGACCTTTGAAGGCTTGGCACTAAACAGGCAACAGTCAGTCCAGTGTCTCTTAAACCACAATTAGGAAGCAGAGAAAGTTCGAAAGAAAGATAAAATGCAATAACAAATGTCCTTTTAAAGACATTTTTTAAAAATAGAGGAAGAGTTGTGAAAAAAATGATAGGAAGAAAGGGGACAAGAACAGGTTGTAGGAGGACTGAGTATGATCAGAATATGTTCTATCTATGTATAAACTGTTAAAATAAAATCCAATATTAAGTGTAATTAATATATGCTAATAAAAACCTTTTTAAAAGGATATTTAAGGGCAACAATGCTTTAAAAATATCAGGAGGCTGCTTCCACCTTGGAAACCACACTCAATGCTTCTTGAACTGGATGTTTGAATGCAATAACTAAAATACTGTTGTTGTTTTTTTTTTTTTTAATGTGCAGGAAACCTAAAATGAAAAATGCCACAATGCTTGGGTGTACACAAAGTCTGTGAGAATTCATATATATATATATATATATATATATATATATATATATATATATTTCCATATGCAGAGTGTATCTAAAGTGAAATATCCACCTGTCTTGCTTGCATATCACAGTAGACCTGTAGGATTTAAAGAATTCAGCACATGTGTGCATTAGCTGTTCACAGAGCTCAAGTCCTTGAGTTGGGTAGACTAACACAATTGGAGCCTGAGGCATGGCTCTGTAACTAATTCATGATGTGACCCTGGCTAACTCAATTTTTTAACCTCCCAAGGTTCCTTGTTTTCATTGGAACTTGGAAATTGGACTTCTAAAGGGTGTGTAATGAAGCCCCTCTAGCTCTAAACGTCTGTAATTTTAAGATCTTGCTTCCGTTTGTTTTCAATTGAATATTTTTCTTTTAAATATTAATAAAATAAGTTGACACTGAATTATGTTTATGACATTCAACCAGGTCTATCAAGCTAAAGAGAAATGATTATGATAGTAAGCCTTCTGTTTTATCTTTTATTATCTTTCTTTACATCATATTAAAATTTCTCTAACAGCAAGTTGAAAGTTTTTATCCACTCACCCTAAAATGAAAATCAATGAGACCATTTGGAGGTAGGAATGATTTTGCTTTGTGTCTGTCTCTGCCAGAATCTCGCAACATTGCCCAGCCTGGTCTGAGACACATGGATTTCAGTGACTCCCATTCTCTAGACTGCTGAGTAGCTGGGCCATTAAACCATATGTATGCAAATTTCCCATAAAACCCATAAAATGATGTATGTGTATGTGTGCATGATATATACATACATATATGATATTTGATATATATATGTCATGATTGCCA
Source organism: Lophiomys imhausi (assembly GCA_907164525.1). Classification (NCBI taxonomy): domain Eukaryota; kingdom Metazoa; phylum Chordata; class Mammalia; order Rodentia; family Muridae; genus Lophiomys; species Lophiomys imhausi. The sequence goes on along the minus strand of CAJQZJ010032618.1, from coordinate 987,194 downwards.
TGATATATATAAATTAAACCTGCTTAGTCTGTAGAATGCTATTTCTATTTATCTGTTTTCAGTGCTGACCACTTGGTATTAGATAACCAGTTGGTGTGCTCTTCCCTGGGGTTGAAAACCACGCAGTCCAGCTCCTGAATAGCTGCAGCAGCGTAAGCCTCTTCGTTTCTCTGTGCACACAGAGTACCGTGCCTATCTCTCATTGCAGGTGTGTGTTTTCTTTGGGTTTGTTTACCATGGCGTTGTGTGATTGTAAAAGGCCTATTATGAATAAACCAAAGACTGAAATGAAGTGGAACCTTGATTTATTTGGGTAGGACCGTTTTCCAAGGCTGTAAATCATATTTTGGTATTCATTTACCATTACATTCTTTCTGAGGCATGGCACCAGGTCTGATGAATGGGAATCAAATGAAGTGTGCTAAGTACTTCTGCTGGAGGGCTTCATCCCCCTATGTGGTGGGGTGTGATTTATCTCTGCAATACATCACCTGACTTATTTTCCTTTACTCCCTTTATTTAGGGTTGTCACAAATAATATCAATTGGCCACTTACCATGAACCTTAAGCAGTAGTAAATTAATGAAATAAGCTACATATATAGAATTTATCTGCCCCTAATTTGATTAGAGCCACTTTGGTTGGCCCAAACCATCCATGGATGAACTTCATTTATTAGAGAGGCCGCTGCATGGGTTCTCTGAAATTGTGGTGCATAGCATCTGCAGTGATTCTAATGAAACACTTACAGGTGACACTTTTGTGTCTCAATCGCTAAGAGTATTTTATGCTCATAGAATCTGTGTCTTCTGTCATCCAGTGAGTTCCTGACTCCTTCGGTAACTCCCCTTTGGAGGCAGCTGCACACTGCCTGAAAGTGCCTTATGCAACTAGACCTGTGTCCATCTGCAGAGCTAAGAAATGAAGAAGTAAAGGAGACCACAGGAATGCAGAATTCCTTTGGAGCACTCTACCTTGGTGTTTGAACATAGGGTGTTTGAACATACCAAAGGAATGGCTGTATGAAACAATCTGACCCATTTCTTTCTACTGGTTTTAGCAATTACAGGGGGACAAATACATTTCTGCAAAAAGTGCTTATCTACAAGCTTGGTGAAACATCTGTAAATCAAGAGCAAGGAAAATATCAGACAGTTTGATGTTAAACTAGGCGACAGCCTCTCAGAATCAAGAAAACTGCCACTCAGGCAGGAGAAAGATGAGACCTATCATGTGGGGACCATGTACCACAAAGAGAGTCAGAGTCCAGTCCAGTGAACTGATCATCCAGCTGTGATGGGGTCATGGGAACAAAGCAGAGAGGGAGGCTCGGGACACTATTTCAGAAAGAAAAAGAAAAGGTTTGGCATAGCTTGTCTTTCTCCTGAGCATACAGGAAGGGGTGAGGCAGCTGTTCCAGTCATCCTCCACATCCCCCTGAAGATATATGCTCCAGTCTGCATTCCTCAGTCGATGCCTCATTACATAACTGGGAGGCAATCACAGAAGAGCCTCGTGTTGCAGTCACAAGTATATCTGATATCCCTGAATCTCTGAAGAATTTGGTGCATGCCAGCATCTCAGAATCTCACAGGTTTTCAAAGAAGTTTAAAGTCTTACGTTACCAGAGCCATAATCCTTAGCCCATAAATTCTGTTAATGGTTATTTCCAAGAGTTGTTTTGTAATTTTGCAGATAAAGATGTTAAATAATGTATGTGTGTGTGCACATATGCATGTCTGAAGTCATGTGTGAGTTCGTGTCTGTGTGTGTGTACGTGTGTGTGTGTGTCTGTGTCTGTGTGTGTCTCTGTGTGTGTGTGTGTGTGTGTGTGTGTGTGTGTGTGTGTGTGCCCATAGAGGCAACAAAGGGTGTCAGATCCCGTGGAGCTGGACTTATGGGTACTTCTGAGCCACATGATGTGGGGACTGGATGGCCCAGCAGAAGAGCAGAAAAAACCCTTAACCACTGAACCCTTTCTCTAGCTCTATAGAATTATTTATTCTAAAGACTAAAATGCCCATTGAAATAATCAAATTAGGAGAGAAATGTAAGCAAGAAAAGAAGGGATGTATGAATGGATGGATGGATGGGTGGGTGGATGAAAGAGAAGGTTTGCTGTCCACCTATGTATTTATCTTTCTTGTTATTTGGTGATTTTTCTTTTGGTGTTCCATTATATAAAAATATTGTAACATTGAGTTTGAGGAGAAAACAGCTAGAAATTAGTAAGTAAAATACATCCAGGTCTGCACATATCAATATGAGTCATGCAACATGATAATACTTTGGCCTAAAAAAGCTTGGAAGGAACAATATGTCCATATCATTCTCTGATAACCACAGTGTTTCAATGAGGTTCTAAAGATGCCCAAGAAAAGAAAGTGTTTTCATTAGATTTCACATACTCTTAGAAAGCACACTTCACCACATTATCTCTCTCTTCTTCCTTCCAGCATCTCTGGTGAACAGGCTACATTCCCAGCACACCACAGAATGTAGTTTGAGAAATGCTACTCTTATATCCTCACAGAGTCACCCTCCATGCCTAACTCCTTCAGAGATGTGTACCAAGCAGAATGAAAACACACACACACACAAACACACAAATCTAAGTTTATCAAAGGAATAATTCATGGAATCTTTAGAACATGCTAATCAGAGAGGGATGCAGGAAGAGTCTACAGAGGATTACAGTAGACATACTTACCTGCTTACCAAGTTTCCCCTTTTCTAATTTTAGAGAACATTAGCTGGATTTTGGAAACTGCAGTCTGTGTGCATGTTTCTTTTGTTGCCTGAATTGATTATCTTGTGTATGAATCAAGCTGCTAAAAATCTCTCTGAATGATGCCACACTGACATCCCTTGAATCCCTAGGAGATTTGATACCTCGGTCACCTTGAACACTTCCTGTGCCTTCACTTTCTTCTGCAGCAAACATTTTTATTCCCTACCTCTTTGATTCCTTTTTTGGTCACTGTCATAATCCAGTGATTTCCATGTTCTCTAATGTTAAGTTGTGTGTGTTACCTACCTGGTTTCCTACTGGCACACATGGCGGCTTTTCTACTGGTACATGCAGCGACTGTGGAGACCTAGCTAGAAAAGAACTTGCCATTTTCTCAGTTCCAGTCACCTGCCCTGCCAGAATTTTCTTAAGCTCCTCAATCTGTATTTCCATAATTTTTAATTGTGTAACAGACGTCTTCCTTATGACAAACCAATAAAATAAAAAAAATTAAACAACATAAAACATTCGGTCTGATTGAAAAACAGTGTAGAGGTCAGCAGTAAACATTGCCATATTGTCAACAACTGGCATCATAGTTTCAAAATCTGCAGTTTTCTCTATAGTTTTGAAAATAAAATTACCCATAATGCCCCACATTGGGCACCACCTGAAAACTGCAAATTAATTAATTAATGTAGTTATTAGTAAGCATAAACTGTAATATTAGGCCGGCATAGTAGCAGGTGGAGTAGCCAGTGGCTTGGCAGAGGAGCAGGCAGCCTGGCCTGAGTGTCTTAACCAGTTGCCTAACTTATCCTGGAGAAAGAGCCCCAGGACCAAAGGTGGCCTACACCGCCTATAACTTAAACTCTGTTAATTAATATAAGTTGTTATATTAGGCTGGTAGAATTACTGGCGGCTTGGCGGGAGATTCGCCTGGGCTCAAGGGGAGTCTGGGAATCCAACAGCCCGGGACTGCTTGGACTGAGGGCCTATAAGCCACCGCAGTGTTTTCCCCAATAATTAAACACACAAGACCTTTTAATATTTTAATGCTTAGCCCTTAGCTCGGGAGACTTTCAATTAGCTACTCTAAGTTAATCTCAAACCAACAAGTTCCTGTGACTACCTTCCAGACTTCTCCAGACGTCTGTCTCCTTCTGTGTCTCTGGGCGGAAAGGGGAAGGAGTCTCCGTGTGTGCAGAATTCCTGCTGTGTTCTGAGGAAGTCCCTCCTTCCTATACTATTTCTGCCCAGCTAATTGGCAATAAGCGAATTTTATTAACCAATCAAAAGAATGCCTCAGAAGGGGCGGTAACCAGATCTCAGCATTGAATTCAATGTATCAGAAACAATATTAGACCTTCCCTCAACACTCTGATGGTTAGAGAGATCGTCAGAATTTAGGCAGAAGTGCATAAATGTGTTTGTATGTTAGAATGGTCAAATTGATGAGAGAAGAGAGTGCGGGAAGATGGCAGCAATGGCTATCCTGACTCCGTGATGTTCTGTGCTATTTCTGTTGCTGCAGAGTGTTGCTATCAGACTTCAGTGCACAATTAAAAAGCATTCCACCCACCATCTTTGACCCATTGCCTCAACAGTACACCCTTCTGCCTGACTTTCATCTACTTTGTTGTTGACTTAAGGATTTGTCATACCTATGTCCATAATTTTAATAAGCAAAAGACTTTGTAGCAATTCCTGATAGAATGATATGTGTGGCAAAAATTAGGGAGAGTAAAAGCACACAGCTCAGTGAGGAAAATGAGTGAAGTGGATAAACTCACCTGGGAAGCCCTGGCTTTACACACACTCAGGTGGACCTTCACACCAGCCCTCTGACACTAACAATGACGTCTCCACCACACACATGCAACTCAGGTCTCATTGGATCTTGTTCTGGTCAGACACCCTGCTTATCTCGACTTACGATGTGTTCACAGAGGCTTCATGCCTTCGCTTCGGACAGTCCCACAGCATGCATGCCTTCACGTACATGCACTCTTTGCGTTTTAACCCACGTTCAAATTATACCATACCACTTTTTCTATTTATTGAAGAATTAGATTTTTAATTAGGTTTGACATTTCTGTTATATGTAGAATAATTCTGAGTAGTCTATAAGTCTACTGCCAAACTTATCTGACTTCTAGTTTCCCAACACAAGAAACACAGTTATGCTAATACTTCAAAAAGTAAGAGAAAGTATACTTCGGAGATTAAAGTACTAGAGTATTTGTGTTAGTGCTCATTTTAAAAATTAGTCCCTCCACATGGTGGCATATGCCTGTAATCCTGGCAGTTAAGAAACTGGGAGAAGGTGAATCACTACAAATTGGAATTAGCCTGGGTTGCATAGTAAAGCACTAAGCCAGCCTAGGAGCTATGGGTGGATACTTTCTCTGAAAAAAAAAATTGATGAAATGTTGAATTTTATACTAGGGAAAATATTGAAAATAAATGCAAATATAACTAGCCAAGCCTTATACTTTGGCAAATATAACAGCATTAACGTTGTTACCCTTCCATCCTCATTCAGAAATCATTTTTATATCTTATAATTGTATAGGGGAAAACTATGAAGAAAAATTTTGAATGTTCATTTTCTTGATACCAGACATTATATGCCAGTGATTACCTCAGGAATTAACACATTTTAATATGAGGTACCTATGCTGCCATAGTTGTCCTACACCCAGGCACACAAGGGCAACATTAAATGCATTTGGTGGGGTTTTGTGAAAAAAATAAGAGCACATTCCCAGGGGAAAGTGGGAGGTGGAATTTGAGGGAAATGGGGAATGATTCGATCAAACATAAGCAAGTATGAAATTCTCAAACAATAAAAATCACATAAAAGATGATGACTCAGACATAGTAAGAAGAATTCCTTTCTGAAGAAAATCACATGAAGAAAACGTGTCCAAGTGAAGCAATTATTGAGGATTCCTGTGGCAGAGTCACCAACTTATATTCAGGTTACTTTGCCAAGTGACTGGCTTCCTTATGCAAAGCAACATCTATTCTGCCTTAAGATTGGTTCCTCACTGGTCTGGCTTCCCACTTTCCCAAGAATAATATATTTCAATTCAATTTATGTTATTTTGTAAACAGAACTGCTTGTTCACATCAGGCATAGCTAGCATGTGTTGCTAAATTTGACAGATACAACCCAAATGAAATACAAGTATTGCCAGTACTTCAGTGTGCTACTGTTGTTAGAGACCCTGCCTCAGTTTGCCTCATTACCTCAACACCGTGCAGCAAACTGCTTGAAATTAAGGACTTGCTTCTGAAGTCTGAACCCAAGGTGTGAGCAGAGGTCATTTCCTCTCAAGGCTGAGGGAAGGATTTGTTTAACAACACTCTCTTTGGTTTGTAGATAGCCATCTGCTTGTTGGCACATTATTCTCCCTGTATGATGGTCTGCCCTCTAATTTCCTCTCTCTACATGGACACTAGCCATACCAGATTAGGCCAAATCCTATTGACCTCATCTTAAACTGATTACTACAGTCAAGACTCTCTTTCCAAATCAGGTCGCAAGTATAAGCACAGAAGTTGGACTTCAACAGAAAAATGAAGGAATTGCTTCATCACATACAAATACTTTCTTTTTTATTGAGTCATCACCTAAATTTCTACTTATTTTTGCATAATCATTATAATGATTTAAATACCTA
>CAJQZJ010032618.1:932485-969973 GCA_907164525.1 Lophiomys imhausi | reverse complement strand
CCCAGCCATCTCTCCAACCTCAGATGTTGTTTATCATTGCAATTATTTGTGTCATTTTAACGTCTATGGAAGAAATGAGAATTGTCTGTGATCCAAAGTGCATGTTAGGAAGGGCTAACTACATTCTGTTCATTTTTTTTTTTTGAGACACTTGACTATATTAAACCTAGAGTCCATATGCAAGCTGACTACTTTGATTAAGGAATTTTCAATTTGAACTTGACTTAATCTTACCTGGTGGTAAAGTTGTCTCTCCTTTGTAGTTGTGTCAAACTCTGTGACCCATAGAGACAGAAAGGGGAATTAAACCAAGGAAATCTGCCTTAAATAAAACTTAGTGGAAATGAACTCAAAAAATAGAAAACAAAATAAAACATATAATTCACGGGGCAAAGCTAAATGATTTCTACCTCTTATGTTGAAATAAGCTCCACAAATTAATATTTTTAAGAAAATGAGTTACAAATAATTCATTCATCAATCTTGATTTTGAATATTCTAGAACAAATATTCGAGCTGCAATGCATTTGGACCAATCATCAAAGTTCTCCACCAGAGACCATGTTAAAAATTAATCAGCAATAGCTTTTCCTGGGCTTTGTATGCTGTATTAGTCTAATCAGCTGCTCCCCTGCAGGGGAAAGTCTGGAATTAGAGTTGTCAGGATGAAGTAAATTGGAAGTAGAAATGATGAATTTTCCCTTTTCTTCAAAAGAAAACACAGATCTTTAAGAAGTAAATTTTCTTTTTACAAAGTGGGAATTTGCCTCTGTCATCTAATATGTTAAAATAGAAACATTTTGAAAGTGAGGACCAGTCCATGAAGCAGGGCAGAGTGAAACAGAGAGCTTCAGAAGCCTCAATGTTCTAATTCCTTCTCTCTAGAGTAACAAATGCTTGTCTTTTCCTTGTGACATATTTTCTAGCTCAACACCCTCCACCGCACACGTGTACACATCTGTAAAATATTTAGAAAATAACACTTGTTGTGAATGTGTTTTCAAGGCCTATGAGATTGCAGACTTCTTAACTCTTTGTGATCCCAGCATAATAAGGCTATGAAGAAATTACTTTCTTAACATGAAAGTCTGGCTAATGGGGAACACCTGTGGAACCATAAACTTCCCCAAACTGACATAATTTCCCATACATGCAACAAAGATAAACGACCATCAAACACCTTCTATTTTTGGGACAGCAAGCTACAGAATAATGTGCAATCAACTTGTGCCCAAGGACATGTCTTTCTTACCAGGTTAGCATTGGGATCATTAATTTAACACCTTCAAGGCAAAGCTGGAGTGACCTATGGATCATAGCATGATAGAAAACACAGGAGAGCCATTTAACTGGATTCCTAACATAAGCTATTCATGAAGAAAAGATGTAACTGAAGTGTTTCTATGCTTGGATGCCATAACATATTATTAGTAAATATAAAAGCAGTAATAGAAAAAGCAGAAAACAAAGGCAAGTATCCCGCAGCAACTGAACCTATTTAATGGAGATGGACGCATATTCTTTGTCCCTGGGGTAAAAGTGTGGTTAAACATGCGAGGAGGGTATCTCAGGGGTACCTGTCACCCATCATACTACCACCAGCAGGAACAACTACAGAAAACACCCCATTAGTTTCACCATAATAAACTGTTTTGTTTCCCTCCTGCCAGCACACCCTTGGGATTCTTTGACATTACTTCAGGATAGTTCTTGCTGGATAGCTTCAATAATTAGCCTCACAATCCAAATTTAACATTTTCCATGTCGCTTTAGTATATGCCAGATATTATAAAATTTTATTTTTAAGGTTACCTTTTACAACATGAATGATTCCATAAGGCAATTTTGTAAATATAAAATATTCTATGTTTTTCTAAGATGTGCCTTTGTTACTCAAATTAGCATGCCAAGACACCTATTCAATAAAACTTCACCATGTTCTGGGAAGAACTAATGAATGAAAGCTAACAGCTCCCAGTTGGAAACTCCAGTGTGTCTAACTCACACCTAAGGCAATAACCGATGCATGAGGGAGTTCTCTGAAAATATGTGCCCTGCAATGTGCAGGCTCAGATGAGACCTGCATGGAAGTCTTCACTGAGGTAATAATAAAAGAAAGAAAAGCAAGACACCAGTTCCTGATTGTGCTAAGCACAGGAAGAAGATGGGACACTTATGCAACAAAAAAACCAATATTTTTTTTCCAAGAATCACAACATAGAATACAATCCTGGCATTTTAATAGGAGAGAGCTAACTTCAAGCGCAGACATAAGATACAATTTAAATAAAAACACAGAAGAAAAGCAACCTGCATATACCAAAGACTCTTAGAGATTTTTTTCTTAAAGCTGGAAGGACATTGGATCACAGCTGACTTTTGTCCTCTCTGAGGGTTATGTGTAAGGCTGAAGTATGAAGATGTAGGATTAGCTATCCTGATTCAAGTACAGCTATCTCTAACCTACAACACCAATGTGTACATTATGTTTCTGCTCTTAAAGAGCATAATGAAATTGGAAAGAATAGGATTTCAGTGTTGGCAAATAATGACCTACCTTCAATCTCCTTAGCTGTACCATTTAGTCAAGGACTCATTGCTGAGAGGCCAGAACCCTGAAATGAAGTCTAACTTCAACATCTAAGAGAATAGGAAAGTTTGAAAAGTTGTATGAAATCCATGGATAGCAGGTGTTTTGCCAATTAAAAATAGTTTACTTCACCAATAAAAATCTTTGTGGGAATAGAAAAGAAGAAAAGAAACAACAAGTAGGACAACCCAATCCACTTAAGTAATATCATTTTACAAATGTGTGATGAATCTTCACTATACTCAATGTATAGTGTCAGATACCAGACAAATCTGCATGGGAGACATATCAGGAGACCCAATGTGAATAACAACTCACTAAGCCGCATGATAGAACAAAGGGAATGGTGTCCACACAGCTGGGGAAACAGAGCTGTATGAAATGGAGTTGTGAGCCAGAGACTATATTAGCACGTGTTAGGGATGTACTTCTTGGATGGGGAGATGGTTCTTTGGTAACATTGTTGCTGCGCAACTATGGTCCTCAATTTGATCTTCATAGCCTAAAAGGCAAGAAATTTATCACCATTCAGTAATTTCAGACATGTTTGCTAGTGCCCTCCTCTAAGGACTCTGAGCTTGTGGCTGGCTTTGATGAAAAGTACAATAGCAAACTCTACCAAAGCAGACTCCTGAATATGGCTACATTGTTTTCCTCCACTGTGAGAAAGAGCCAAAGATAGCCTGCTGAATGCAGAATTGTGCAGCAGAGAAGTAGGATCTGATTTATGGACCACCAGTGGACAGGTAGCAGAGTCTAGCAAAATGAGCAGAGCAGCCTAGCTGTCCTGTCACTAATGAATGAATCGTGCTAAGCACTGGCTGTCATCTCCCCCCCACCCCAACAGCAGAATGCCTCAAAAAGACTTCAAATACCTGCCAAATTAACACACAAATTTGTGAAGTAAATAAATATTCAGTGTCTGAACCATTGATTGGGATCTGGATTTTTTTTTTTTTTTTTGGTGGGGGAGAATTTAAACATAGCCAAAAATACCAATAGGATAGAAAGTGGTACCAATACCACTGAAAGTAGACTATAGGAGCAGCATATGGTGCAAAGATAGTGGAATGGTTTTCAGGAAACTGGAGTAAGTAATCATACAGGCTGGTTTACATGATATTGAAGGGAAGATGGGGGCATTTTAATTTCTTTTTCTATGAAATGATGAACTACAAAAGGCTTTAAGTAGACAAAGTGATATGAAGAAACTAGGTACCCATTTATAAAAGTCAGACTGGCTGTGGTTTGATGAATGGAACAGAGAAAAAAAAAGAGATCAGAAGCGGGGAATGCTAGAAAAAAGTTGGGAAGAAAAGTCAAAAGACTTCATGTGAAAGGAGAGTTTTTCGTAACTTAAGTCATTCTGAAAGCTGTATGCTCTCACTCCTGAAAAGCAGTTCTTTCTAGGAGTTATAGCTTAATTCAGCATCCTCAACAGCCCAACCTCAATTAGCTGCTAACTCTAGAGAGTCAAAAGAATCAATGGAATAAAAAATAAAAAGGATTTCCTTTGAAGACATTTGATACTCAGAAATCTTGTGCATAAGAAATTAATAAAATGATAAACAAGAACCAAGCCTGATGGCACAAACACAGTGAGGCAGAAAGACCATATGTTAAAGAACCACCTGGGCTACAGAGAGATAAAGAGTGAGGTAGCGAAGGTCTTAAGTTCAATGGAAAGTGTTGAGTCAGTTTTAAGGTCAATTGTCCCTTTGTTGGCAAGGAATCTTTTAGCGGTGAACTAATATAGAGCTGGGTGTGTTGCTGGCTGCTGGAGCATGCCATTAACATTTGCAAGAATATGGGTTCAATACCCAGGACACATGCACACTAATAATAGTAATAATAATAATAATAAAAGATGATGAGAGAGAAAGAAAAAAGCAAGAGAGAGAGAAAAAGAAAGAAAGAAAGAAAGAAAGAAAGAAAGAAAGAAAGAAAGAAGGAAAAAGAAAGGAAGAGGAGAGGGAAGGAAGGAAACAATCTCAACAGGGTTTTCTTTTACTACTTTTAAAACTTTTCTCCTTCACATCTTTAAAGTTATAATAAAAATCATGTCAATAATTCACATAGATGTGTTTCAACTGTGTTCAACCACCTCATAATGCTCATAGGTGCACTATACAATAAGAATTCTTTGAGAAAGTCATCCACAGTACAACCTTTTCTCTATCTGAACATAGTCTTCAAGTTTTACATAGATCTCACTTCCTTTGCTTCTGTGAGAACATCATGCCAGGGATTCTTTGCACAGTATTGTTCGGTAGGTGCTCCCTTTGCCTCCTCCATGGCTGTTTGCATTCTAGATCCCTGAAATCTGTTGCAGATGGAGCTGTGTCTGATTCATAAAGCAACTCCACCTCACCTTCCTTGACTCTCCATTACTAAATTATACTTGTCTTCTAAATTGTTTCCAGGGTTACAATTAATGTTTGTTTTTTCCTACTCGCTTTTATAACAGAACAAGTTTCGAATGGAGAGAAACGTTTGTCTCAATTTTCTTCTTTTAATTCCATTACCAATGATTAATGCCACTTGGCATGTAATATGGTATCCTTGCCCATGCCGACTATAAAATACCAGAGTAAAACAGTAGTAAGTAGCTTGTTGAATGTGGAGAGTGTCAAGTGACACGTGGGAGTCACAACCCTAGAGGAAGCATAGGACAGAAAGCCAGCATATGATTTACTCAGTGTTGCACAATGAAACAGCAATGCACATGCAAGAATGTGGAATTCTACCCTCCGCTGAAGGGACATTCATAAGAAGTCTCTGGTTGGAGTGCAGGCCAGAGTCTTAGATGCAGAGTTCTGGCTTTCTTCCAACAGAATTGCACCACAGCTCAGCAAGCTCTAGATCTGCCCTGCTTGTGCGGTCCCCAGTTTTAATTCTTTGTCTGCACTTTGCAGTCTCTGTTATATTCTTGTCCAAGTTGAAGAGTGAATGTTTGAATCTGGGTATTCATTCCCTGGGATACCGTTATATAAAGAGCTTAGTGCTTGGTGCTTGCATAGACCTTTATGCATGTGATGGGGGAAAGTAAAAGAAATCAGGGACACCAGCCACAGTGGCACCCACCTTTAATCCCAGCACTCAAGAGCAGAGGCAGGCAGATCTCTGTGAGTTTGAGGCCAGCCTGGTCTACAAAAGCTAGTCCAGGACAGCCAGGGCTCTGTTACACAGAGAACCCCTTTCTTGAAAAAAAAAAAAAAAAAACAAAAACCTCTAAAGGGAGTTAGATTAATATAATTAGATTATGTAGGGACCTCTGATACAGGCTCTTAATATGGGGCATGAAGATCAGCCTGGATGTGGGCACTTGGCATAGCAGTATATGGACTAAAACAAGGTTTATGGCCTGGCATTGTTTTTAGCTTCTAATAACCTTATGAAGTGGTCAGAGCCAAGATTAGGCTGAAGCCAGGTGAACCAAGAAGGGACCCTATTTAAAGACAAAGTGGGTGGAGCCCCAAGGGTTCCCACACTAGAGATGACAAGATGCAGGGCAGCTTGTATCGTCTGATGGAGAAAATGCTGGTGGATTAAAAAGCTGATCTCAAACAGAGCTAAAAAATTACAGCCAACTCTCCCTGAGGCAGAAAGAAGCTGATGAACAGAGAAGGCCTTAGCAAAGCAGCAAAAGGGCAAGGACTAAAACCCTGTGGCACAGCTTTTACCTAGAGGGGTTTAACCAGTTCAAACAGATACCTGAATGGAGCTGTGGCCAGTCTCAAAGACTCAGGCAGAGTGGCTGAGTGACCAATACAAACTGAATAAGTTGGCTTATGGACAGCTGAGACTTTCCAGATAGAAGAAAGCCTCAAGCCTCATTTAAAGTGAAGATGCCATAGGCAATTTACCATAAAGGACCTATGTCTGAGATATTCCTGAAGAAAGATTGTTGACTAAATGCCTTAAAGGATCTACTCCTGAGGTGTTTCTGATGACTAAGGACCTACCCCAGAGACTGTATCCTTCTAAAAGGTTATCAGTAGTTGTTAGATAATAGTTGTTACAGTTATTAATAGGTTTAGTTGTTAGGTAACTGGGGTTATAATCATTCTTAGGGCTAATAGGTAATTGTTTATATTTGTTATAAGTGCACATAGTTAGTAATAAATAACTTGGGGAGATCCAAGATGATGATGGCGCACACAGACTCATTTTGAATGTGGAGGAAATAGCTATAACACCACAGAGTTATAAGACACTGAGCAGTCGGGCAGTGGTGGTGCACGCCTTTAATCCCAGCACTTGGGAGGCAGAGGCAGGTGGATCTTTGCGAGTTCGAGGCCAGCCTGGTCTACAAAGTGAGTCCAGGACAGCCAGGGCTACACAGAGAAACCCTGTCTCGAAAAAAAACAAAAAAAAAAAAAAAAGACACTGAGCAATAATCTGAGTGGTGCGAATCCACTGGATTTCACCCAAGTGACCCAGTGACCCAGGGACTATTAAAAGTCCCTGGGCAGGACTCTCCTCCCCTCTCTCGGACACTCAAAAAAAAAAAAAAAAAAAAAAAAAAAAACAGACCAGCAGAAACCATGGAAGCCTCTGAATCTGGGAATCATCACCTGGAGAGGGTCAGGGAAAGAGCCACTCAAATACCCAGCGAGCAGCAGCAAACCCTAGACAGGGTTACTCACCAGCCTCCTGGGCTCCCAGATTCCACGCAGGCATTCCGACTATTTAGTGGAAGATTAGTGGAGCTGTGGGAACCATTGTGGCCCCGGCCACAGAACAATCTGAGCCACAAGGCAGCAGCAGGACCACAGCGCAGCAACATTTTGGCAAATGCAAGCATATTTGGGCTTCCCCAGAGGGGTGTTGAGCATATATACAGGCCCCTCTTTTGGATTTGCAGTCACTGGGAAGAACACTGCAGCTAGACAGAGCAGTGGAATACACTTCTGGATGTGGTGCTGGCCCTTCTGGCAGGAAACCAGATCTTCAGCATATATAGTTCCACATCTAGAGCAGTGAGATTTTGGCCTGGGGGCACAGCTGAGTGACTCAGCCTAAAGGCTTAGTGCTTAGGGCTGAGAGGCACAGAGGTGACCTGGGGACCATCAAGACAGGAGCAAGCCCATCTGGGACAGAGCAGCAGGATAGGAACCACTAGATACAAACACTGAGTGCCTCCCACAGGGAAGCTGTACATCCTCCCTGTCTGATCCTTTCAGGACTCCAGCTGATGGACTCAACTCCCACCAAAATAATAGGAAAAATCAACCTTTGGTCATTAATATCCATCAACGTCAATGAACTCAACTCACCAATAAAAAGACACAGGCTTACAGATTGGATCTGTAAACAAGACACATCATTTTGCTGCATACAATAAACACATCTCACTAACAAAGATAGATGCTACCTCAGAGTAAAGGGCTGGGATAATGTTCCAAGCAAATGGACCCAGGAAGCAAGCTGGAGTAGCCATCTTATTATCAAACAAAATAGACTTCCAACTGAAGTTAACCAAAAAAGATAGAGAAGGGCATTACATACTCATTACAGGAAATATTCATCAAGAGGACATCTCAATATTGAACATCTATGCCCCAAATACAAAGGCACCTACATTTGTAAAAGAAACTCTTCTAAAGCTTAAATCACACATTGATCCCAACACATTAGTAGTGGGAAACTTCAACACCCCACTCACAGCAATAGACAGGTCATCAGGTCAGAAACCAAACAGAGAAATAATGAGTCTAACAGAGATCATGAACCAAATGGACCTAACAGATATCTACAGAACATTTCACCCAAACACAAAAGAGTACACCTTCTTCTCAGCACTGCATGGAACCTTCTCCAAAATCCACCATATAGTCAGACTCAAAGCAAGCCACAACAGATATAAGAAAATTGAAATAACCCCCTGTATCTTATGAGACCAACATGGAATAAAGCTGGACTTCAACAACAGAAACAACAGAAAGCTTACAAACACATGGAAATTGAACAACTCTTTACTGGATGACCACTGGGTCAGGGAAGAAATAAAGAAGGAAATCAAAGACTTCTTAAAATCCAACGAAAATGAAGGCACAACATACCCAAACCTATGGGACACAATGAAAGCTGTGCTATGAGGAAAGTTCATAGCACTAAGTGCCTTCAAAAAGAAAATTGTGACAGCTCATATTAGCAAATTAGCAGCTAAACTGGATGAATTGGGGGAAAAAAGTAGTAAACACTCCCAAGAGGAGCAGAAGGCAGGAAGTCATCAAACTTTGGGCTGAAATCAACAACTTAGAAACAGAAAGAACTATACAAAGTATCAATGAAACCAAGAGTTGGTTCTTCGAGAAAATCAACAAAACAGACAAACCCTTAGCCAAATTAACTAAAAGGCAGAGGGAAAAAAACCCCAAAACAACAAAATCAGAAAATAAAAGGGAGAAATAACAACAGACATTGAGGAAATCCAGAGAATCTTTAGGTCCTACTTTAAAACTCTACACTCCACCAAATTTGAAAACTTAAGTGAAATGGAAAATTTTCTTGAAAGATTCATCCTACTGAAGCTAAACCAAGGTCAGGTTAACAGATTAAACAGCCCTATAACCCCCAAGAAAATAGAAACAGTCATTAAAAATCTCCCAACCAAAAAGAGCCCAGGGCAAGATGGTCTCAGCACAGAATTCTACCAGACCTGCAAAGAAGAGCTAATACCAATACTCTTCAAATTCTTTCACAAAATAGAATCAGAAAGAACACTGCCAAATTCATTCTATGAGGCCACAGTCACCCTGACTCCTAAACCACACAAAGACCCAACAAAGAAAGAGAACTTCAGACCAATCTCCCTCATGAACATAGATGCAAAACTACTTAATAAAATACAGGCAAAACCCCTTGCTCCAACTGCAGACAGACTGCTGTCCAAAAAGGACAAAACTTGGTAGCAGGGAAGTCGACAGCCTAGCTCTGCCAAGACAGGGTAGGTAGGTCCTTCATAATCCCTGCTCTACAACAAATGTCTGTCAGAGAAACAGGACCCAAAGGCTGAAGACTGATGCAGGAATGTATGGAGAGAAAATGGGAACTGTCCAGGCAGTCACTGGTATGTCATTTCTTAGTTTTGGAAGCTGCAGGCCCTGCACTTCCTATATAAGCAGATGTATTTATCCCTCAAAGGTCCCTGAGGTGGTTGAAGAATAGACAGCTAGAGTCTCATAGCTAAATTTTGAGTTGTTTAGGAATCAAGAGGGTGTTATAGATCTAAGAAGATACTCTTAAAAGTGTGTTGCAAGTTAGTATGAATGTTGAGTCAGATATAGACCTTTAAACACATGGAGATGGTTAGATAGTAGAATGTTAAAGTCAGGGGCCAAATATGTATAAACTGGACATTGGGAAGGTATACTGGGCCATTTAACTTTCATAAATGTGGCATATTTATATCTGTTGTTTTGTATAATACTTACTGTTATAAGAGAAGGAACCATCTGTTGGACTGAAAGGGATAACTTCTGGGGGGAAGAGGGTAGAAGGGCGGGATAGGAAGGGGGAATAGGTAGGGGTTTGTAACTGAGATGTAACTTGAAGAAAAAAAATAAAGTATTTATAAAAAAGAAAGAAAGAAAGAAAGAAAAAACATCTGGAGGTATAACCATCCCAGATTGCAAGCTTTACTACAGAGCAATAGTAATAAAAACAGCATAGTACTGGTATAGAAACAGACCAGTGGATCAATGGAATCGAATTGAAGCCCCAGAAATGAACCCACACACCAATGGTCACTTGATTTTTGACAAAGAAGCCAAAGCCATACAATGGAAAAAGGACAGCATCATCAACAAATGGTGCTGGTCCAACTGGATGTCCACATGTAAAAGAATGAAATTAGACCCACACTTACCATCACCTTGTACAAAACTTAAGTCCAAGTGGATCAAAGACCTTAACATAAGTCTGGACACACTAAATCTACTAGAAGTTAAAGTGGGAAAAACCCTCAAACTCATTGGCACAGGTGACAACTTCCTGAACAGAACACCAACAGCTCAGGATCTAAGACCAACAATCAATAATTGGGACCTCATGAAACTGAAAAGCTTCTGTAAGGCAAAAGACACTGTCATTTGAACAAAACGGCAGCCTACAGATTGCAATAAAATCTTCACCAACCCCACATCTGACAGAGGGCTAATATCCAAAATGAATAAAGATCTCAAGAAATTAAATGCTAAGAAAACAAATAATCCAATCCAAAAAAAAAAAAAAAGAGAAACAGAGCTAACAGAGAATTCACAAAGGAGGAATTCCTAATGGCTGAGAGAATCTTGAAGAATTGCTCAGCATCCTCAATCATCAGAGAAATGCAACTCCAGAAGACTCTGAGTTTCCATCTCACACATGTCAGAATGGCTAAGATCAAAAGCTCAAATGACAGCACATGCTGACGAGGGTGTGGAGAAAGGGGAACACTCCTCCATTGCTGGTGGGAGTGTAGGCTTGTGAAACCACTATGGAGGTCAGTCTGCTGATATCTTAGAAAATTTGGAATAGCTCTGCCTCAGAACCCAGCCATACCACTTCTGGGTATACATCCAAATGATTCCTCATCAAATCACAAGGAAGTTTCCTCATCTATGTTCATAGTAGCCTTATTTGTAATAGCTAGAAACTGGATACCACTCAGATGTCCCTCAACCGAAGAATGGATTTTAAAACGGTCGTACATTTACACAATGGAATACTACTCAGCTATCAGAAACAACGAAATCATGCAATTTGCAGCCAAATGGATGGAACAAGAGAGGCTCATCCTGAGTGAGCTAACCCAGACTCAGAAGGATGCACATGGCATCTATTCACTTATAGTCAGATTTATCCATATAGTACAGGATAACTATACTACAACCAATGCACCAAAGAGAACATGAACATAGACTTTGTTTCCTGTCAATTAGACCCTTTGCCCTAGTGGTGCTGACTTGTAGACCCACAGTGTATGAGGAGGCTCTTGGCCCTCATATGACTCTGAACTGGGGCAGGGGACTGTTATGTAGGGACACTCAACTCCAGAGGAGTGGGATGGAAGAGATAGGGAGCATAGGATAGGAGGGTGGGACTGGGAGGGGTGGAAAGAGGGCACTGTGAAGGAGATGTAACCTGAAGTAATAAATATAGAAATTTAAAAATAATAATAATAAATATATATTGGATAATGAAAAATATTTTTCTTCAAAAACCAGACAAACGAAAAAAGAAGAAATCAGGGATGATGGAGGGGAAATGAACACACTGACTTTGACAAATGCTACATTTCAGCTGTGCTATTCCACTGTCAAGGCTGACCGACCCTTCTGTTGCCATGTGCAAGTCCAAAGTCCTATTTCTTGTTGTTTTGTTTTGTTGTTTTGCTTTTGTGGGAATTTTTGTTTTGTTTTGTATTGTATTTTCAAGACAAGGGTATCTCTGTGCAACAGAGACCCTACTGTCTGGACTCCCTCTGTAGACTAGTCTGGCCTCACATTTAGAGATCTGCCTGCCTCTGCCTCCCCAGTTTATTAAAGGCATGTACCACCATGCCTGATCCAGACCTATATATTTTTTTATACTCTCCCCACATTTTGTTCACAATCTACCCTTCAAGATTTTCTCCATGCTCCTGTATAGAATCTCCACATATGACCCCTCTTAGGTAAATCATTAAATAGCTAGCCCTTCATCACTCAGTATTTTAACTAGATTAATGAACTAGTGTGCTTGTTTAAAGCATGTCTCCTACTGCAGTCCACATTACTATTTTTTATTAAGACAATGCACAATATACATAAAAGAGTACACCCAAACAATTTTGTATGATATCCCTCCTCATAAAAATAAATGAGAAACTCTGTGATAATGATGATAGGGATTTTATTAAATTTTCAAATTCACCTTCGTGGCTTTTCCTTAATCAGCCACATATTAACTCTGATGAGTTTTTGTAAGAAGACAGCAGTGGTTGAAATGCTGTTCGTGTTGAGGTTTGCTCCAGCAAAATAGGAAGGGAGTACCTCTGTTCTCCTGACTGTGCATACCAATCTCTGTAAATAGGTGGGACAGAACTCGACTTATCTTGGGATAGATGGCAGCTGGTACTGTCATTTCTCTTTTCTTCCATTTCTTTATCTTTACAACAGTTACACGGATACTTTTCTATAAGAAGTTTTGGGAAGATTTTATTATTAACAAATAATACTGGACTTTTAAAGTTGGAATGATGAACAGGCAGAGTGTCTAAAAATTAATTTCTGTCCCAAATACTCAGCTACAACTGTCTTTCAAAGTAGGCAATTTGCAGATTGCCATGCTCTCTGACACTGACCTGCCCTAACCCCAATTGTTATATTTGTTATTTACAGTTTAGTTGTAGTTTCCCAAGCACAAATAAGAGATATGTAATATTTTGAGAAATTGTTAGGTTGAGGATATATATATGACACATATATCATATATATGTATCACATACATGTATGTATATATGTATATGTACATGAATCATGGGAAGGGGTTTGCTGGAGAACTGAATATGATATACATGAATGATGCTTGGATGAGTTATGGAGTGTTTGAAAGTGTAAGTACTCATGGGGCTCAGAATCAAAGACACATAACAGGAAAGCATCTAGGTGAATGTGAAGCGACTTGTGAAGACAAGAACTGGGAAGGATTCTGTCTATACCTAAAACCTTGTGGGTGGAGTAACTTGAGTTTCATATGTGGGTTACATGAGTTCTATGAAAGAAGAAGTGGTTTGTTCTGCTGTGAAAAGTTAGAGGCATAAGAAGGAAGGTAACACAGCTATAAAGGAATCAAATGCTTATCCCCAGAACTATTTGAAGCAGAATAAAGTGTATATATAATGAGATCATTTTTCAACCAGCAAGGATCATACTGTCTTCTTGGACTCTGTGTTCCCTACTACCATTAGCACACAGCTATTTAATTCACACTTACATAGTCACTTCCTCTTGCCCTCTATGTTTAGACATGGAAGATTCAAGTGTGAACAGAACATAACTGGGATCGCTTCAGCTCCAGTTCGCTCCTTCCTCTGCAGGAATGCGGTGTCCCTTCCAGATGTCTCACCCAAACAGACCACTGAAAAACTAAAGAATTAGCAGGTTCTGGGGGCTTTTTTCCTGAACTGACTAACTTAGGGAATGGAAGCCTGTCTTTGTGGAGAATTACAGACATGGAAGGACTCTGCAAGGTCGTCCTGTCCAAATGCTTGAATTGAGAGCTTTTAGACCCTTCAGACACACCACACAGGAGTTCCCAGTGACCCTGATCAAACTCACCCTTCTGCTAAGACCCCGCTATACTTCTGTCTACAGGAACAAAGGGTCTGTATTTGAGACAGATAGATGAATATAATCCCCTCTTTCTGGAAAATGTGCTATTTATATTTAGCTTTCTCACAAGTATCTCTCTGTTCTCAGAACAAGACATCTTCTCCTCATTTTGAAGAGCACAAGTCTCCACTGATTCACTATATCCTAAGTTTATCTCTTTTCACAGTAGAGTTGCTCTAAGCTCTAGATCCGTTTACTTATCCTGTAGCATACAGTTTATATGTCCCTGCGTAACATACATTTTCATCATGTCTTAGTGGATAATTTGAGTCTATTTTTTTAATAGTTACAAAAGACTGCAAAATTCAGTGTCTTAAAGCATCATGTCTTTTTAAGATTCTATATATCAAGAATCATGACCTATTGAGCTGAATACTACTGGCTTCCTGGAATTTCCAGAGGGATGGTTTATCTAATAGTTACCTATATGTATTAAAATGTAAAGGCAAAATTCTTTGTCATGACTTTATGGCATTCTCTTCTATGTCTGCATTTTTCTAACTAGTTTCGCTTTCTCTAGTATCTCTTTTTCAACATTTATAAGGAGTTGAGAGATGGCTCAGTTGCTAAAAGTGCACACTGCTTTTAGCAGAAGAAGAAAGTTCCCAGTACCCAAGTCTAGAAGCTCACCACTGCCTGCATCTCCAGCCTCACAGGGTCTTATGCCCTCTTCTGGCCCAAGTAAGAGATGCACTCATGCATAAACCAATAAACACACACACACACACACACACACACACTAAACATATGATCTTAAAAATATTTAATTGCATTTGTTTGTTTGAATATGGGAACTATGCTGTGATCTCCACAGCACACATGGGGAGGTCAGAAGACATCTTGGACAGCTTGCTGGAAGTTCTTTTTCTGTCATGTGGATCACAGAGTTCAAAGTCAGGTAATCATGTTTTTTAGAAAATATCTTTTTTTTAATAATTTATTTTTTATTTCTTCAAGCTACATCTCAATCACAATCCCCTCCCTACTCCCCCTTCCAGTCCCACCCTTCCACCTTCCTCCCCCTCACCCCCCCCATCCTCTTCCCTTCTTTTTTTTTTTTCAGTTTAAGGTATTTCTTTTTTCCCCCCAACAGCTCTCCCTTTCAGTCCAAAAAAATGGTTCTTTTTCTTATAACTATAAATACAATATAAAACAACATAAATAAATAGGCCACAATTATAAGAGTTATATGGCTTAGCATACATTCCCAATGTCCAGTCCATATGTATTTGGCACCTGACTTTAACATTCTACTATCTAACCATCTCCATGAGTTTAAAGTTCTATATCTAACTCAGCTTTCATACTAACTTGCCTCATAACTTTAAAAATATCTTCTTAGATCACCGACAGAACCATTTCACTAGCTGCTGTGCTAGTCTCTACTGACGGGCATGCTTCTCATTTTTCAGTATTGTCAACATTGCCTTAATTAGTAGCCTTAGAAACTCATTTGAGTCTTTGTCAGATAAAGTTTAAGGGTCATTCCTGACTAGGTATGTGTGTTTATAAATGTAAGTACAGACAGATAAAGTATCAACCAGAAGTGATATCAGGGGTGACCTACCAACTCCTGTCCAGTTTTTCCTGATATAAAACATGTCATTGCTACTTGAATTAGGACTTGAATATTCATGAAATCAAGTATACTTTATATGATTCATAGTTTTTATATTCCTTTTATTTGTTTATTTTTATGATGATATTTTCATTTTCATATTGTGAAACCAGTGTAGGGAATAGAGTATAAGGAGGTGTTATTTGAGAACTGTAGTAAATATTTTTCCCACAAATAAAAGTAATGCTCAAATTGTTGTTACAATGCAGGTTTTCTTACAGAAACATTGAAAAATATTTGAAACAAACTCTGTTGTTGTTTTTTCCCTTTTGTGATGCCTAGATTGTTGTTGTTACAATGTAGGTTTTCTTACAGAAACATGTAAAATTTTTTGAAATGAACTCTGTTGTTTTTTTTTCTTTTATGATGCCTAGATTTAAATACATGACCCTTGATACTGTAAAATAAATAATTGTTTTCCTTTAGGGGTTTTGGTGATCTGCTTATATAAATATTCAATCTATTTGCAATATATATGCTGTGGTGGAGAATCCATTTTCTCAAGTGTATCTCTAACTAGAACACTAACATTTATTTAGCAATATACTCTTTCTCAACTAACTTGGATGTCAAAGTCATTGCATGTTAACCCTGTGCTGCTCCTCAGTCAATTCCCCCACAAACACAAACTATTCTAACATCAGAGTGTCTTTAGTATCAAAATTTCTGCATATTCTTGCAAGTTCATTCTCTAAAATGAGTCTGAGGGAAAATGTTTACAAAGGTGTCATATGTATTTGAGATTTTGCTTGGGAAAATTTTATGAATAGAATTGTGAAAAGAGATAATTATATTATACTCATAAGTGTATGGGTTTCTTTGACATTTTTGTAAATTCATATGCCTTTTATACTTTGTGTCATTACTTTCTTTTTATTCTGTAATAGGAAGTTTTTCCTACTGTATCTTATTGGTATATTTTTCTCTCACTATTATTAGTGTTCTCTAAGAAAATCTATCACCTTTTTATATTATCAAATTATTTTCCAATAGCAATTTTTATAGCAAGTAAAAATTGAAACACTTTAGAGAATAACTAATTCTTCTACTTTGTCAGTTAATAGATTTTGTAAATTCAAGCAATGGAGATTTAAGTTCTGCCTCTAAATTATGTATATTGTTTACCTGATATTTTGAAAATCACATTATCAAAATACTCTAGTAAATTCAGTAGTTTAGGAAATTCATCATTTAAAATAAACAATTTAACATTTGCAAAAATATATTTTTATAAAAGCTATTTAAATTTCAGTGATGACTGTGAGTTTATAACATGATTTGGGCCCTGTGATGATCACTGTATTGTGTAGAAGAAATCAAGGCTCACTGAGCGTTTTCTAGGCGAACCTTGCACTTTCAGTGTGCATTGCACGGGGCGGTATTTCAGGCATTTTCAAACAGTGCAAAAGACAATGAATACCTTTGGGGGAAATGTATTTTCCATCGGAGGGTTAGATTTTTGATTACTTAGCATTTCTTGGCAGAAACAAAAACAGTTAAAAAAGAAAATAAAGATGGAGCAGAGCAGTCAAGAAGGCAGGAATCGAGGGTAAAGACATCATGAATGCAATTCATAGTGACATGGTAAATAAAAGTGGAAAGTGTGTGCCTCGGAAAGAAGCACCATATGACTGTAAATTTCAGGTTCATTTTTAACAGTTGATAGAATGACTGACACTTGGAGATCTCAAGTATATGTTGGGAAGTGGGAGAATAGGAAAGCCAAACAAACCTGTGGATAGGTGCCCTTTTGCAGCCCGCTAAACAGGTCTTTTCACTTCCAGATAATTCACAAAGGCTGTACTAGCAGCCACTCCCAACCTGTGATCTCAAGCTGCATCATCCCGGGATAGCTGTGAGTGTGACCTGAGCACATCGTAGATGACAACTTCATGACACAGTGCACAGGTTAGACAACCCTTCTGTTGTTAAGAGTGTTACTACCCAACCCAGTGAATAGTCCCTTCCTCACCAAGGAGCTTTGACACAGACTTCAAGGTTGGACCTGATGTAAAGGGTCAGATCTTCACCATGACAAGAATGGTAGTTATGTAGCTTCTATGTCAAGACCCCTGATGTTCTGCCTCTCTGTCTTCCATTGAGTCTTTTTAGGGAGAATGAGATCGAAGGTGTGGTCCCTGATGATAAGGGAGATTTCCACATTACTTCCTGGTGGGTTCAGGTTGCTTGTGATCCGTAACATTAAACTGGAAAACAAATGGAGACCCCCCAAAATGTATCTTGCATGTAGTTCCAGTAAGTTGTTCTCAGAGGCAAGAGTGCAGAACATATTCACCCCAATTTGTATAAGAATTGAGTATGGTGGTGTACACCTGTACTTCTAGAGCCCAGAGGTGAAAGCAGAAAGATGAGTTAAAGGGCAGCCTCATTTGCAAGGTGAACTCAAGGCTAGAACGAGGGAAGGCTGGAGTAAGTAAAACTGCTCTCTATATTGTATTGCACAAAAGCCTTTCAGTCGGCACTAAGACAAATCTGAGAGTCTGAAAAGTGCATGTATAAGCAGCAGTAAGTTAGGTCTGCCTAATACAGACCCAGAAGGCTTGGAGTCCAAATGGATTCATGGTTCAATCAAGTTTTAGGGTAGTCCTTCCAAATATTACAGTATTGGGCTTTAACACAAAGTGGACAAATCGTCAAAATACATTAATCACTACCAGAAGCTCTGGAAAGCTGAAACAGAATTCTGTGCAACAAAAACTGTGTAAGGAGATTTCCCATGCCTTGGTTTCCTCATAGCTGTGGGCTACATGGAAGCTTCTCACATATTGCTCGAGTTCCAGCATCCCAAATGACTCCAGGGTATGTTGACATGAGTAAACTTACATACAGATAAGTGCATCAGCTAATGTAGTTACTCATCGGAGAAATGTAACCAAATGAAACCCAGTCTCAATAGACAGCACCGAGAGGCATAGAGTCTATGGACATGTCATTTGGGTAGCTTAGCCACCCTATAGTCTAACCTTGAAACAAGCTGCTTCCCAGACAATACCTAGCTAGCCTTGCAAGGAGAATGAGCTTTGGTGTGCCAGAATACCCCTAAATTGAATTTACCTAGAGGGAATTGAACACACAGGTGTAAAATCCATTTAATTCTTAGTCAAGCAATAGAACCAAAAAAGCTAAATTAAAGGGATGAAAAGGGCAGGGCATAGACTGAGACAGGATTGTGGTTAGGAATAAAAGCGATGAGACATTCTATTTGAGCTAGGGAAACCTATCGTTTAATGTCACTCTATTTAATACATCAATTCAAGGCATTCTAAGCATCATGGTTGTGCTGTGCGCTTGATGGCTGAACGGGAGAGATTTGCACATAAAAATGTCATCTCGGTCCTAAAATTATGATATCTTCCTTCACCACATCCATCACGCACAGCTTTCAAACCTAAAATTTTCCACAACATCTGGAAAGATTCCAAATATTTGCATTTGGAATTGCAGGTCACATTTGTTGGCTTGACTGAGCCACCAAACTGCAGAGAGATCACTGCAATAGACGGAAAGGGGCAGTGTACAGTGATACCCACAGCTTTTCCTTTCTCTCTATGGACAACAGCCATAACATGTGGCCTCACCATTCCTTTCCATCCCTCATCTGTTTAGAATGTTTTAAAGTGGGCAGGGAGAGCTACAGAGAGGTTCTGTATCCCCTGTGCCAGGATAATTTGACTGTGTTCCGTCAGTGTGGTCACCTACCTCACTTCCAAAACAGCAACATAACTCAAGTGGTGAGGATAAGCCATTGGCCTATAACCTAGACTTGCAATTTATTATGCCTGAGGATGGCTGAGAGACTAGACAATTAATAGAAAATGATTTTTTTTTTTTTTTTTTACTACTAACCAAAAACATTCTTCAGTTACTCTGGGGAAAGGAAGATACTTCAGCTGCATTCCTATTCTCTCAGGATGTAGAAACGAGGAGGCATACAAACAAACCCTGAAGTAGGAGGCCAAGGAGTCAATATATGTAAATGTCTCTACACAAGTTGATATAAAACACATGACTTCAAGTGACTTCTAAAACGCTTGAATCCTATAAGACACACACAGAAATGAACGATCTGAAATGAACACCATCTGTTTGTCCTTTTGGTACATGTGGTAATAGTCATTTCTCTGACTACCTGTGGATATGGAAATGTGTTTAAAATGATGAAGGACCCTCTGCTCTACTGTCATGACAACTACCAGTGACACTCGTAACCTTAGCAGCAGGTTAGAAACTATTTATGTCCACTCTTATTAAGAATTTTACCTCTTTGACACATCCATTTGGTTCTGTTGGAAAAAGAAAATCATTAGTCTGACCTAAAATCACAAATGGAGACCAACTTCTCTCAAATAATTTGCATATGCTTAACTATTTATGAGTGCCCTGCTGTGCATCAAAGCCGGTTATCAATCTACCTATGCACCCAAGTTCTATAGAACATCCAGTTCTTGTGAAAAAGCATACCTTAAAAAATGAAGCTTGAAGCCGGGCGGTGGTGGCGCACGCCTTTAATCCCAGCACTCGGGAGGCAGAGGCAGGCGAATCTTTGTGAGTTCAAGGCCAGCCTGGTCTACAAAGTGAGTCCAGGACAGTCAGGGATACACAGAGAAACCCTGTCTCGAAAAAAAAACCAAAAAAAAAAAAAAAAAAGAAAATGAAGCTTGAGGTTAGAAATTTGTTCAGCAGCCCTTGGTTTTCCTCAGAGAACATTTTGTCATTTTCTACAGGTAATAAACTTAATCCATTCATTCAACAGATATTTATTAAGTAACTTCAATGTGCCAAACATTAGGTGTATTTAAATTTGGAAACACACTTAAATCTCCAGTACACTACTGTATTAAAATCAATCTTTCTCCATCAAGTATTGTTTTACCAGCAGTCAGTCATTCTTTCCTCTTCCCACAATTTTATTTGTTGATAAGCTGGCTAGATGACAAAAATTAACAAAATATAATATACAGAATACTTCTCACTTAAAGTGGGTGCAGTAAGAGAATATTGGTTGCTTGACCCCATCCAACCTAGCCTGCGACACAGGGAACAAATATTGTTCATTTTGCTGGGTTTATTTTTTCTTTCAATTTTTCCTGTTTTTGAGTTTTTACACCTTCTAAAACAAAAGCAGCATTTAATGTTGCTGCATTTGATGCTAGTTCCATGTCTGCAGTGGGAGGCAGCAACCTCGAGGAAATTACTGCTGATTCAAGGAAACAACTCACCATAGTTCGTTGCAAGAGTTATATTTCGATCACACAGTTCCCTGTGTTTTGTTTATTCTACATTTTCCAAGGTAAATTGTTTTTGGAATTTTTAGTCTTCTGTCAGACACAGAGCCACGAGAATCTTTGTCCAAATGACCAGCGTTCCGCACAATTTCTAAATTTACATGGTCAACAAGCAGGGTGCTTGCTCACAAAGTACTGTACATCAGCACAGAGATTTGGAGAGGGAGAATTTTACTCCTGACAACTAATGACTTCTGAAGTTTCTTACGAACACCAACAAAAACACTTTCAAATGAAACAAAAAAAATAGATTTTCCCACTTCTTACAATTAGTCTTTGCTTTTGGGTATGAAGAATAGTGTGTACTTTTATATTTATTTCTAAAAAAAAAAAGTGCATAAAGTGCATTGAATTCCAGCTGATACCTCTGAAGGCAGTTTTTAAGATTTTCTATTGTTTGATGAAAATCACATTCATGGCACTTTGCATCATATTTTATGGTGTGTAATTATCAAATAGACTGGTAGTTATATAGGGGATGGTTGAGAAAATACAACAAAAAATAAACTACCTTCCTGGGCTTTTGTTTTGTTTTCTTTATTCATATAGTGTTTATAATACAGTCAAGTGGAGGGAAATTTTATAATTTGTGGATGTTGGTTCCAAGCTGTGCCTATACAGTTTTATTACTGTTTAGTTCCAAAATGTATAAACACATTACCCTTCTACATAGTAAAATGCCCAGGAGAAAGCAACTCAAAGAAATGAAGCAGACAAAATACATTGCACCATTTTCTTTACTGTTGCTTTTTTAACATTTAATTTAAAATTGATCAGGTTTGGGGAAATGGCTGAGTTCATTAACTGCCTGTTGCGTAAGTATGAGCTTGGGTCCCTTGAGTTCAAATTTTCAGCACCTATGTTAAGAAAAAAATAACCACAGAAAGGCCTTTAGTGACCCCAGTGCTGAGGGGAGGGAGTGTGTGGAGATAAGACCAAGAACTCGTTGTCCAGCCATATAGCTGAGCCCATGGGTTTCCTTCCATGTAAGACCTTATCTCAAGAAACAAGTTCGAAAGAGGGAGCAAGATAAAAGACAACATCCAATATTGACCTCCACCCTCCATGAATAGGCACAGACACATACATGCATCCACACTCAAAAGAAAATATACCATGCAGAACACAAAACAGACGTAAGGTGGCTTCAGCTTTGGTGAGCTATCTGGTACTTTCTGTTTTGTGTTCTCAAATTTTATTTTGAGTATTTAGTTGCACATGATAGAAGAACTCTGAAATCATCACTTTATGTGCCTAGTCTTTGAGATTAATGATTGCTGGGCTTGTGTGCAGCACACACGGGTGCAATTCCCATAGGCTTAATTTGCTCTGTAAACCAACTTTTCTTTAGGATTTGTGAAGTTATATCATTTGATATATATACAAGCTTCAGAGCATGTGTACAGGTCAAAATGCCTTTATATACTGTGCATTTCACTATATATAGGGCATCCAGCCAGTTCTGAAACTGAATGGAAATGTCATATTTAAAAGCATATGGCTCTGTATTCTTCAGCAAAAAATATATGAGAAAGAATCTGGGGGTCCTTCTGACATGCATCTTGTTTACCTAACAATCTAGATTTCAAATTATTACATAAGAAACAAACAAAGCCAGCATATATACTTCTGTTTTTATAGAGGAAAGGACTGGCTTCCTATCCAGCCCACAGTGGTTAGCATAACACATTTAATCTACTGCATGTGCAGCCATGAAAATAGAAGAGTAACCAAAAATATAGTACTGATTTAAAGAGCATTAGAAAAAATAAGACTTGAACCCTCAGGAAAGTGAATAGTGTTTCTTAAAGCTCATGTGGGAATGTTTCATTCAAGATGAAGATTTCCATGCCAACATGGCAGACAAAGTTCACCCAAATCATCAGTGGATAGATAGCTGACAACAACACTGGAGGGAAAATCTATAGGGAAGATGAGGGGAATGGTGCACTCTCCAGGTGCTAGAAGTTCCTGGAGTATGGGATACATGAGAAGGAGAAATAAACAAGAAGTATAGTGTGGAGGAACTTCAGAAAAGGATATGAGGGGATCATTTCTAATTTCCATGCACAGTCAAGAATAGGCTTAAAATTGGAACCACAAGATACATATGCAAATAACAAGGCTAAGAACACATAGATATACTAAAGGATGGATGGACCTTGCCGTTATTACATGTAGAAATCCTGCTCACAACAGGCAAAGTTTGGAGTTTTCTTTTTTTTTTTAATGTTTATTTATTACTCCAATTTACATCTCCATCACAGTCCCCTCCCTCTATCCTGACCAGACCCACCTTCTCACCCTACCATCCTCTCCCTCTTCTCCCACCTATCCTACTCATCCTGTGCGGGGTGCCCTACAAATCAGCCCCCTTCAGTTCAGCAGCCATATGAAAGATAACAGCTTCCTCTTGCACTGGGGGCCTACTTGGCAGCTCCACTAAGGCAAAGTATCCCACTAACAAATAACAAAGTCTATGTTCCTGTTCCTTTTGGTCTGTTGCTTGTAGGATT
This sequence comes from Lophiomys imhausi, assembly GCA_907164525.1. Lineage (NCBI taxonomy): Eukaryota > Metazoa > Chordata > Mammalia > Rodentia > Muridae > Lophiomys > Lophiomys imhausi. The sequence continues at coordinate 946,583 of CAJQZJ010032618.1, read as the reverse complement.
GTTATCCTGTACTATATGGCTAAAATCTGATTGTAAGTGAATAAATATTATGTACATCTTTCTGGGTCTGGGTTAGCTCACTCAGGATGAGCTTTTCTAGTTCCATCCATTTGGCAGCAAATTGCATAATTTCTTTGTTTCTGGTGGCTGAGTAGTATTCCATTGTATAAATGTACCACACTTTTTTATCCATTCATTGGTTGATGGACATCTGGGTTTTTTTTTTTCAGTTTCTAGCTATTACAAATAAATCTGCTATATGAGCATACATGAGGGGATGTCTTTGTGGACCAGTGAGGATTTGTTTGGATGTATACCCAGGAGTGGTATGGCTGGGTCTTTAGGTAGAGCTATTGCAAGTTTTCTAAGGTATTGCCACACTGATTTCCATAGTGATTGTACAAGCTTGCACTCCCAACCACAATGGAGGAGTGTTCTCCTTTCTCCACAACCTCACCAGCATGTGCTGTCATTTGAGGTTTTGATCTTAGCCATTCCAACAGGTGTGAGATGGAATCTCAGACTCCTCTCGAGTTGCATTTCTCCGATGATTAAGGATGTTGAGCATTTCTTCAAGTGTCTCTCGGTATTAGAGATTCCTCTTTTGTGAATTCTTGGTTTAGCTTTGTACCCCATTTTTTAAATTGGGATATTTGGTTTCTTGGTGTTTAAGTTCTTGAGTTCTTTATACATTTTGTTTACTAGCTCTTTGTCAGTTGTGGGGTTGGTAAAAATCTTTTCCCAATCTTCTGGTTGCCATTTTGTTCTAGTGACAGTGTCCTTTGCCTTACAGAAGCTTTCAGTTTCATAAGGTCCCATTTATTAATCGTTGGTCTTAGAGCCTGAACTATTAGGGTTTTGTTCAGGAAAGTGTCACCTGTGCCTATGAGTTTGAGGCTTTTCCCCACTTTCTCTTTTATTAGATTTAGTGTGTCTAGTTTTATGTTAAGGTCTTTGATCCAGTTGGACTTAAGCTTTGTGCAAGGTGATAAGTATGGGTCAATTTGCATTCTTTTACATGTTGACATCCAGTTAGACCAGCACCATTTGTTGAAGATGCTGTCCTTTTTCCATTGGTTGGGAGACTTTTAATGACTGCTTCTATTTCCTTAGGGGTTATGGACTATTTATTTAACCTGATCTCAATTTACCATTGGTAGGTGGAATTTATAAAAAAAAAAAAAAATGTCCATTTCATTTAGGCTTTCAAATTTTGTGGAGTACAGATTTTTGAAGTAAGACCTAAAGATTATTTGGATTTCCTCTACATCTGTTGTTATTTCTCCCTTTTCACTTCTGGTTTTGTTTATTTTGGTGTTTTCCCTCTGCCTTTTAGTTAGTTTGGCTAAGAGTTTGTCTATTTTGTTGATTTTCTCAAAGAACCAACTCGTGGTTTCATTGATTCTTTGCATTGTTGCTTTTGTTTCTAAGTTGTTGATTTCAGCCCTAAGTGTGATGATTTCCCGCCTTCTGCTCCTCTTGGGAGTGTTTTTGTTTTTGTTTTGCTTCTTTCTTTTCTAGCACTGCAAGTTCTGCTGTTAATTCGCTAATGTGAGCTGTCACGATTTTCATTTTGAAGGCACTTAGTGCTATGAACTTTCCTTGTAGCATTGCTTTCATTGTGTCCCATGCATTTAGGTATGTTGTGTTTTTGTTTTTGTTAGATTTTAGGAAGTCTTTGATTTCCTTCTTTTTTTATACCCTGACCCAGTATCATTGAGTGGAGAGTTGTTAAATTGCCAGGAATGTGTAGGCTTTTTGTTATTTCTGTTTTTGTTGAAGTCTAGCTTTATTCCATGGTGGTCTGATAGGATATAAGGGATTATTTCAATTTTCTTGTATCTGTTGAGGCTTGCTTTGTGTCTGACTACATGTCAATTTTGGAGAATGTTCCATGTAGTGCTGAAAGAAGGTATATTCTTTTGTGTTTTGGGTGAAACGTTCTGCAGATATTCATTAGATCCGTTTAATGACTTTTGTTAGTCTCATTATTTCTCTGTTTGGCTTCTGTCTCAATGACCTCTCCATTGGTGTGAGTGGGGTGTTGAAGTCTTCCACTATTAATGTGTGGAGACTGATGTGTGGTTTAAGCTTTAGAAGAGTTTCTTTTAGAAACGCGGGTGCCCTTGTATTTGGGGCATAGATATTCAATATTGAGATGTCATCTTGATGGATTTTTCCTTTAACAAGTATGTAGTGCCCGTCCCTATCTTTTTTGATTAGTTTCAGTTGAAAGTCTATTTTATTTGATATTAAGATGGCTACTCCAGATTACTTTCTGGGACTGTTTGCCTGGAAAACCTTTTCCCAGTCCTGTACTCTGAGGTAGAGTTTAATCTTTGTTAGTAAGGTATGTTTCTTGTATGCAGCAAATTGATGGGTCTTGTTGCAGATCCATCCTGTAAGCCTGTGTCTTTCTATTAGGGAGTTGAATCCATTGATGTTGAGAGATATTAATGACCATAGATTGTTATTTTTATTTCCTGTTATTTTTATGTAGGTGGAGGTTGTGTGTTTGTATGTTCCTTTTGGTTTAGTTGTGGTGGAGTTTTTTGTTTTCTGTGTTTCCTTAAGTGTAGTTAGCTTCTCTGGGTTGTAATTTTCCTTTTAGGATCTTCTGTAGAGCTGGATTTGTGGATAAATACTGTTTAAATTTGGTTTTCTCATGGAATCTAAAAAATTCCTCACCCACAATGTCCAAGAAATCAAGGATGTTTTCTCCATCTATGTTGATAGAAAGTCTGCTGGGTATAGTAGTATGGGCTGGCACCTATGTCCTGTAGGATGTCTGCCCAGGTCCTTCTGGCTTTTATAGTTTCTGAGGAGAATCAGGTGTAAATCTGATGGGTTTGCCATTATATGTTACTTGACCTTTTTCTCTTACAGCTTTTAATAATCTTTCTTTGTTCAGTACATTTGAAGTTTCAATTATTATGTGGTGAGAGGAGTTTCTTTTCTGGTCTAAACTATTTTTTTGTTCTGTATGCCTATTGGAACTTTACCAGCATCTCTTTCTTTAGGTTGGAGAAATTTTCTTCTATGATTTTTTGAAAATGTTTCCTGCACCTTGAAGTCGAGAGTCTTCTCTTTCATCTATGCCTATAATTATTAGCTTCTGTCTTTTCATTGAGTCCTTGATTTCTTGGACATTGTGGGTGAGGAATTTTTTAGATCTCTCTCTCTCTCTCTCTCTCTCTCTCTCTCTCTCTCTCTCAGGTTGTTGTACTGAATTCTTCAATCGAGTCTTCCACAACTGAGATTCTGTCTTCTATCTCTTGTATACTATTTGTGATATTCATGTCTGTAGTTCCTGTTCTCAAACCTTCCTGTTGTGTCCCAACTGGGAATTCAGGTCTGGAGTTAGTGTGAGACATGTTATTCCCACCTGCACGTTCCTGAGATCCAGATGGTCTTCCTAGTGATGTCTGTGAGGGTTAGCTGGCCACAGACTGTAGGCAGTGTCCCTGCAGCTTATAGGTCAGGACTGTGAAGGTGGACCTCCCAAGCTGCTCTCAGGGGGATTCAGGGATGCTCAACTGCTTTTCCCCAGCCAAAATCATTGTGCTCCAGTCCAGCCTGCCCAAGCCTGCATGACTTCTAGCAGTTTTCATGTAGCTAGGGCATCAGGATTGTGGTTAGGACCATGGTTGTAGTCCTCCCAGGCTGCTTTCAGGAGGATCTCTATTTCAACCTGAGTCTCTCAGTCAGAAGCTCTGTGGTTCAGTGCTGCCCACTTGCTGGGGCAGGACTCAATGGTGCAGAATTGCTTTACTGCTCCAGACCAAGATCTATATGCTGTAGACTGAGGTTGCAGACTGAGTGCCCTACCAAATGGGCATGGGCAAGAAGTTCCAATATGGAGAGTTTACAAGGTGTCTACAGTACTTGGACTCAGAGGAATCTCTGTCCCTTTTCCCTGCCAGAAGCAATGTGTTCTAGAGCAGCCTGTCTGGGTTGGTGGGGTTTCTAACAGTTTCCCTGTAGCTATGGTGTCAGGACTGTGGTTATGGTCCTCCTAAGCTACTTTCAGGGGTGTCTCAAGATCAACCTGTGCCTCTCTGTCAAAAGCTCTGTGGTCTGGTGCAGCCCACTTGCTCAGGCAGCACTGAATAATCCAGAAGTGCTTTACTGCTTCAGGTGGGGATCTTGATACTTTGTACTGAGGCTTTAGACTGCAGACCATGTGAGTGTAGGCAGGGAATTCCAGTGTCGAGTTCACAAGGTGTCTACAGCATTTGGAATTGGGGGAATCTCAGCAGCCTTTTCCCTGCCCGGTTTCTCCAGCTAAGCACAGTGGTCCAGAACTGCTTTACTGCTCTGGGTTGAGATGTAGATATTGTACTCTGAGTGCCCAGAGAAGTACCAGCCGAGGGGCCAGGCCAGGCAAGGGGGTGCAGGCAGTTCCAATATGTAGTCTATATCCTGTCCATAGCACACTTCGGCTCAGGGAAGCTCAGCGCCTGTTAGATCGATCCCGCAGTTACTGGTCAGCTAAATGATGCCATGTTGCAAATCCCAGGGAGAATCACCCTCAGTCTTACTGTAGTGGCTCTGCTGATCTTCTTTTGGGTGTCAGAATACCTGCATGGAAGCTGTGGACTCAGGAAACTGAGGAGGACCTCTGTTTGGACATCAAAGCTGCCAGCTGGCATCTTGAAAAGATCAGATCTGCCGACTCTTCAACTGCGGCGGTAAGTGCCCTGTCTACCTGCAGGAAGCATCCCGTGTCCCATGTCTGGTGTGTCTGTTCTTCCAGTGTCTGTATTTCCAGTACAGGGTTTTTTTTTATTGTCCCTGTCTTTGCTGGGCAAGCCCAGATAGGTTTGCACCTCACAAACTGCTGTTCAGTGGGAGTATATCTCTGTGGTGGTCCAGTCAGTCTTCCTGATGATCAGAATGTGTCTAAGCTTATCACCACCATCTTGCCGACATTTGGAATTTTCTTAAACATTGAACTACTTATACACTTGGCAATCTGTGGACAAGAATGTTCTACAATAAAGATTCTCTCTTCCAGAAAATAGAGTTACAAATCATGTCAAGTTAGTTTACAGGTTGATCAATAATTACTCAATTATTCAGGTCATCAGTGATCCAAAGTTACTAAAAGGGAGATGAAGGATTCTTTGGACACTAACAATGTTGTAATATAAAAGAAATGCACAAATACAGAAATAGAGGGACGTTATCTTAAAGTAAACAAAGAACACAAAAGAATAGTTGAGGGAAATGAATGCAAGAAGAAGAAGAAGAAGAAGAAGAAGAAGAAGAAGAAGAAGAAGAAGGCCAAAAACCTAAAACCTCACTCTGTGGCTTCCATTAAAATATACTTCTTTTACTTGGAGTAGAATAGGGGGTGCTGTCAGGAGCTGACATGTCTCGATATCAAAAAATCTAAAGTTAAGAAAACATCTTTGAATGCCATATTCTGCAGATCTCTTGAGGTTTTTGAAGATGCCTTATCTGTCTCTTATATTTAGATAAGCAAATGTTGCTTGTCTCTTAGCAACTTGATTTCTGAGTAGCTTAGAAAATAACTGTGATAGACTGTCATAGTAACTAACAAAATGACACGCTTGCATGACTATTAGTTTGCATTTCTTAATTATCCTAAACAGTTTATGACGGTTGGTAGCAAAAGGCCAAAACTTCATATTTCTTTTTTAAGCATTACTAGGTACAATACCTTTAAGAAGCGTTACCCTTAATTTTGTATCAATATACAGAGATCAATACCAATGTGGCCAAATATAATCTTAATTTTGTATCAATATACAAAGATCAATAGCTATGTAGCCCAATACAATCTTAATTGTGCATCAGTATACAAGGGTCAATACCATTGTGGCCAAATAAAGATGAGCATCGAAGAATCTCCAGTGTGAGATGGTTGAATTAGTGGCAAGCCTATCTCTTGGCAATCAAAACCCCTTGCTTCAACTGTAGACAGAATGCTGTCCAAAAAGGACAAAACTTGGTAGCAGGGAAGTTGACAGCCTAGCTCTGCCAAGACAGGGTAGGCAAGTCCTTCATAACTCCTGCTCTACAATCAATGTCTGTCAGAGAAATGGGACCAAACAACTGAAGATCGATGCTGTAATATATAGAGAGAAAATGGGAACTGTCCAGGCAGCCACTGGTATGTCATTTCTTAGTTTTGGAAGCTGCAGGCCCTGTACTTGCTATATAATCAAATATATTTATCCCTCTCAGGTCTCTGAGGTGGTTGAAGAATAGATAGCTAGAGTCTCATAGTTAAATTTTGAGTTGTTTAGGAATAAATAGGGTGTTCTGGATCGAAGAAGATGTTTTTAAAATTGTGAGGCAAGTTAGTATGAAAGCTGAGTTAGATATAGAACTTTAAACTCATGGAGATGGTTAGATAGTAGAATGTTAAAGTCAGGTGCCAAATACATATGGACTGGACATTGGGAATGTATGCTAAGCCATATAACTCTCATAACTTTGGCCTAATTACCTCTGTTGTTTTGTATTGTATTTATAGTTATAAGAAAAAGAACCATTTATTGGACTGAAAGGGGGAGCTGTTGGGGGGAAAAGATATACCTTAAACTAAAAAAAAAAAAAAGGGTAGAGGATGGGGGATGAGGGAGAAGAGGGTGGAAGGGTGGGACAGGACAGTGGAGTAGGGAGGGGATTGTGATTGAGATGTAACTTGAAGAAATAGAAAATAAATTATAAAAAACAAAAAATATATATACTACTTGAGTCATCTGCTGTTTGAAGCATGAGTAATGACCCACATTCATCAGGTTCATATAACAGTTACATTTCCCATGGGCTGCTACCAAACAGTGATCAAGCATAGTAGGGCCCTAATGCAGATCAGGTACTGCAAGATATGGGATCCCACTGATACATGTGACTCGAATTGTTACATGGCAGTTGAAGAATCTTCCTATGTGGAGAGATGGCTCCATGGTTAAAGGAACATGCTGTTCTTACTGAGGACCCAAGGACTGGAGTTTAGCTCCTAGATCTAGCCTAGTGGCTCACCAACAACTGTAAGTCAAGCTCCCAATAGTCTGACACACAAGTAAAATTACATACATACATACACATATATATATATATATATATATATACACAGAGAGAGAGAGAGAGAGAGAGAGAGAGAGAGAGAGAGAGAGACGGAGGCAGGAATAACAATTACATAAATTGAATTAAAAATTTAACTTTTTATATTATTCTTTCTATCTAGTCCCTCTTTTCTCCATCACAGAATTCAGGACCTGTGTCATGATTTGAAGACACTCCATACTATATGTGGCCCTATCTATTTAATGTTTTATAGATACATCCCTGAACAAACCATTGTCACAAGCCATTTTACTGGTTCTTTTTCTTGAAAGAGCCCTTAGAAACACATCATACCAGGAATATTCTAAGAGCATGTGGTGAGAGTGAGGATGGGATTACTCTCCTACTAGGTAAACTGGTTGTCATGATAATAATTAATTGAGTTACGACCATGTTTTACAGAGCAAGCCATCATGACGAAAGAGTTGAGCAGTGACAGCATGCTAAGGATCCTGTTGGAAGTAAACACTGTGGCAAGTCACAGGCTTCTGCTATTTGAAAGATGCTAAAAGAAGTAGAAACATTGCCTACAAAATTATTAGAGTTAGATAATAATTGCCAGTCAGTATTGATGTACTACAGAAGTGGATAAACCGAAGTTGAAAGCTGTTCATGGATAATTAAAAGTCAAGTAGAAGAGCAAGGAGACTCCTTGATGAACACAAACAATAGCAGAAGGTTGAATCTCTGATGATTTGAATCATGGAACTGAAGAAATATTTAAATGGCAAGACAGCTTTCAAAGAATAGTTTATGTGATAGCTAACTTTGATTGTTAGCTTGGAAGAATCTAGGATCCTGGAGGAGACAAATCTCTGGGCATTGCTGGGAGAGGATTTCTAGATAAGATTGCTAGAGGTGGGAAGACTCACCAGTCACCATTCTGTGGGCACCACTACTGTATGCACTCAACTGAATAAAAAGGAGAAGGGCGCTTACGTGCTGGCTTCCATCTCTTCCTCTTTCTTTCTCATCTCTGACCACAGACACAGTAGGACTGCTGTGGTAACTGACCCACCACTGTGGTCTGGCACTGTGAGGCCAAGTAAATGCTTCCTTCCCCTTTCCCAAAGCACTTCATCATAGGACTGAGAAAAGTGACGGGCACAGTGTGTCAGGGAAACATCCCTAGACTTGAACTTTAAATGCCATAGATAAAGTAAACAAGGCACTGATGAATAAGCATGTATTAAAGGGTCCAAATGAGGGGCCAATTATTTGGGGTGTTTGGAAGGAGTATGAGAACATAGTACCTTCAGAAAGTTCTTCACAGGATAATGGTCTATGAGGGCATGTAGAAAACACTCCTTTCAGCAGGACTGTAAGGACCACAGTAACGAGGAGAATGGCATAATAAGTCATCATGGTGCAGGGCTTCCATACTGGCTCTAGGGAGGCTGAGCCAGGAATTTGGAAATTAGAAGACAGCCTGAGTTACACAGTGGGACTCCTAACTCAACAATAAAACAATGATAACAGCAATAACTAAAAATTCAATGGTAGCTTTGTCTTCCCAGGCAAGGAATGTCAGCATGTAGCTTGTTAACATTGGTGGGTTAACAGAGCACACAAACACACACACACAGAGTAGTAAAATCTAGGTAGTGCCTTGAACAACAGAAGGTCATACATGATTTTATGAGAACATGATCACTTTGGTGTGGAAGAGGAAATAAATCAGCATATAGGAAATTATGGAGGTAGCTCACAGAGCATGATCATCCCACAGAGAGCAAAGGATGCTGCTTAGCATCTAGAACAAGGATAAACAGCAGTTGGCACCAAGGTGGAGGCAACACTTTGCAATAAGGAAATATCTTTGGGGATTTAGTATAGGTACTCAGTCCGAGATATCAGTATGTCCCAATCTTCTCAAGAGGAAGAACAAATGAAGTGGAAGCAGCTATCGCCCTGTTTGTCATTATTCTTCTTGTGTTTTCCCTTCTCTTCATAGCGCTGGTCTCTGCTCACTTGCCTGAAGAGACTGCCAAGCCCCCATTGAATTGTGAACTGTAGCTGCTACCAGAGACTTTGGCTTTCCTTATACCCAATAATCACTAGCTGAAAAGAGGAACCATCATCCCTTTAAGAGAAAGTGACTCTGAGCCACAGATACAGGAGGGGCTGGGCTTAAACGAAGTACCTACTTCTCCATATTGCCTTCACAGCCTGACGAGTAGATGACCTGTATAGTTAGTTCTCTGAAGCCTTCAGTTGAACCATAACCTACACCATCCAAACATCCTGAGGAGATAGAGGACAGGAAAGACAATTTAGAACAGCTGGCACCAAGGTGGAGGCAACACTTTGCAATAAGGTGGAGGTGGAAGACGATGAAAGCCACCTATGGTCCTTAAACTACCTTTACGGAGAGGCTCCAGTTCCCAACCCTTCCTTCATCTTCTCTGTCAGGGAGAAGGCTCACCAGAACCACACAGGTGCTTTTTCCAACCTGCAAATCTATGAGATGACAGGAATGACTGTCCTGCTGACAAAAAAGCTCTGTCCGGATTATGTGGTGATGGAAACACAATTTATTGATTGTATCAACCCCAGGTATATCTGCCATTGTGTTGGCCTAGTGTCACACTGCCCATCAGCTCCTTCTATTTAAGGGAGGAATGAACTAATTTCCAGTAAAAACCCAGTCTGTGAAAGAGGAAGCAAACCTCCCGAAGATCTTGTTGTCTCCCTAGTAACCTGAGCAGAACTTTGTTAAAACTATGGGTCCATACTCCAGCATATAGCTTAGTAGGTACAGTATTGGTCTAACATACTAAAGGCCTTCAGTTCAATCACTAGCACATTCTAGTATGGGGTGTGGAGGCAGACTGGTCTGCAATGTAACCTGCAATGCAATTCCTGAGACTCTAGAGATGAGGACCAGAACTTCAGGCTCAAACTTACCCTTAGCTGGTTAGAGGTTCATCTGTGTACACTTCAGTAGACCATGTCTCAGAACAACACAAAGTTAGATTCACCCCTCTTTCTCTAGGGTCTAGAAAAATGGCTCTGTGGTTAAAAGCACTTTGTGTTAAGAACTGTTCTTCCAGAGGACCACATTCCATGTCTTAGAATCCATGTCATGCAACTCTAGACACATGCACAGACACATAAGAAAAAATGCTAAAAAAGAAATGTAATTCACTTGTGAATCACCCCTAACTCTTGCTTTGTCGTCCTTTTATATCACAGATTCAGACCAGCCCCACATCTTCAATCACCTCCTTCCATTTCCTCACAAGTATTTCCCTGACAAAGCTCTTCCACAGTCCTTGTGGTAAGATATTTGAAGTCTCAGAACAACAAATATAAAAAATGTGTCTCGAGTTTGGTGGGAATACAAATCTGTATGATAATAGACTGACAAAATATTCTCAGACAACAGCGTTTAGGCTTGAACTTTTTAAATCATCATTTCATGTTTATTTATTTTGTATGTATGAAAGAGAGTATGTATGGCTGCAAGCCATGGGACATATGTTGAAGTCAGAGGATAAATTGCAGGACTCAGTTGAAACTCAGGTCATTTGGCTTGGCAATAAGCAAACATTATTATAGGCTGATAGATATTACTGCCCTTCGCCTTAGGCTGCAATTCTCAATGTAGCCAATCTATTAATTAGGGGTGAAGAAATGAATAGCTTGCATTAAGTGCAAGGACTCTATGTGTGAATTAACTTAATTCTCACAGCAACCCCATGGATGGACCTTATTTATGTACCCATTCCTCAGTTAAAGAAATTAAAAAGACTGAACAAAGAAAACTATTCATCAGCAACGTGAATACTCAGCCCAATGACACCAAAACAGCAGTAACCTACCCAGTGCCATGATTTACCGTAGACAGAGAACAAGACAGGGACATCTGCAGACACACCAACAGCATTTGATATCGAGACATATCAGCGCCTGACAGCACCCCCTATTCTACTCCAAGTAGAAGATAAGCATCGAAGAACCTCCACTGTAAGATGGTTGAATTAGTGGCAAGCCTTTCTCTTGGCATGAAAAAACCCCTTGCACCAACTGCAGACAGACTGCTGTCCAAAAAGGACAAAACTTGGTAGCAGGGAAGTCGACAGCCTAACTCTGCCAAGACAGGGTAGGTAACTCCTTCATAATCCCTGCTCTACAACAAATGTCTGTCAGAGAAACAGGACCCAAAGGCTGAAGATTGATGCTGGAATGTATGGAGAGAAAATGGGAACTGTCCAGGCAGTTATTGGTATGTTCTTTCTTAGTTTTGGAAACTGCAGGCTCTGCACTTCCTATATAAGCAAATATATTTATCCCTCTCAGGTCTCTGAGGTGGTTGAAGAATAGACAGATAGAATCTTATAGTTAAATTTTGAACTGTTTAGGAATCAAGAGGGTGTTATAGATCTAAGAAGATACTCTTAAAAGTGTGTTGCAAGATAGTATGAATGTTGAGTCACATATAGACCTTTAAACTCATGGAGTTGGGTAGATAGTAGAATGTTAAAGTCAGGGGCCAAATAGGTATAAACTGAACATTGGGAAGGTATACTGGGCCAATTTACTCTCATAAATGTGGCATATTTATATCTATTGTTTTGTATAATACTTACTGTTATAAGAGAAGGAACCAGCTGTTGGACTGAAAGGGGAAACCTCTGGAGGGAAGAGGGTGGAAGGGCGGGTTAGGAAGGGGGAATAGGGAGGGGTTTGTTACTGAGATGTAACTTGAAGAAAAAAAAATAAAGTATTAAAAAAAAAAAGAAGTTTGTTACAGATTAAAAAGTATGATCGATCCCACAACAACATGCTTTCAACATAAACCATAAGTAGTAGAGACACAGACAATATGTCTAATAGTGTAACATAAATATTCCCCAAAGATGCCTTATACCTTAGTACTCAGAGGCTGTCACTGTGCTCCCTTCCATGGCATGGAGAGAAACATTGGAAGTAGGGTCTTCAAATGGACAGACTGCCTCAGTTCAGCCAGCATTGCCAAAAGTGCCCCTTACAGGAATGAAAGTAGCAATAGACAGGGAGAGATTTGCAGATGTTAAGCTGCTGGAATTGAAGATGCTGTGAATTGGGGCCATGGGGCTAAGGAATGCAGGTAGCCACTGGAGGCCAGAGAAAAGGGAAGGAAATTCAAAAATGTGCTTTTCCATGGAACCTATGGAGAGACTGTAGTTCTGCTGAACCAACTTAGAATTCTAGCCTCTAGAATCATAAGATAATAGACCATGTTTGTTTAAGAGTACAATTCTGAAATAACATGTTCCAATCACATAAGAAAACTAATAATACCCAAAGGAAGTATATTGGGAATGTGAGAAAGAAGACTTATCTTGAAAAGGAATGAAGGAAGGCCAGGTGAAAATCACCCTGAAATGGAGTGTGGTTAGGATGGACAAGAGACAGAGACATTTATGATCATCCTGTAGGAAAAATATGACTGAGAAATAAAATGGAAGCACTATCTATAACAATAAGTAGGAAGTGATTAGAAACATCTGGAAAATTACCAAGTGAAAGAAAAACAATAAGAATTCAAATATCAATGATGCACTGGTTCAGAGGACAGAGGCACTTGCCCCAGCTCAGTTCCAGGCCAAGAATGACTCCCACAAGTTGTCCCCTGATCTCCATGTGCATGCTGTGTCATGCACTCACATGCACACACACACGTGCACACACACAGTGAACAAATATAACAAAAATGTTTAAAGAACACACAATTTTTCTTGACATAGAAAACATATCAAGAACACATAACCTATTGATTTAACTAAGAATAGCAAAACAAGAATGAGGGGTTAAGGAAAGGTAAGAAGCTAACAAGCAGGGTGTATTCTAATATAAAACCTGTGTTTAACTAAGTGGTTAATAGAAGTCTGTAGTTGGTAAACCATTAAAAACCAGCCAGGACATATTTGAAATAATATGAGAATAATCATTCAAAACATGAAATGAAAGTATTTGATTCTAAGATTGGGCCTGGGAGACTGTGGGTACGAAAGAAAAAAATATTATTTTGTTGTTTATTAGTCTCATTTATTATTGAATTTTATGTATTTTATTTTTAACCACATTAAAGTTAATTAGGTGTTATGGTCTACATTTTAAAAATACACTAAGAGATAAAATTAAACAAAAACAGGCAATTGTTTTTATTATTTTGTGAACACAAAATGAAAGAAAAGACAGAATTCAGGAAATTTTATTGCCTAATTTTTTTTTACATTATTCCAAAAGATCCAAAAATACAAGAAACAATAGACAATGGGGGAAAGGATTTTGCTACCAATATGAACAAAGAGAGAGAGAGAGAGAGAGCCTCTTAGTGTGTAAAGTCCCTAGTGAAAATCATTAAGAGTTGAGCAGAGACTTAAAAAGTGCTGGCTAGTGTCACAGGAAAGGCCCATTTACTTGTTAATGATCAATAATACAGAAGTCTGGTCTCTGATGGTCAGGGATGTATTATAGAACAGGAAGTACATACCCACATGCTTATAAAGATTATAATAATGACATCAAATGCCAGTAGGAGTTCAATGATATAGGAATTCTCTTATGAGAGGAGGAAAGGCAGGAACAAAACCCGCATTTGAGAAAGCAGTTCGGCAGCATCTGCAGTTTAACAGTGTTGCACCCCATCAACAGATATCTCTAAATCTAGAAAAATGGCCTAGGAAATGAGGAAGTAGTGACAGCAAAGACCCCGACTCCTGAGGACATCCCTGTACAGTATGGAAACTGAATAACGTAAAAGCTCAACATAGAAAATCATTTCGAGAAATGATGGTGCTACACTGTGTAGCCATTAAGTGCCTTGTTTCTGAAAATTGTTTGTCATTGAGAACCATCCTAAAATACATACTCAGCTGAAATCTCAGGTAGATGCAACTGTTATACACACCATCAAACCGAAGACATGAATGTGTGTCTGGTACGAAGGATGGAGTTCTTAATTTGTGTGTGTGTGTGTGTGTGTGTGTGTGTGTGTGTGTGTGTGTGT
>CAJQZJ010032618.1:857515-932475 GCA_907164525.1 Lophiomys imhausi | reverse complement strand
TGTGTGTGTGTGTGTGTGTGTGTGTGTGTGTGTGTGTGTGTGTGTTTCTTTTCCCTCAATTTTCTATAATGAATTTTCATATACATGCAATAATAGAAAAGCAATGAATGAGCAGAAGTTAATATTCTAGGATCTGTGAGTTTTAAATGGAAATTCAAATAATTTTACTAGCAGTGCTAGCTGCTGAGCTAAAGAAAAGAGAACAGCCCCTTGTCCGATACTGTTCTCATCTAGTACAAGCCAGAAGCTACCACTTTCTCTGCGGCTCTTGACCTTCACCCTGACTCATCTTCAAGCCCATCTGTATATTCTCCTTATCCAGATGTGGTCCAAAGGTTATCATTCCCAACTCCTTATAATGTCCTCAACTCTTATTTTTTCCTTGTAATACACCCATGTTTTCTCTTCTGTCGAGCCAATAAACATACTCAGAGTAATAAAGAAATATGAACATTTATTTACTTCCCAATTCATATTTATACAAACATTGCTCAGAGCAAAAACTCTAAAATATCACCCTTCCTTCCCAAGGCTGTCTCTTTCTCCTCTATTCCCATACCCTCCCCCTCTCAGCTATAAATCCTTTTTTTCCATCTATAAGAACATATCTTATTTAGGTCTTATTCTGTCAGGTATACATTGAGAAGCCTGCCAAAGCACAGTGAAAGGGAAGAGTTTCAAGGTATGGATAGAGTAGACCCAGAACTTGATTAAAAGGATCCCCAAATTCCCTGTAGGATATCCAGCAGTGTAGTTACAAAAGTGCGAAATAACATAATTGGCTCATATTTCATGGTTTGGGAACCTGCATATAACCATAAATTACCTGAGGAGGGAGGGGTTCTGTGGGTTTCCATTAAAGTCTGAACTTATTACCAATGTGACATTATATCAGTCTCCAACTCTAGAGCCTGTACGCCCTCCTGTGAGAAATGGGCTCATGTGACAACCACTAACATAGTCTACATAGGGATCAAAACAAAGCCCAAACCCGTTTCATACTACATGGCAAATCTGCAATGCTTATTAGTAGATAAGATTTTATCATTATTAATGTCCGGCTGATGTAGAATTCCAACCAGATGCATACGACCCTACAGGGTACAACTTTGTCATCTTTTTGTTTTTGCTATGATTCAAAGCTAGACAATGAACTAGCTAGACAGAAAGGGTGAGGACACAGAACTTCATTCACAGCCACTCTGACTAAGGTGAATTCAATCTGTTTGCAGACAGCTTAGGTAACTCACTCATATAACATGGGAAATTGCAGAAAGCTTTCCTAATATATTGAGTATATGGAAAGGCTCTTAGAGAGAAGAAAGGGCCAGAATCAAGACCTTGTAAGGAGAGAAGTCTTCGAGGAATGGAAAGCAGCAAGCAAAACTGTCAGCTGGAGAGGAGGCTTCAGAAGAGTCAGAAGCCCAGATCCTCAGCTCTCACAAACCACATGTGATCTAAACAAGGCCTGGACAACACGGATGGGAAGGCAAGTCTGTCTGGGGTGAATGGCATTCCTTCTGCCTAAATCCTAATGGTTCTCAGAGACAGTAAGTCCCTGGAAACAAGGAAATCCTGATCAGAAATATGAATGGGATAAAAAAAAATCCATTAAAAAAAAACCATAACCTCTTTTTGCAATTAGTAGGAAAACTGGAAGAGAAGGACAGGTTCCCTGCTATCCTTTGTCAAGAATGTTCTCTCGGGTCCTCAGAGGCAAAGATGATGACTAAGCTCATAATATCTGGGGAGTTGATAATTGTAACTGAGGCTCAAAGGAGATGACAATTTAATGGGGTACAAGGATACAAAGGCAATCAGGAAATGTGGAGTTTCCAGGATGCTTCTCAGGGTGCCAGGAAACCTACATCAGTAAATAAGATCCATTTACTTCCTCTGTTGCTAGACAACAGATAGAAACAAAGTCAAACAACCATATTTCTCAGATGATTGTCTCGTGGGAATCATTCACGCCCTGACTGGAGAACAGCTGCTCCAGTGACTTTAGAGTTTTATAGGTTTTGATTGTCAGTCCTTGGATTCTACCTGTTGGATGGGCAACATATGGGAAGACTGAGACACCCTGGAAGATTTAAGAGTGCTCCACACACAGAACCCTTTGAATTGCTTCCTATTGATGACCAAGCCTGACATGAACATACACATGAATAGGATCCAAATGTGACTTAGGTTTAAGACAGCAGCTGAAGCATAGTAACTATCAGCCACAAAGCTCCAGGGATTAGAGTAGCCTAACACAAGGAATTGCTATCCTCAAGTCTGTATTCAGTTGTCTGGTAAGCATACAGTGAATGTCCTGTGTACCAGTTTGTGGACTGGACCCAGCTGAAACCCAAACACGTATCTGTCCCACATTCCCCCCGGAAACAGTAGTGATGACTTGCAATGACTTGATGAATGGATATGACTTTTGTGGTATACAGAATAAACTGTTTAATCTGTGTGTCAGAGGGACCTTGGAGTCTTTGCTTCAGCCCAAATCACCACTATGTCACCTTTGCATCCACCTCATATTTGGCTTTAAACTGGTCAGACCAGTCAGTAGACAGTGTCATCGGTTCTACTAGTTCTTCAACATTTAGCATTTCTTTCACCTGTGTGACCTCATGAATGGAAAAAAAAATACTTCACAATGAGAATCTGCAGTGTATGTGATCTAACTGAGAGATAATTCCTAGAGATCTTTTTGTAAAGGTTTATTTAATTATGCACATTTGTTTATGTCTGTGTGTGAACATGATCGTGTGAGTAGAAGTGAAGCATGGAGGCCAAAAAGGGTATTATGGGACTCCCTGCAGCACAACTTACAGGCATTTATAAGTTACCCAAAATGGCTTCTAGGAAGAGGACTCATGTCTTCGTAAGAGCATGTGTCATCTCTCCAGCCCATCAAGACCTCAATACCAGGTTCTATATACTCTGTAACGCACACTTTGCATCAAATAATAAGCAAGCTGCCTCGAGCACAAAACTCCAAATGCTCCTATTTTCCCATTACTCCCATACAAGGCATAATTGGAATATAGAGTTGTCAAGTTAAGGAATCTCCCATCAACGTTGGGATTATTGACTTTTCATTTAGGACCAAATCAAGTTCACATAACTTGTTTTGCAAACACTATTTTTTCTTTAGAGATATTATTTTAGTATCTAGGACTGGGCCACCAAATTAAGAATTTGTTTGCAATGAATGTGTTTTAGTTAAATTGCAACGTGTGTTTCAAAATAGACTTGAGTTATAAATAAAATTTACAGTTTATTAATAAATGGCTAACGTGAATAAAATTTACACATAGGTATTAAACCCTGATAGCCTGCTGTACAATCAAATGATTCTATTTAACTAGAATATCTTCTGCACATTCACAAAGCTAGAAGTTTGTGAATGCTGTTACCATGCAGAATAATAAATGCATGAAGACTGAACATGGATGTAATATGTATATATAGAGAGGCATTACACACATGCATGTAGGCATTACATACATGCAAACAGCCATTACACATACACACCATTAATATGAGGAGTTAATTGTTAACAATAATTAAAGAATGAAGATAATAAAGTGACTTCCTACTTTGGTTACTAATTCAATTTTGGTTAACAGCCCACTATGTTCCAGGCACTTATCTTTGCAGACTTTATAACCTACTAAGGAGACTAGCATTAAAAATAATCATGTGACTTGGGATGATGCCATACCCCTGTAATGTCAGGACTCCAGGACCAAACACAGGAAGACTCAAGCAAGTTAGTGGCAGGCGTGTTTTCAGCATAGTGAGGTGCAAGTTAACCAGGACTAGATAGCAAGACCTATTTCAAAACCTAACCAACTAAACCTGTCTTGAATATTTACTCAGACACTTAATATTAAGAGATATGAGTGAAAGTTTTTATAAGAATTTGAAAGAGTCATAAGCGCCATTTTCTGTGATAAAGAAGTCAGGAAAATAGGTGTGTTACAGAAATTCATTCAGTTTCAGACAAGATGCCTATGAGGTTTCCAAGAAAATGTGACATAGAAATTTGTAGATGGCTACATGAGTGGACTTCTTAGACCTGAGTTAAAATATTGTGAAACCACAAAATGCCAGCTGTGGTAGAATGTATCTGTAATGCCAGAGCTCCTTCAAGATGAGGTGGAACCAGGAGAATGCACAGAACCATCCAAACCATTTCACCTGGCATCCCCAGGAGAGAATAAAGGATCTTTCTTCAAACAAGGTAGAACGTGAGGATCAACACTTGAGCCTGTGCTGTGGCCCGCACGTGGGCACTATGGCATGCACACTCACACGCAGGAATGTGTACGCATATACACAGATTTCAAAAAGAACAACATGTGCAGAGGTGCCACAAGCTGTGACTTTTTTTTTTTTTTTTACCCCCGAAAAGAATATAGGTGTATCACATTACTAGAAAGCAAATTAACCCAGTACGAGGATCTTCAGAAGACTAGCAGCCCAGTTGTCTGGTGCATGTAAAAATCTGTTACATGAAGCTTGTTATGCACACAGGAGCTGGCTGTAGCCTCAAGTGGCAATCCGCCGTTCCCATATGCCGTTCTGAGGACTGCTTCTTCAATGGTGTTTTGATTCTAAGAAACCACAAAATGTATTGGGTAGACAAAATGTATTTCCTCTTTTTCAGAAAATAAACAAACAAACAAACACCCAAAGATAATACCAAAGGATCTTCATTTGACATTGCCTGATCACTACCACCTTACTGTCCTACAAATAAAGTCTCACCCCAGGGCCATAGATTTATCTCTTAGAAATTACACAGACGTCTTGGTACTAACATCTCATTGTTCAAATGCTGGGGTTTACCATGTCATTCTGAGGACTCCAACAACCAGTTTTAAGACTGAAATTAAGTGGCACAAATTAAGATGTGGAGTCTAAGTCATAAAAAGGCAAAATACATCATCAGAAAATCAGGAACTGTAGAGGGGTTTTTTTGTTTTCTTCTTTTTTTTTTTTTTTGTCTTTTTGAATTTCCACCAATTTGGTGGAAAGCCAACTTCTAAAATAGGAGCTCTTCAGTAAGCAGGTTTTGTGGGAGTTCTGTAATGGAAAGCTTAAAAGATCAGCTACTAATCTGAATTTCTATGAGGAAAAGAGGCTACACTTGCGGGCAAGTGTTTCCCAGCCATGGAGAATCTTATAGGTAACAGCTCTTGCCTTCAGCAAAGACAAGGTGGTGAAAGGCAATGTCCAAACTTCAGCTCTGGTGTGATGGAAGATGTTTGACAGCCTGGAGTTCAAAGACAGATGTGTTGTCTTCGACTAGCTGAGTGTAGTGAGACTCAGGAAACGTCTTGAAAGAGAAATTCCCCTTATAAGATCATGCACATGATAAGCTTATCTATTTTGACTTATTTAAAAAGAAAAAAGGTGGAGAGCAGGCAGGTAGAAAGTAAAAGAGTTTCAACCATTAGTTTTTTTCTGCAGATCGTGAAGGCATAGTACCTTTGAATATAGTTGAACTCCAATTAAAGCCATTTAAAAATAAGAATGGGGAAAGAAAACAAAGAAGAAAGGAAGAAGGAAGGAAAGAGGGAGTGAAAGAGAGTAGGAGAGAGAGGAGCAGAATGGGTCAGAACAAGAGGTAGGAGGACAGAGAGCCAGGCTAAGATTAAAATCATTACATTACGTTCCTTCTTAGAAGCAGTCCAGTCCACTCTGGTTACCAACACAGTTATCCCTTCCTCCTTCTCCCTCTATTTCTCATTCTTTTTGGTCAGCCTTAGGAAAAGCCAACTCACAGGATCTACACTATCATTATATACAACTGGTTCATTATTCCTTGTTTCCTTATGTTGAATTTATATCTGCTTTCTTGAAGCTTTCACTCTCATCCCTTGTTCTAGCCTCTGGACACACCAAACAAATGTCTATTTCCTTTTTCTATTGAGAACCCTTTATGTACAGGAAGCTCTGAAGACTCACATACTCAAGACCCCGTCATGAGGATGAGTAGTCCTGAGCAGAGCATCCCCTGGAGGGAGTACAGCTTGGGAAGTAGAGCTATGACATCACTCTGATTCGGAAAAAAGACTGCAGCTGGACCCCTGTGTAGCAGAACATTTGTTAAACATTAAACAGTGAGGCCCACTCCACAGGGAAACTGGAAACAAAGCAAATGGGGTCAGACATGCCCAAGGGAGTCTGAAGCAGAAGCATCTTGACAGGAACGCAGAGGACTGATGTCTCTGATGTAGCTCAGGAGACACTTCTGACGTCTGCACCCTTGGGTTCAGTAACGCTGCAATGGTTTGATTCTACTGAGGTTAGTGCAGAAGGTCTGTACACAAAGGCATTGTTTTACCCTGTGCAGGGAGATAGGAAACTGCAGAATTAATGAAGGAAGCAGGGCGATGGTGCACACAGTGCAGGATCCAGCTCCAGGCAGACTAACAGCAAGTTCCACTACAGCTCATATGCACACCCCGGAGATGATGAATGAGCCCTGGGCAGGGACAGGGAGCACAGCAATCTCACCGCAAGGCAAGCAAAAGCTCAATTTCGGGGAGGAGCCAAGTCTGGGCCTTACTGAAAAGGGATCTCTCTCAATCCTAAAACAACCAAACCACAAAACCCCATCATCCACTATAGCTGATGTTGGGAAAGAAGAAAGGACCCCAAAAAGTAAAGTTTCTGTGACACTACAGTTGGTTTTGGCTCTTTTATTAGAAGCATTCCACACATTCAAATCTATGGGATAATTGTAACACCTGAGAAATCAATCCCAGAGCAAAGGGTAAACAGCTAGAAAGCCGACAGACACATCCAATGGAAATCGCTTTGCAGATGTAGAGGACAAAACTTTAGTGAAGAGGAGAGCTTACATTTGTCCCTAGAATAAAATCAGAGATAACAGCATATGATGGTTGATCTTATATGTCAACTTTATTGGGCCACTGGATGCCCACATAGCTAGTCCAGAACTGTTTCTGAGTACTTCTACTGTTGGGAAATGTGTCGGGAAGATACTAGAATTTGAATAGTGACCCAGGTGAGCAGATGGTCTTCACTCTGTGTGTGAGTAAGACATGTGGGTCTCTGTAAGTCAAAGGGAACACAAAAGGTAGCAGAGAGTTGAGCTGTCTGAATCTCCATCAGGCTCATAGCTCTTGATTTTCTATGACATTCAGCTTCAGACTCTAATCTACATGGTTGGTTTAAAACAAGAGCATCTGGACCCCAGTTTTTTTAATCAATACAACCAGATTTCTTGTGTCTCCATCTTGCAAACAAAAGGTCATGAGACTTCTGGACCTCTGTGTTAGTCAAAAGCTTGTTATAAACCACTTTATGTATGACAGATGAAAAATGGACAAATAGACCTCCTATCTATCTCCTTATATTTGGATAAGCAAATTTTGCTTGTCTCTTAGCAAGTTGGTTTCTGATTAACTTAGAAAATAATTGTGATAGACTACCATAGTACCTAACAAAATGACATATTTCAATGGCTATTAGTTTGCATTCCTTAATTATCCTAAACAGTTTCTGACAGTTGCTAACAAAAGGTCAAAACTTCACATTTCATTTTTAGGCGTTACCTAGGTATAATACCTTAAAAAGAGTTAACTGTAATTTTGTATCAATATACAAAGATCAATACCAATGTAGCCAAACATAATCTTAATTTTGTATCAATATACAAAGATCAATACAAGAGATCTGTAGAATATGGCATTCAAAGATGTTTTCTTAACTTAAGATTTTTTTGATATTGAGACATATCAGCTCCTGACAGCTCCTCCTTATTCTACTCCAAGTAGATGATGAGCATTGAAGAATCTCCAATTGGACATGGTTGAATTAGTGGCAAGAAAAATCCCCTGCTTCAACTGTAGACAGACTGCTGTCCAAAAAAAGCCAAAATTTGGAAGCAGGTAAGTCGACAGACTAGCTCTGCCAAGACAGGGTAGGCAAGTCCTTTACAATCAATGTCTGTCAGAGAAACAGGGCCAAATGACTGAAGATTGGTGCTGTAATGTATGGAGAGAAATTGGGAACTGTCCAGGAAGCCACTGGTATGTCATTTCTTAGTTTTGGAAGCTGCTGGCCTTGCACTTCCTGTATAACAAGATATATTTATCCTTCTCAGGTCTCTCATGTGGTTGAAGACTAGATAGCTAGAGTCTCATAGCTAAATTCTGAGTTGTTTAGGAATTAAGAAGGTATCCTGGAACTAGGAAGATTTTTTTTTTTTTTTAATGGAGATGCAAGTTAGGATGGAAGCTGAGTTGGATATAGATCTTTAAACTCATGGAGATGGTTGCATAGCAGAATGTTAAAGTCAGTCAAATGCGTATGGACTGGACATTGGGAATGTATGCTAATCCTTATAATTTTCGTAATTGTGGCCTAATTATTTTTGCTGTTTTGTATTGTATTTGTTGTTATAAGAGAAAGAGCCATTTGTAGGACTGAAAGGGGGAGCTGTTGGGGGAAAAGATATACCTTAAACTTAAAAAAAAAAGGAAGAGGAAGGGGAGGTATGAGGGGTAAGGGGTGGGGGAATGGGACCAGAGGGGGGAGTAGGGAGGGGATTTTGATTGAAATGTAACTTGAAGAAATTTTTAAAAATTTAAAAAAAAAGAAAAATGGACAAATATAGATAATAGATACAGATGATTGGTATAAATAGATTATAGAAATATATAGGCAAGAGAGACAGAACTAAGTAGAAAGTAGAAAGACAGACAGACAATTAACTTAGTTTCCCTGGAGAAACCTAACACATCTCACTATCGCTGTTACAGAACTCATAAAACAAAACAGCAGACGATATTTACTGCAGTTGTATGATGGTAACTGAAATGTTATTAAAATTAGTGAAGCCAAATATCATGTTAGTAGTCTCAAAGGAAAATCCTCTGGTGGTTTATGTTACTAAACTTGGCAGCATTTCTCTTGGGACTTGCATCCTTGGATTGCTTTCTCAGCTTACAATAAACTGGAAAAGTAGAACAACTTTCTTAGCTACCTGCAATAAGCCCCTTAGTAAATTTTTGCTTATTTCTCTGCTTGGAAAGTCTTATTTTCCCTAGAGATCAAAGTGAAAGGAATGATATTCTGTTGGGGCTGCTGCTTTGTTTTTTTAAGAGTTGGAAATTGCTTTTTTATTCATAAAAATACATTTGTTTAATCAATAGAGTCTTAAAAATAGCAGTCAGTATATACATAGCCCAAAAAAACTATTAAAATAATGACAAGTATAAAAGAAATAAAAAAATAACAAAACCTTAAACCAATACAAAGAAAACCAAAAATCCAAAGAAAAACAAAAACCAAAAATCCAGAAAAAAAAATTAAGTCAAGCAATATTCTCTTGCTGTAGTGCATTATCTTCAGCAACTCTTTTTGTTGTTGTTGTTGTTTATTTATTGCTTCAAGTTACATCTCCATCACAGTGCCCTCATTGCACTCCTCCCAGTTCCACCCTCCCACCCAATCCTCCCTCTCCCACCCTTCCCACTCCTCCGATGTGGAGTGTCCCTACATATCAGCCCCTCTGTTCATAGCAGCCTTATTTGTAATAGCTAGAAACTGGAAACAACCCAGATGTCCCTCAACCAACGAATGGATAAAAAAATTGTGGTACATCTACACAATGGGGCTGCTATGGTAAATAAGACAGATAGAGAGTCCCCTTCATGGATGGAGGGTCACCAGAGGCACAGAAGAGAGGAGAATCTGATATGGAAATGTTGACGGTACAAGCATGAGGTGCACTGAATATAATGGCTCTCATTTCCAAACCTCTTTCTAAATGAGGTATGCCATGTGTCACCCATTATATTCTGTGAACTCCCTCTTTTGAAAAATCCTCTATTTCATTTTAATTATACTTAGCTGGTGGTATCAACAGTCAACCTCCTGTGTACAGAGAAACCAGCTGAATTCTTAGGTCAATATTTCAAACAACCAATGGTGATACTCAAATAGAAACTGAATTTTGGGTTGAAACAGTGGGTATAATGATATTTTCCTACCCCTTCTCACATTAACTATTTTCCCAGAAACATAATGTGGAAATTATTTTTGGCTGATGCTTCCTGTACTCTCTGGGGACCTGCCTAACACAGCTCCTGGTGAAATAAATATTTCCCCTTCAGAGAAATATTTTTGGCAGAATTGCACATTGATAGCCCATTTTCACCACTGTTCCTGTTTATCCAGCACCAGCTATGTGCTTGAACACCAAAGTGATGCTGATATGACATTGATGGACAAGATGCCCATTTCCCAGATCTCACAGGCCCTGAAGGGTCCATGAAGAACATGGAAGGGGATTTCATTGCAGAGTGGTGGGCCTAAAAACAGCAGTGCTTGGATAGGATGAAGGCATAAAGAAGGAGTATCTATGCCAGTTTTCAGAGATCCAGAGAGGACTTTCAGAGAAAAGGAGGCTGGAGGTAATAAGGAAACCATGAGCAGTTCCTCAGATTTAGGGTTAGATCCTGGGCCTGAGAGTGAGACCTGCTCCAAGGGCCGTGGACAGGTTTCATGAGCAGGCTTTTACCGCAGCTGGCTACCTGAAATCAGAGTGGGAGCTAGTGAGACATGAAGCTAGGAAGACGGCAAGATCCAAGTCTAGCTTGAGGACCTTGAGTTGAAGCTAAAGGCAGTGAAAAATCTCTAATGAATTTTAAGCAGGAGAATTGCTTGAGTGAAAATGTGATTTAGAAAGACTATGTTCTCCTACCTGGGTTAAAGGAGGGCAAACCTATCTGCCTTCAAAGAGTCCTGGAGATGCAAGCCGACTCAGCAACGTGCGCCAAATTGGGGAAACAGCCAGGACGAATAGATTTAGCATTAAAGATGGAGAAGATGGAAAACAGAGAGAGAGCACATGATTAGGGCACATTGCTGTAGAGACTGCATCATAGAAAAGGTGGGGTCAAAAAGGGGGATCCGGTCACTTGACCCTGATTCCAAAACCAGCAGGTTTGATGCCAGGCACTAACTGACCACATTAAACATCTGGGAGACTGTTGTGTCCCAGAAGAAAGCTTGCCCTGGGTAATCTCTCTATTCTCTGAAACTCCAGGAACTTCAAGACTGGTTTGAAAACTTAACCACTTTACTGCCACATAAGTTACAAAGCCTGAGGCTGGCCATAAAGATGTTAATTTAATGAATATTCATAATCAATAAATATTCATTAAACAACATTTCCGTTCTCGGCGTGCTGTTGCTCCTGGCAGGTCCTGCCTGCATGGCAGAGTGCACTTGTTAAATGAATGTTGTTCCTTGCAGAAATGCCTTATGGGACTTCATGAAAGAAGCAGCCTTGGTCTACAATATAAACAGACGCATAGAGACAAGTTGGAACAAATTCTGTACAATAGAGTGGGGAGCTGATCCTCTTTGGTACAACTCTTGTGTTTCACACATCAAATGTACAGCCAAGTATATGAGACTCTGGGAAAACTACAGGGACTGCAATGGTTTTATTTTGACGCCTTTGTGCTGGGCACAAGCAAAGACAGGTGTCTGTCTCTCCAGCACCGCCTCGACAGTGATGGAAAGTAAATGCACATAGAGGGTCTTTGGCATAAATACTCAAAAACTCATTTATTGTCTTTATTGTATGATGGTTTTCTAATCTCCATTTAAAACTAGATGTAGTAGTCCTGGGTGATTCGACTGGAGTACCCATGTTCTTTTAAAATAACTCGTTTTTCTAAAAAGAGAAAAAAAAATGAGATCACTAAAGGCAAGTGTTTCTCATTCAGAATCCAGGCAAACTCCACATGACCCCCCCACACACACTCAAAGAATTTCTCTATAGTCTTAGACACTCATAATACCTGACAAATTTTCTGGATGACTGTAAGCCAATAAATATTAAAAATATTATCACGCATTATGAATATTCTATCAGCTTCAGAATGCCTTGCTAACAAATCCGTAACTTCAACTAAGTATCTAACACAGTTTTTTTTAATTACTTTTCTTCTGTTCCTTTTGTTTTGTTTTGTTTTGTTTTGTTTTACATAACTCACACTGGCCTAGGCTAGCCTTAAATTTATAGCAACCTTCCTGCCTCAGGCTGTAAGTTTTGGCTTTAGAGGCCTGTGTAGTCAATGAACTTGCTCCTTGTTTTCTGTTAATCCCATCAGCTGTTTTGCAGAGTGGTGCTGCACTTCTGTGTTCTGAAAGCCTGGGGAGTTTCATGATGGTTCGAAAGGCTCTGCTGTCAGATCTTTCAGATTCTTGCTAGTGTCTGGGTATCCACAGGATCACCCACAGGGAGGCACCACTGCAGATAGAAAAGCTTCAGCTGTTTGTCTCCATTGCTATCAATTCCTTGGAAAAGAAGGCAAACTGGTTTGGCAAAGAAGAGTGTCAGGCCAGGGCTTCCAGGCCCCACTCAGGAATTGGTCACACAGCTCCAGAACATCTAAGGAACTCAATAGGAAATTCAGTGACAAATGCCCTTGTTGCTCTTAGTGTTAGTTGTTACCATTGGTCTTACTATTTTTCCATTGTTGAGTGTGTCCTTTCAACACCAACAACAAAAATACTCTCTCCACATGCTCTAAGCATCCTCTGTCCCTCATATGAAAGAATTTGTAGGAGTGGACTCTCTTTCCCTTAGGGACTGATGTTTTATATATTTTTTTTCAGATCTTGGAACTTTGATTAATATTTGCATATTTCAGATAAAGTACCAAGGCTCATGATTCAATAAAGATAGCATTTATAGTCATTTGGCCTGACAGGCTTTGAATAGAAAACGTGAGAGGTGAAACATGGGCAGAAGGGCTTATTGCCTGCAGCCTTCCACAGAATGGAAACCTCGGAGGGGACACACTTTCAAAGGAAAATGATGTTCTTATATCATCCCTTCTTTGCTTTTTGAGAAAACTTTCTCACAATGGCCCTAACATCGCATTATTTTCCCTTTAGAAAAGGAGTAATATAGAAATCACAGGACTCTCATAACCAAAGAAATTGCCTTTCAAACCTAGGTCACTAATTAGCCAAATTAATTTTTTCGTATATTCAACAAACACATACACAATTGGGCACTTGCTGTTCCTCCAAAGGATCCTAATGGTCACCCTATTTTAACTAAGCAATTCTAAATGAGTCCTGTGGCATGCCATTATTTTTATTAGTGAGTTGCTTAAGCTTGCTCATGAGTAATAGTTGTAAAGAATGATAAATTGTTAAATAAATTCAAGAAGAAAAATGAACTCAAATACTTGTTGCAGAAACTAATTTTAATATGAATTGAGCCTTGTGTATGCATTTCTTTGGTCAGAGAATGAAAGGCTACAGTCCAAATTGACTCAATGTGACACTATCACCTGCATGTGTATTCCAGGGAAGGCTAATGAAATGATTAGGAACCCGTAGCTTGCTAAGAGTGTTTTGTCTCTATGATAGCTTTATCTAATTACAAAGTTCTTCCTCCCCCCAAGATTTTGATGACATATAATTTAGCAATATTTAGATAATTTCCTTCTCCTAGTTCATAGAAATGCAACATTTTAAATCCACTTTTAATAAATCAGGATAGGGCATCTTCAAAAACCCCAAGAGATCTGCAGAATATGGCATTCAAAGATGTTATCTTAAATCAAGATTTTCTTTTTTTTTTAATATCGAGACATATCAGCGCCTGACAGCACCCCCTATTCTACTCCAAGTAGAAAATAAGCATCGAAGAACCTCCACTGTAAGATGGTTGAATTAGTGGCAAGCATATCTCTTGGCATGAAAAAACCCCTTGCACCAACTGCAGACAGACTGCTGTCCAAAAAGGACAAAACTTGGTAGCAGGGAAGTCGACAGCCTAACTCTGCCAAGACAGGGTAGGTAACTCCTTCATAATCCCTGCTCTACAACAAATGTCTGTCATAGAAACAGGACCCAAAGGCTGAAGACTGATGCAGGAATGTATGGAGAGAAAATGGGAACTGTCCAGGCAGTCATTGGTATGTCCTTTCTTAGTTTTGGAAGCTGCAGGCCCTGCACTTCCTATATAAGCAAACATATTTATCCCTCTCAGGTCTCTGAGGTGGTTGAAGAATAGACAGCTAGAGTCTCATAGCTAAATTTTGAGTTGTTTAGGAATCAAGAGGGTGTTATAGATCTAAGAAGATACTCTTAAAAGTGTGTTGCAAGTTAGTATGAATGTTGAGTCACATATAGACCTTTAAACACATGGAGATGGTTAGATAGTAGAATCTTAAAGTCAGGGGCCAAATATGTATAAACTGGACATTGGGAAGGTATACTGGGCCATTTAACTCTCATAAATGTGGCATATTTATATCTGTTGTTTTGTATAATACTTACTGTTATAAGAGAAGGAACCAGCTGTTGGACTGAAAGGGGAAACTTCTGGGGGCAAGAGGGTGGAAGGGCAGGATAGGAAGGGGGAATAGGGAGGGGTTTGTGACTGAGATGTAACTTGAAGAAAAAAAATAAAGTATTTATAAAAAAATAAATAAATCAGGAATTCACAAAAAGTTAGCAGAGCACAGCATATCATAGGAAGCCTCCCCAGATCCCTTGAATACTACATTCTGGGTGCCTTAGAGCCACTTTTGAAGGGCATACATGTATTGTACTTTCTTTGGCAACACACTAGGAAAAAAAGGCAGGGTGTAGGACTGTTTGCACAGTCTAATTCTAAGCTATTCACTCTAACTTTTGACCCACTTTAAACTATAGAAGAGAATTAAATTTGATCTTTTGTTGAGGTTGAAAAAATATGGCCTTTGATTATACATCCTAAGAAGCCATCATTCAGAGTGTCTTCCTTTATCTTCTAAAAATTTCTTGCCCAAGTTCTGCCTTCTCCAGGTTGTCTTTTGCTTCTCACAGAAAATCCTGGTATCCCTGTCACCTTAACTTTCTTCCAGATGTGCCTCTCCCCACAGTTTCCTTTCCACTTATCTACACAATGAGTTGTGCCCCAAAGTGTGAAATTTGCAGCTTGTAAGCCAATAAGGTGTGAGGACAATGGGTAAATGGAATCAGATTTTGGAGCCTTTATCTTCATAACACAAGACATAAATAATCAAGTAAAATGGTGAAAAAACAACAGAAACAATAGAAACAAACGTCTTCATGAAACAGCACATAAATAAGCCTTTTAGCTGTTCTATCCCCAGGGAGCCAGCCTGTTGTCCTACATCTGAACTTTGTTTTCCAAGCCTTACGATTGCCATAGTTTCTGTTATGAAGTCCTCTCAGAACACCAAGGCCTGGCCCTTGTCGTCATGACCTTCTGCTGTCACAAGGGAGCATTTGTTCTTCTTTACACTTGATGGGTGTAGGCACACACGGAAGCATATGCTAGAAGGACAGAAGGTATTTTAACAGAAGTTACCATCTTCTATGGCTGTATTCTGGGACCCTGCTCCGACAGGTAGTCAAGGGCTGGGGAAAAGTGTTGCCCTTAGCATATCAGCCCTAGGCCAGAGGTCACTAACCCTTGCAGTATCACCAAGAACCAAAGAAGGAGGTCTGAGATCAAAAGAAGCCTCCAGTTGTGCTGACTCTGCTTTATATGGCTTAGTAAACCAAGGACAAGGAGAGAAGTGAAGTCAGAACAAGTGTTCTGGGGGACACTATGCCTTGTCTTCTCATATCTTTTAACAGATCATAGCCTGTAGCTGTAGGTCATGGTGGGTCTTGTTTGGAGATATTTTTAAATCCAAGTAACTGTTAATTGCTATCATTACCAGGTAACTGATTTACTATATGACAGCTATCAGCCAATCACATCTATCCTGTATTTAATGGGAAGGCTTATCTACCATGGCAGTGTGTAATTAATTAAGGTATTCTCCATGGTAAAGTAATACACAAAAATTCAGATCCCACCTCAACACGAGAAAAGCAGTCAGAGCTGCGAACCTCAATAATGACCTGGCCCTGAGCATAGAAAAACTGAGACTAAGATGAAAGACACCCATTCAGGGATACAAACAAAACTGAAGATCAACTCAGAAGGGAACTTCAGTTTTCTCCGTTTTACACTGAGTCTACAGACATGATTCCAGGAAAGTTAAAGTGGGAAGGGAAGAGGACGTCCCAATGTGGGCCACACCATTTCTTGGGACCGAGTGCCAGACTGCCCAAAAGGAAAAGGCAGAAGCCAGAGGAGGCCCAGAGTTTGTCTCTCCGTCCCATGAGTTCAGGGGACTCACACTCATACTGCTCTGCCATTCCTGTCATGAAGCTCTCTGGCTCCCTTAAACTGTGAAGCAAAATTAACAGGCCTCTTACATTTCTTTCTGTTGGGTATTAGGCGACAGCAACAGGTAGTTTATACAGCATCCAAGATCCTGTAACGGCAAGATTTACCTGAAGATTTGAAATTCACAGACATAGAATTGAGAGGTGGCTAAGAGGAGACAATGCTGTCACTGTGAACCACACTCTGGTCTCCCAGTTGGTTTCTGACTCTCCAGTGTTGCTGTCTGTATAGGAACAGTGGCAGCCATAGCTCCACCAAGACTGTCAGTTTGCTTTTTTTTTTTAATCTAGAAATATTTTGGAGAGATGAAGTGTGTATGTCAGATTGCAAAACAGCATGGCTCTGTTAGCCTTTGTTCCCTTTATCCCAAGCCAAAACACGTCGCTCTGATAGCATCTGTTTCCACTACTCCAGCTACCCCAGCATCAAAAGGCATGAGGATGGAGGAGAGAGTTCTGAAGGCTTCTGCTTGCCTGTTCCTTACCAGAAAGACAGCTTTCTTGGTTTCTTCCATGCGTTCACAGTGCTTCTCTTACTTCTGTGGCTGATTCATTTGTTTAACTGTAACATAAACTGAAAAGAATGGGAAGAGATTAAGGGTCAGGGTTGTATTATAAGAAACAAGGATGGCAAGTATTCTCATTTGGTGTCTATGCAAGATGGTCCTTGAAAAAGGAGAGACAGAGAGAGATTGATCCTTGGAACGTGTGAAAATTAGGCTAGTGTATTATGCTAATGATTAGAATTTTAAATACTGAAAAATGTCATATAGCCAATCAAAATATCTTGCTTTAAAATATCTTAATGGGAAATCATGGACAAAAATATTCTCAATGATTACTATATCCATTTTCTTGTGGAAAGTGGGGTGGGATGCACTGAGAACATGTGATTTTTTAAAAGCAAATGAATGCACCTATTTGCAAAAAGCACTTTGTCTGTTGATGTTGTTTCAAAGTTTATTCTGCTTTAGTCATATGTAAGAGTAACATACTTATAATGGCTGAGAACAATGAGAAAAGAAAACATCATGTACCATATGTAAGCCAATATACTTATCCCAATCTCCAATAATCCAGTATGTGTGTGCAAAGGAAGCTAGGACAAAAAAGAGACAGAAAATCAGGAAGGGTTTGTAAAAGATAATGAATACGTTTTTTGATTTTGTTGTGGGCATTGAAAAATCTGCTGTCCCTGCTGATGGCAAATAATACATCGTATTTGAGCATCATATTGTGGACATTGCTTACAAAGCTTGTTGATAAGGAAATAATCAATAATGTCCACATATTTTGTAATATGTTTTATTAATATTTTAGAAGTAAATAACCAGAAATGAACGTAATGGTTTATTTTTATTTCAGTGTAGCTTCAATTATTGTTATCTTATTAGAATATTAATGAAGTTATATAAAATAAGTGTATTTAGCAGGAAAGACGTTTTATGTCCCTCTGATTATTCTCTTATGAACAAGTTTGGAAAGCATTTTCTATAACATGCAATACACTCAAAATAATTGTTAAATGAGAGACGTGTTCTCAGAAGGTCAGTAGATCTGTCAGTCATGTACCACAAGCATCATTTTTGTCCACAGTCCTTCATGTGCTGGCTTTAAACATATTCGTTCATATTCTGGGATGATTTCACTACAAGTACAAAGCATTCTCTTAAAAGTTTTCTCCCACATTTTAATATTGGAAAATAGCTGATCCGATGTACATGAGCCTGCTTTCTATTTATTATTCATGGCTTTCTGTTTTCATCTGAAGCCTGGTGATAAAAATCTAGTCACGTGAGCCAATAGCTTTGTCACATTAAAGCCATCTGTTTAGCCTTGTATGCGTTGACTCAGTAACAGGAAATCAATGACCTTCTGAAACAATTAACAGGTTTCATAAGAGATGGAGGGAAACTGTTGCTTAATTATAATCTTTGAAAAAGTTA
Source organism: Lophiomys imhausi (assembly GCA_907164525.1). Taxonomy (NCBI): domain Eukaryota; kingdom Metazoa; phylum Chordata; class Mammalia; order Rodentia; family Muridae; genus Lophiomys; species Lophiomys imhausi. The sequence goes on along the minus strand of CAJQZJ010032618.1, from coordinate 914,263 downwards.
ACATATAATAACCTCCCAAATGGTCCTCATTCCCAGTAGTCAACTTGCACGCACTATGTCTGTATCTACTACTATCCTCTGGGTACAAGGCCCTAAGTCTTGAACACATACTAAACATTTTAAAGGAGTAAAGGATAATTATATACGAAGCTATTTAAGTAAGCTGAAATACATACGTATACATCCTTTCAGAGCACTGGGTACATTCTATTGCAAATTGTTAGCATATTTGTTAAAATTTAAGAACTATGCATTAAAAAGATAGTTTACCAATTTACTTCTTACTCCAACTGCTCTGTCAGTCAATACTAAATATCAGGACATCATATTTTGTGTATATGTCTCCTTCCTATCCAATCAAGACTTTCCAAAGGCAAAATTATGTGACAACGAAGACTTTTACTGTTTTGTTTACATGCTCAAACATATGCTGATTTTGAATATTAACTAGTACTTATCATTTATCCCTGAATACTAAAAGTGCAGTTTAAATAGAGAAATTAACTTATTAGGTGTTAAGCCATTTGATAGTTACTTTAAAAATAAATTTGTTGTTTTCTATATTTACAAGACATTCATTTAGATGATGCGTACTAGAAGAATATACTATTCTTAAGTAAATGGCTTAAAATAATAATTATTCTTTAAAAAGAATTTTAATTTTTAATTGTGTTACATCAGTGTTACATCCAGTTTATCATATCAGAATGAAGGAAATGGAACATTTCCTTCTAGATGTGAGAAGAACCATTGCTAAGGAAGTTGGATAACATCACTGTCCTTACAAAATGAACATTTTGTAAATAAAGATGTGAAGTTCTCTGCAATGCATTGGAATTGTATAACTGGCATTGGAAACATAGCTTAGCAGTTGAAACCACTTACTACTCTTGGAAAGGACCTAGGTTTGTTTCCTAGCACCCATATGGCAGTTCCCCACTTTCTGTAGCTCCAGTACCCGAGGTTTCAACACCCTTTTCTGGCCTCTGTGGGCACCAAGCACACACACTGTATACATATACACATAGATGGACATGCAGGCAAATCTCACATGCACATAAAATAAAAATAAATAAATCTTCAAAATGATATCACTGATTTCTATAAGAATTCTGAGTTTGAATAGACAGATGCTTATGAAGCACAATGTTTACCATTTTTATTTTGAAGTGTTAAATAGAAACAAATAAAAAGAAACTCAAAATATAATGATATTATGTAATTTGTGTAATTTTAAACTGGAAACCATGTGATCCTTAGTTAGGATTCTGAGCATGAAGGCAATCTGTGGGAATCAGTTCAGTTCTCTTCTTCCATTCTGAGTCTGAGGGATGGAGCTCAAGAATGTCAGGCTGAGTAACAATCTCCTTTAACCACTGAGCCATGCTGCTGACGCCTCAACGCTAGAGTTTAAATCACTTTCCTGAAGGCACTGTATGCTTAAACAGTATAGGTCTGACGTGGTCAATCTGCTCTTTCTCTGGGATTGACTCCCTGAATCTGCGTTTGTAAACAAGTCTCACCCACACAATTTTCAGCTTCAGTTCAAAAGACAGCCTAGAGGCTAGATGTTAGGAGCTACACATTTTACGGTTTTCCAGGGCAAAATTTCGTGAAGATTTGGGGTCTTTTGGCTCTGATGAGGTAATAAAAAGAAACTTTGAGTCTTATTTCATTGGCTTCTTAGCTTCAAAAGGTCATCTCTACCTGTCAAAAATTTGTACTCTTTTAGTTTTAGAAACCAAGAACTTTTAGGCTCATAACCTAACAATTTTCCTAAGATTTAGTATTTGCTCATTATCATGGTTACTACTGTTTGCAAATTGAAGATGTAAAGAATTACAGGAAAGGCTATTGAAATTACACGTGAACCTGTGAACAGGATCAGGGACGTTCAGTCAGGCCTGGTCGTATATTCCTGCCATCAGAGTTTGTCAGGAAGCTGAAGGAGCATCATCTAAAGCTACAGGACTTCTTGGACAGTGAGTGAATCGAGTTCCAGGTCAACCTGGGCATCTTGTGTGATCCTCCTACAAAATGAAAGGTTTTAAAAACTGGTAGATGAGTCCTGGGAATATAGCTCAGTGGAGAGTTCATACCTAATGAGAGTGAAGTCTTAGGTCCAGGCCTCAGTATCCCGCATCCCACTAAAAGAATCAAAGATATTTTGCCTGACTAAGATTCAGTTTATAAATAGTTTGGTTTATCATTTCATAGTGACTTCACAGCAGTTTTCTGAGAATGTCAGAACTTTTAAGATACATTAATAAATCAAGAGTCAGACAAGCAAAAAAGTTCTTTCCTTCCTTAGAATGCCTTGCATTTAATTTAGGGAATAATTTAGTGCAGCACTGAGGAAATGAATTCGTGTTTTAGAGCCTGATTTTTATGATCTGAGATTCATATCTATTGTGTAGTGTCCATCAAATCTTGGAGAAAGTATTTTTCTGAAGAACTCTGCTTTTACTATGGATAATATGACATAATAAGGGCACCACATATGGAATTAACCCATCTAAAATTAACACAGGTAATTGCTAGCACAGATCTTAACATATATGAAAACATTCAGTCAATATTAACTCACATTATGGAGAGAATTTCCTATTCATAGCTACAAATATGGTTTATTTGACCAAAATAGAATGTTGTAGGCATACATATTTCTGTCACACTTTTTTCAAGTAAAAGTTTAATGGTATGTATGATGCTTGTGGCTTGATGACAATTATCAGAAAATAAGAATTAAGCCAAGACATCATGTGTATGTCTGGATTCCACAGTGAAGAATGAAAACACACATGTTCAGCAGCACATGAGGTTCAGCTAGATGTCACAAGTCTGCTGGGATATGAACTACCCAATGCAAAAAAAAAAAAAAAAAAAAAAGACACAATACAACTGGAGCTGCCAGCTCATGATTCTTCTTCTAATTGTTTTGTTATCCATTTCTTCCTCGAACAAAGTGAGATATAAACTGTCCCCATTTCCTCATTGGCTAAAAATAAGGGGAAAAGCACTCCATGCAGAACGAAGTGGTTCTAAGGCGAAAACAGTAAAAGGGAGATAACTAACACATATTTATCATTTTTCTTTAAACTCTGTTAAAAATGACAGACTTTGAAATGACTCAAGGATGTGAGCGCCTTTCTGTGTCTAGTACAATGATGTAGTAGTCTCCAAGATAGCATGCAATGTGGCAGTTGCTATGGTAACAAGATGTTTTTCATTGAAGAGCAGTTTAAATGATGGTGTATAAATAACACATGTATAGTATATTGTCTTTGAGTGAATGAACTTTCCCCTTGGACCATATGAACATGTTTTCTTCTTTTTAGAAACGCTTGTCGATTTTTGATGTGCATATGTATCTAATAGACCTGTGATCAAACTGCCCCCTTTGAAGCTACACAAGGTCCAGATCTGCGAGTGAGAGAAGAAAAGGTGGCTCAGTAGTGTGGAGGCTTGCATTAGAAGATGCTGATAGGCTGGATACTAAAGTACTCAGCTAAAAACAACAACAGAAAACCAAAAACCTACCTCACAAGTAAACCATACAGTCCAGCTGTCTTGTGAATTGTAGGTGATATATTCAGTAAGATAATTACTTGTTAATATGAAGAGCATGTAGGTATAGGCAAGTAAACTAGAAATCTACTAATGAACAGTAGAATCTCTAGGACCCTGCCTTTCCAGTAAGTCTTACTTTTATGCTGAGATAATGACAGTTTAATTATTAGAAAGAATAGGCCAGGGCATCAAGATATCAAGCACAGAGGGCATGGCTATAAAATGTAAACCAGTGTTCTTACAAACTATTATATGAATGACACTTAGCAATGCTAAAATTTAGAAATCATTTGCCCTACCTAGCATTAAAATGATGGCTGTGCACTTTATGGTCAACTAACCAAAACTTCTTAGCTGGAAATTATTGACTGAATTTTTAGATTTTAATATGAGAATATGGGAGCCTCATGAATGTAAATTTGAACTATGCATTTGATGATAGAACAAATATTCTCAACGCTTGTAATTAAAATGACTAAAATTGGGGGGACCCAAGATGGCGGCGGCCTGCGCAGATGCATTTTGATTTCAGGGTCAACAGTCACAAGGCGGCAAGTGTTGCAGGATGCTGTACAAAGGGCACGACCCCTTCTAAATCTCACCCAGCTACACAGGGACCACGGAAGATCCCTGGGAAGGACGCCTTTTCCCACTCTCGGACACGCTAGGAAGCCACTGGTCCTGGGAATGGGGCTAAACCATCCCCCAACAGGAGAGAGACTCCAGGTAAGTTCCAACCTAATACCCAGCCGGCAGATTCAGAACACACACAGAGATAATCCCCACCCTGCTGGGCACTCCCAGGTCCCATACAGACTATCCAATTATCTGGCAAAAAGTTGCGACCCTTGGAAGTGAGCATAGCTCCGCAGCAAAGTGCCTTCAGACCGCAGATCGCAGTCTGTGACGTCACTGGCCACATTCCAAGCTGCGGGAGTGGCAAGGCTATTGGAGCTGAACTGCAGATTTACCCACTACAGGAACCAACCCCGGGCAAACTGCGAGATATTTGAAACTGTCCTATATCTGACTTTTGTACTAGTACTGGCCATTCCAGCGGGGAACCAGAGCTTACTTATACACAGCTCTGCCACCTGGATTAGTTAGGTCTGCACCTGGGAGGCGGGGCTGAATGACTCATCTTATAAGGGTTGAGTAGGGCAACTCGAATCTTACACCAAAGCGCCCACTTTGGACCCAAGTCCAGAAGATAGCAAAAAAATTCCACATGGCCAGAGGCCCCAGACCAAAAAAAAAAAAAAACAAAGCGAAATGTCTCCAACAATAGAAAGCAACGCTATTCCGTCCAGCCCGAACCACTTCACCAGAACTGAAACACATGAAGACGATGAAAATTCTACATTATGGAAAGTGATAGAGTCCCTTCAAGAAGAACTTAAAACTATGAAGGAATTCAAAGAAGCCACAATTGTACAATCAAAACAAACAATAACACCATTAAAGAGCTCCAAGCCAAGGTGACCCAGCTTGAACAGGAAAAGGATAAAGCAATGAAAGATATCCAGGCAAAAACAAGCAAACTGGAGAAGGAAATGTACAAAACAAGCAATACCATTCAAGACATGAAAATAGAAATGGAAACAATAAAGAAAACACAGTCAGAGTTAAAAGAGGAAATGGAGAATCAAGAGAAGAGAACAGGAACTACGGATGTGAGTATGAAAAATAGGATGCAAGAGATGGAAGACAGGATCTCAGGCATGGAGGATTCGGTGGAAGAAATCAGTACAACATCCAAAGAAAATGAGAAAGCTAAAATATCTCTCACCACAACATCCAAGAAATCAAGGACTCAAAAAAAGAAGGGACCTAAGAATTATAGGCATAGAGGAAAGAGAAGACTCCCGACTCCATGGTCCAGGAAATATCTTCAATAAAATCATAGAAGAAAACTTCCCAAACCTAAAGAAAGAGATGCCAGTAAAAATCCAAGAGGCTTACAGAACATGAATCAGATAAGATCAGAAAAGAAACTCCTCTCGCCACATAATAATAGAAACTCCAAATGTAGAGAACAAAGAAAGGATATTAAAAGCTGTAAGAGAAAAAGGCCAAGTCACATACAATGGCAGACCCATCAGAATCACACCTGACTTCTCCTCAGAAACTTTAAAAGGTAGAAGGGCCTGGACGGATGTCTACAAGCCCTGAGAGAACATAGGTGCCAAGCCAGACTACTATACCCAGCAAAACTCTCTATCAACATAGAAGGAGAAAACAAGATATTCCATGACAAAATCAAATTCAAACAATAGCTCCTCACAAACCCAGCCCTACAGAAGATCCTAGAAGGAAAATTCCAACACAGAGAAGATAACTACACCCAAGAAAACAGAGGAAATAGAAACCTCCACAGCAACTAAACAAAAAGAAACACAAGACAGCCAGCTATACCAAAATAATGGGAAATAACAACCCCTGGTCACTAATATCCATCAGCATCAATGGACTCAATTCGACAATAAAAAGACACAGACGTACAGACTGGATCCGTAAACAAGACCCATCTTTTTGCTGTATACAAGAAACACATCACACTATTAAAGATAAACACTATCTCAGAGTAAAGGGCTGGGAAAAGGTTTTCCAAGAAAATGGAACCAGGAAACAAGCTGGAGTAGCCACCCTAATATCAAACAAAATAGACTTCCAATTGAAGTTGATAAAAAAAGACAGAAAAGGGCATTACATACTTATTAAAGGAAATACCCACCAAAAGGTCATCTCAGTATTGAACATCTATGCCCCAAATACAAAGGCACCTACATTTATAAAAGAAACGCTTCTTAAACTTAAATCGCACATCGATCCAAACACATTAGTAGTGGGAAACTTCAACACCCCACTCACAACTATGGACAGATGATCAAGACAGAAGGCAAACAGAGAGATAATGGGTCTAACAGAGATCATGAACCAAATGGACCTAACAGATGTCTACAGAACGTTTCACCCAAACACAAAAGAATACACCTTCTTCTCAGCACCTTACGGAACCTTCTCCAAAATCGACCACATAGTTGGACACAAAGATAGCCTCAACAGATACAAGAAAATTGAAATAAACACTTGTATCTTATCAGACCACCATGGAATAAAGCTGGACTTCAATAGCAAAAGAATCAACAGAAAGTCTACACTCACATGGAAAATGAACAACTCTTTACTAGAGGACCACTGGGTCAGGAAAGAAATAAAGAAGGAAATCAAAGACTTCTTAAAATCCAACGAAAATGAAGACACACATACCCAAACCTATGGGACACAATGAAAGCTGTGCTATGAGGAAAGTTCATAGCATTAAATGCCTTCAAAAAGAAAATTGTGACAGCTCATATTAGTGAATTAACAGCTAAACTGGATGAATTGGAAAAAAAAAAAGAAGCAAACTCTCCCAAGAGGAGCAGAAGGCAGGAGGTCATCAAAATTAGGGCTGAAATCAACAACTTAGAAACAAAAAGAACTATACAAAGAATCAAAGAAACCAAGAGTTGGTTCTTCGAGAAAATCAACAAAATAGACAAACCCTTAGCCAAATTAACTAAAAGACAGAGGGAGAAAACACAAATCAACAAAATCAAAAATGAAAAGGGAGAAATAACAACAGACATTGAGGAAATCCAGAGAATATTTTGATCCTACTTTAAAAATCTATACTCCACCAAATTTGAAAACTTAAGTGAAATGGACAATTTTCTTGATAGATTCCACCTACCGAAGCTAAATCAAGATCATATAAACAATTAAACAGCCCTATAACCACTAAGGAAATAGAAACAGTCATTAAAAATCTCCCAACCAAAAAAAGCCCAGGGCCAGATGGCTTCAGCAAGGAATTCTACCGGACCCTCAAAGAGGAGCTAACACCAATACTTTTCAAACTCTTTCACAAAATAGAATCTGAAAGAACATTGCCAAACTCATTCTATGAGGCCACAATCACCCAGATTCCTAAACCACACAAAGACCCAACAAAGAAAGAGAACTTCAGACCAATCTCCCTCATGAACATAGATGCAAAATAATAATAAACTTAATAAAATACTAGCAAACCTAATTCAAGAACACATCAAAAGTATCATACACCATGATCAAGTAGGCTTCATCCCAGGGATGAAGGGATGGTACAACATACGAAAGTCTATCAACGTCATTCACCATATAAACAAGATGAAAGAAAAAAACCACATGATAATCTCGCTAGATGCAGAAAAAACATTTTACAAAATCCAACACCCCTTCATGCTAAAATTCTGGAGAGAATGGGCATACAAGGACCGTACCTAGAAATAATAAAGGCAATATACATCAGGCCAGTGGCCAACATCAAAATAAACGGAGAGAAACTTGACGCATTTCCTGTAAACTCAGGGACAAGACAAGGATGTCCACTTTCACCATATCTTTTCAATATAGTACTTGAAGTTCTTGGTAGAGCAATAAGACAACTAAAGGAGATCAAGGGGATAAACATCGGAAATGAAGAAGTCAAATTATCCCTATTTGCAGATGATATGATAGTATACATAAGCAACCCCAAAAATTCCACCAGAGAACTCTTACAGCTGATAAACACCTTCAGCAAAGTGGCTGGATACAAAATTAATTCAAAAAAAATCAGAAGCCCTTCTTTATACAACAAACAAATGGGCTGAGAAAGAAATAAGGGAAACAACCCCCTTCACAATAGCCACAAACAATATAAAATACCTGGGGGTAACTCTAACCAAGCAAGTAAAGGACCTGTACAACAAGAACTACAAGCCCTTGAAGAAAGAAATGAAAGAGGCCTTTAGAAGATGGAAAGATCTCCCATGCTCATGGATAGGTAGGATCAACATAATAAAAATGGCCATCCTACCAAAAGCAATATATAGATTCAATGCAATTCCTATCAAAATACCAATACAATTCTTTATACACTTGGAAAGAGCTAGTCTCAATTTCATATGGAACAACAAAAAGCCCAGAATAGCTAAATCAATCCTGTACAATAAAATAACATCTGGAGGTATTACCATCCCAGATTTCAAGCTGTACTACAGAGCAATAGTTGTAAAAACAGCTTGGTACTGGTATAGAAACAGACCAGTAGATCAATGGAATTGAATTGAAGATCCAGAAATAGACCCACACACTTATGGCCACCTAATTTTTGACAAAGAAGCCAAAACGCCACAATGGAAGAAGAACACCATCTGCAACAAATGGTGCTGGTCCAACTGGATGTCCATTTGTAAAAGAATGAAGTTAGACCCATACTTATCACCTTGTACAAAACTTAAGTCCAAGTGGATCAAAGACCTTAACATAAGGCCGGTTACACTAAATCTACTAGAAGAAAAAGTGGGAGAAACCCTTAAACTAATTGGCACAGGCGACAACTTCCTGAGCAGAACAACAACAGCTCAGGACTTGAGATCAACAATCAATAAATGGGACCTCATGAAAGTGAAAACCTTCTGTAAGGCAAAAGACACTGTCATCCGAATAAAACGGCAGCCTACAGACTGGGAGAAAATCTTCACCAACCCCACATCTGACAGAGGGCTAATATCCCAAATCTACAAAGAACTCAAGAAATTAAATGCCAAGAAATCAAATAATCCAATCAAAAAATGGGGGACAGAGCTAAATAGAGAATTCACAAAGGAGGAATCCCTAATGGCTAAGAGACACTTGAAGAAATGCTCAACATCCTTAATCATCAGAGAAATGCACTCAAGATGACTCTGAGATTCCATCTCACACCTGTCCGAATGGCTAAGATCAAAATCTCAAATGACAGCACATGCTGGCAAGGGTGTGGAGAAAGGGGTACCCTACTCCATTGCTGGTGGGAGTGCAGGCTTGTGAAACCACTATGGAGGTCAGTATGGTGATATCTTAGAAAACTTGGAATAGCTTTGCCTCAGGACCCAGCCATACCACTTCTGGGTATACACCCAAATGCCTCTTCACAGAATCATAAGGAAGTTTCCTCATCTATGTTTATAGCAGTCTTATTTGTAATAGCTAGAAACTAGAAACAACCCAGATGTTGCTCAACCGAAGAATGGGTTAAAAAACTATGGTACATCTACACAATGGAATATTATTCAACTATCAGGAACAATGAAATTATGCAATTTGCAGCCAAATGGATGGAACTAGAGAAGCTCATCCTGAGTGAACTAACCCAGACTCAGAAGGATGCATATGGCATCTATTCACTTATAGTAGGATTTTAGCTATATAGTAGAAGGTATCGATACTACAACTAACACACCAAAGGGAACTTGGACATAGACTTCTTATTTTTAATTTTTATTTTTTTATTTATTTTTTATATAGTAGTTATATTTCTTTCTATTTTTAGTCTTTTTTATCTATTGTGTGCTTATTGGTTTGTTTGTTTAGTAGTTCTCTCTCCCGGCCAATGAGACACTTTTCACTGATAGTACTGCTTCGTAGACCCCCAATGAATGAGGAGGCTCTTGGCCCTCATACGACCTCTCAACTGAGATGAGGGACTGTTATATAAGGACACCCCATCCCAAAGAAATGAGATGGAAGGGTTAGGAGGTAAAGAAAAAAAATAAAATGGGATGTTTCAGCCTTTTACTACTAATTGTCAAAAATTGTTTAGGATAATTAAGAAATGCAAACTAATGGTTATGCAAGCCGGTCATTCTGTTAGGTACTATGACAGCCTATTATAGTTACTTTCTAAGCTAATCAGAAATAAACCTGCTAAGAGACAAGCAACATCTGCTTAGGCTAATATAAGAGATAGATAGGGCCTCTTCAAAAACCTCAAGAGTTCTGCAGAATATGGCATTCAAAGATGTTTTCGTTAATTTAGATTTTTTTATATCAAGACATATCAACTCCTGACAGCACCACCTATTCTCCTCCAAGTAGAAGATGAGCATCGAAGAATCTCCAGTGGGAGATGATTGAATTAGTCGCAAGCCTATCTCTTGGTAGGAAAATCCCCTTGCTTCAACTGTAGGCAGAATGCCTCCCAAAAAGGACAAAACCTGGAAGCAGGTAAGTCGACAGCCTAGCTCTGCCAAGACAGGGTAGGTAAGTCCTTCATAACCCCTGCTCTACAGTCAATGTCTGTCAGAGAAATGGGGCCAAATGACTGAAGATCGATGCTGTAATATATGGAGAGAAAATGGGAACTGTCCAGGCAGCCACTGGTATGTCATTTCTTAGTTTTGGAAGCCGCAGGCCCTGTACTTCCTATAAAATCAGATATATTTATCCCTCTCAGGTCTCTGAGGTGGTTGAAGAACAGATAGCTAGGTCTCATAATTAAATTTTGAGTTGTTTAGGAGTCAAGAGAGTGTTATAGATCTAAGAAGATACTTTTAAAATTGTGTTGCAAGTTAGTATGAATGTTGAGTCAGATATAGAACTTTAAACTCATGGAGATGGTTAGATAGTGGAATGTTAAAGTCAGGTACCAAATACATATGGACTGGACATTGGGAATGTACGCTAAGCCATATAACCCTCATAACTGTGGCCTAATTACCTCTGTTGCACTGTATTGTATTTATTATTATAAGAGAAAGAGCCATTTGTTGGACTGAAAGGGGAAACTGTAGGAGGAGATAAGATATACCTTAAATTTAAAAGAAAAAAAAAAAGGGAAGAGGATGGGGGGTTGAGGGTGGGAGGGTGTGACTGGAGGGGGAATAGGGAGGGGACTGCGATTGAGATGTAACTGGAAGAAATAAAAAATAAAAGAAAAAAAAAAAGAAGAAGAGAGCCCTCAGCAGAAGCCCAGGTCAGGCCTCAGGCTTTCAGCCTGCAGAGGTGTGGGGAAAGGAAGTTGCTGTCGAAGCTGTTCAGTGTGAACTTGAAAGATACAAACTCTACCCCCCAACAGCTTCCCCTTTCAGTCCAACAAATGGTTCCTTCTCTAATAACAGTAAATACTATACAAAACAACAGAAATAAATATGCCACATTTATGAGAGTTAAATGGCCCAGTATACCTTCCCAATGTCCAGTTCATACATATTTGGCCTCTGACTTTAACATTCTACCATCTAACCATCTCCATGAATTTAAAGTTCTATAACTGACTTAGCTTTCATACTAACTTGCATCACTATTATAACCATCTTCTTAGATCTAGAACGCCCTCTTGATTCCTAAACAACTCAAAATTTAACTATGAGACTCTAGCTGTCTATTCTTCAACCACCTCAGAGACCTGAGAGGGATAAATATATCTGATTATATAGGAAGTACAGGGCCTGCAGCTTTCAATACTAAGAAATGACAAACCAGTGACTGCCTGGACAGTTCCCCTTTTCTCTCCACACATTCCAGCATCAGTCTTCAGCCTTTTGGTTCTGTTTCTCTGACAGACATTGATTGTAGAGCAGGAATTATGAAGGACTTACCTACCCTGTCTTGGCAGAGCTAGGCTGTCGACTTCCCTGCTACCAAATTTTGTCCTTTTTGGACAGCAGTCTGTCTGCAGTTGAAGCAAGGAGTTTTTTCATGCCAAGAGATAGGCTTGCCACTAATTCAACCATCTCACACTGGAGATTCTTCGATGCTTATCTTCTACTTGGAGTAGAATAGGGGGTACTGTCAGGAGCTGATATGTCTCGATATCAAAAAAAATCTTAATTTAAGATAACGTCTTTGAATGCCATATTCTGCAGATCTCTTGGGGTTTTTGAAGATGCCCTATCCGTCTCTTGTATTTAGATAAGCAAATGTTGCTTGTCTTTTAACAACTTGACAGGAAGGGGGAATTGGGAAGGGTTTGTGACTAAGATGTAACTTGAAGAAAAAAAAAATAAAGTATTTAATAAAAAAAAGAAAAGAAGTTAAATATATTTCCCATTAGAGTAAAAAAAAAAGAAATTATCATTTTGAGGCATTGAATATGGCCTGATTAGATTGTTCTTTATTATATTTCAACTGGAATATATCATTCCACACTATATGCAAGTATCAAGTTATTTTGCATCCCATTAATAATTATGTGAAAGCATAAATATTGTTTCTTCTGAAATTAGAAACTATTAATGCATATTTACTGTTTCTCCCCATTCATAGGCCATGTTGCCTCTTCTTTCACTAAGGAAATGAAAGCAATTATAGAATTTCCATATTCTCCTGCTACTGTACCTACTCATCCAACTACATGTGTGCAGATCTACCTAATAAATACTATTAATACCAGAAAAAAAAATACAAACTCTAAGCTGGCCATTCTTTACTACTCAGCTCCTGCTCAAAACAAGCACCCTTGGAAATCCACCATTAGAAGATAACATAGCTGTATTTTTCTTAAAGCTTTTTGAGACTGCTGTCGCACTAACCTGTCATGTTAACATAGTGACATCACTAAATCACAGCTTCACCTTTCCATCTCTAGTTCCTCACGTGTACTTTGAAGTGATCCACAGAACCAATCACAAAGGGCTGGCTCTGATGGGCTCTGCTTTTTTCAGGTGAGAGGTCCAGGGCACCCCAGAAGTCTACGCACACACCCTGATGAGCCACCTCAGGGGATGGCACCAGTTCTGAAACAAACAGCCTTAATGAGGGAGAAGCTCAGGCCCTGAGGATTGAAATACAGAGAACAAATGCAGCCCCTTCCCTCTGAGGGCTTGGAGTCCAAAGGGGTAGTTTTTATAGGAACAATGTTGACACACAGGACGACAACAATTCAAGTTAGTTTGAGGAGGATGGGGCACAGACAGGTCTGTGCCTGGCATTTGGAATGAAACTGGGGGCTGGGGAAGGGAAGCTGTGCTATGGTGGCATGGAGCAGGAGCCACCACAGGCCTTCCAGAAGGAGAGAAAAGCCCTGAAGACAAGGTAGGCCCTCAACACTTGAGGACTGGGTTTTATTCCTTCATATAGCAGTGTGCACAGCTGAGCAAGTCTGAACTTCACCATGATGGTTCTTGCTACTGGCAGGTATGCAGGTCTGTTGGGAGGGAGGCGAGGCCCGCTCCACATCGGCCTTCACCTTAGCAGATTCATCAGAAGGCTGGGCCACAGGGCTTCCGTACTGCAATGAGAGACTGCATTTTTGAGGAAGGGCTAGAGACTTGGTGACATATGAGGTCAGGGAAGGAATCCAGGGCCATTCTCATGGCTACCCTTGGGATGAGCCACTGGCTGAACAGAGTTGAGCAATGCACATGTATTGAGAAGGGAAATCCTAGAGGAATATGTGTGGTACAGGAAATAAGATGCCCAGGGGACATCTGGAGGTTGATGACTATGCATCTGAAGAGGTGATGGGTCCCCAGGCTGAACTACTGGCTCATTTGGACCAACGCACATGTAATTTTCTTCTGGTGTCTTTGTGTGTGTGTGTATGTTTACATGTGTTTGGACTTTTATATTATCATCTTAGTTTCCCAATTTTTAGGCTATATAAGCTTTTAGAATGCAATGGCGGGGGGGGGCCAAGATGGCGGCGAACTGCACGGACGCATTTGGCTTATGGAGGTTTACAACATCTACCAGAGTCCTACCCCTTTCTGCTAAATAACATGATTTTTCAATGAAAAAAAAAAAGACAAAAATTAAAGAGCCAAATTATATGTGTATATATGTATACATGTACATACATACATATATAAATTATAAAAAAAAATAAAATAAAAAAATAAAAAAAGAATAAATTATTTCTATATTAAGTATAATTTGTATAAATTATATGTTTTATATATGTGTATGTGTAGTGTTCATGTACTCCTCCACAGAGTGCATTACAAATTTTAGATACATATTAAGTCTTTAGCAATGCTTAACAATATATAAGTATGATGCTATATTAAAAAATAACTATAAGTAATTTTTATCTCCATTACATATACACATGTACACTTTATTTCAGATCTAACACACAAAGAATGATCCAGGCCAGAGAAATGTGGGAACAGTAATATCAATATTTATTCCAGATCTAACACACAAAGAATGATCCAGACCAGAGTTATGTGGAACAGTAATATCAATACAAACAATAAAAATATTGATGTGCACTCAATACTAATAGTGTGTTAGACAATATATTTGAAACACAAAAGGCTCCACTTTAATAATTTAAAGTGTGAGAGTGTCTGGGAGTAGGCATTCCAATGCATGCTATTGGAAGATAGACTTTTCCCAAGGTCAATGTAGGGCCAATCAAAACTACATAGATCTCTTTGGAATTTGACAGGTTGAATGTACATTTGCAGGGTGACTGGGAGGAGACCTGGGAAGGTCCATGGCAGTGTTTGTCTTCGATGTTAAAGGCTATACATTCATTCCTTAGTAGCACAAAATATAGGTAAATAAAATAGAACGTTTAAGTGAGACCAGACTACAAAAGATAATTATTTTTGGAAAATAGATATTTCTGGGAAAGAACAATAATGCTAGAGAGAGGAGATAGTTATCATGATTGAACACAAGGCTAAGCCATTAAGACAATGTACTGACACTGTGCTAAACAAATATTTGAGAGGAACAAAAGAGAGAGCTCTTAGCAGAACTGTGTGTTCATGGTGTCTTGATTTATGACCATGGAGACCATTATAGAACAGAACGGTAAGAATGTGTTTTTTAATTTACTTTTTAATAAATTATCCAGAGACAATTGGTTACTCATAAAAAAAGAAATTGGATCCATAAGTCATATATTCACAAAAATCAATTCTAGGTAAATTAAAGACTTAAAAGTGAATAGCAAACTATAAAAATGTTAAAAGACATACTGGAAAACATATTTATCACACACACAATATATAGAGCATTAATACCGACAAGTCATTAAGAAAAAGACAAATAACCTGAAGGAAATTTAGGGCAGTAGAAGGAACCGGCATTTCCAAGAAGAGGAAGCATAGCTAGTTCTTCGTTATAGGAAAGAAAACATTCCACCTGGCTAGGACTCAAGGAAATTTACACCTAGACAATATCTATATTTTCACATATGTATGAGAGCGGGAAACAAAGTGAAGTTATGCAATGTCAATATTGGGTAGAATGTATCTTAGCAGGATTCTTCATCTCTCCTTGGGTAGTAAAACTGATGCAACAATTTTCACTCAGTGTGTTATTATCATTTTAAACTGGACATTTGCATTTTCCTATAACCAGTAAGCACACTCTGTTAAGTGCCTTAGAGAAAGGTGTGTTAGGAATTACTTTATTCCTAAATTAAGCAAAACATTCTTTGATTCTTTTGTTTGTTTTAGTGTGAATGGGTGTTTTGACTGTGTGTTTGTCTGTGGTGGGTGCCTGGTACCTACAAAGGCAAGAATAGGGTGCTGAGCCTAAGGAACGGGAGTTACAAATTGTTGTAATCTGCTGTGGGGTGCTGAGAATCAAGCCCAACTCTTCTGGACGAGTAACAAGTGCCCTTAACTGCTCAGCCAACTCTCCACCTTCCCAGTGTAGTACTATTTACAAAACTCTAGACAGCAGAAGTATCCATCAAAGGTGAAATATATGTATTTACATATGTACTTACAATACTGTAAAACAGAACATTTATGTGCTGGTAAAAAATTAAATTTTGGCTGCATATACCCATGTACATAAAATCTAGAGTGAAGTTTAAACCTGAGATTACAAACAACAATATAATTATATTTATATATGTCTCAATTCAAAAGAAGGAAATTCTAAATAGTTAAGTGTTTAAACCATATGCAGTAGATCTGAAAGGAAGAAGAATAGGATGATTTTAATAATATTCAGAAAAGTAAACTTGGCAGAGATTTGGGGACTTCTATGTTACTAGCAATGCTATGTGCTTCAGATTGTCTGATGGCTAAATGGAACATTTTTTTTGTTATTTCTTATATTACAGCACACATGTTTTATATACTGTCATAGGATACATTTCAAATGAAAATATGTTATCCATTGATTATTTTACTCCCACATTAAGTTAACAGATAGACATATTATCTTCCATGCCATGGTTGTTAAATCGAATAAACAAGTTCTACTACATCTAAACACTATATACCTGCTGTAGGTTGTACATAAACAGACAAGAACTAATACAATCCCATTTCTTTTTAAAATATCTATGTGTAGAAAATGGACAGTCAAACTGACCCACTTCTTGTTTCAAAGAAGATGTCTTATACATGAGGTGTCTCAGCTGAGCTAGGGAGTTTTAAGAGAAGGTGCGTACCGATAGGGCAGTAGCTGTATATGGGCTTCAGTATGTGTTGAATGTATTCTAGCAAGAAAGGGTATTTTAAAGGACTAAATGAAGTACATAGTTGCCTGTTATTTGACATGGGATTTTTCTAAGTCCTGTAGAAGGAAAAATCTAAATATTAGATTTTAGAGGCTTTGAAGCAAGGTGGGAGAGACAAAGAACAGGCAAAACCTAGGCCTCTCTTTAAGTAATCATACTGCCGTTGAGCCATCAATAAAGAAGAAGCTATCACAGGGAATAAATTATTCTGGAATTCATTTTTAGCTTGATATTATATCAACAAAATGGTTCTAATAAATTCCAAGTTGATTAAGCAGGAAACATGTTTTAAATTAAAACTGGCTAAATCTCTTGAAAAGATGAAAGGATTTTAAAGATTCCATTCTATTCCTATCTCATTGAAGAATGAAAGGAGTTTTGCAATAAAATACAGGAAATTGTATGAAAGAAAAACAAGAGCTGGAAGTTCCAGAGCAAGACAAAATGAAGCAGAGAAAATTGGTTCAAAAGAAAGGCACCACATTTAATTATGACAAGGTTAGAGACCAACAAAATCAAACACATCTTGGTGAAGATGCAATAACATGAGCTCTGAGAATTCTAAAGCCAATTGGATGCCAATGGACCAGAGTGTGTGTGTACACACACACACACACACACACACAAATATGAGTTAAACAATTGCTATGCAAAAGAGGGACAGGCACTTCAATGTATCCCTCTTCAACAGTTCCAGTGTTCCAGTGAGGAAAATTTGGGAATAATGTGAAGAACTCTCTGACCATCAGGATGAACATTCTGACTCATCAGATGAGGTCTGTACAGTGTGGGGTTGCTTTTACAAAGAGTGTCTCGCTAGCAGATAGACAGCTAACAGGCAGAGATGATGGACAGATGACACAAGACTCCATGACTATCACAACTTCTTCAACACCACAAATTCCGTTAGTTTTTTTTTCCTCTATATGCATGAGATTTTTCCCCTTATTTTTGTGGTGTGAATTCATAACAGATAATAATGTAACAAAAGTTTGAATAAAGTAATTCATGAAGTAAATGAATTATTATTTACTGAATTTTATAGAAATGGAGATTAAATGTAAACATGGCTTATCTCAAATTACATGGAATATTTTACTCAAATAATAAAATGTGATAAAATATCCAAAACATGTTAATAAAATCACATTTTTAAAGATTTATATAGTTTAGACTTACTTTGTTTTATTTGAATATTTTGTCTGCAAATATCTATATATGTGCATCCTGGTACATGTGTGGGTCAGAAGAGGGCATTGGATCCCAAGGAACTGGAGTTATAGATGGTTGTGAGCAGCTATGTGGATGCTGGGAACTAAGCTTTAATCCTCTGCAAAAAAGGATGCCCTTAACCATAGAGCCATCCAGCCCTTTGGCCCTCAAATCTATTTACTTATGTATATGTATATCATTACATGTATGTACATGCTTGTGTACATACAAGTCCAGGAAGAAAGTGTCAAATCTCTCAGAGCTATGACTCGGCTGACTTCTGGAACATGAATTTCAGTCCTCATTATAGCGTAGCTAGGTCTCTATACCACTTATCCTCTTTCCATCCTCAAGAGCATCTATGATTTCTGAGCTAAGTAGCTATAAAGGCCGTTGATTAACTGTGGTCAATGCTAACAACCAAGGAAGGCCACTGGAGGACTGCCAACCTCCCTGAGACTTAACTAGCAATGGCTTCCCACAGAGCAAACCTGTCATATGATGGCATGCAGATCAGGGTTGTAGAAGAGAACTATCAGAAATTAACATGCATTGGTCCAGAGCCTTTTCCAGTGATGTTCACAATGTAAGGATCTTAGCAGCTCCCACAACAAATTACATTAAGAGACCTAATCCTTGAGCCTCTAGATGTCTTTGGGGAGTTCAAGAAGTCAGTGTCTAAAAGAATGTACAAATTGAGCACATCACAGTGAGATCCTGACCTACACCCCTTCTGCCCTCAAGCCAAATGTGTTTGTGTTTTCCTTGACAATAGTTAAAAATCATTTGGTTCTTTTATGCCCTATGTTAACACAAGCTATGGAGTGACAGTTATCAATGACTTAGAAGTCCAGAGGGTAAGGCTCTCTCTTTTTTCTCTGTCTTCAAATTGAGCAGATTTGTTTTATATTTTATCTTTAATTTCAGAGAAAACTGTTTGACTGTCCTCTTCTAAGACGTGTCTTTGAAAAACATCTGGCAGTATCATGCTTCTGACACCATATATCAGCTTAGGTCTAAATTCTCTGAGAACTGAGCTGACAACTGTATTTCTCATCTCCCAGTACCAGTTGCCAGCATAGTACTTCTTAATGCTACAGAAGGTTCTTAAACTGGTGTGTTGCAGGTCTATGTAGGGTATATAACTGGGTGCAAGGAGTTGCAAGAGTATTTGTCAATAACTAAAAAGTTTCTTAATCCACAATGTCCAAAAATTAAACATGTAACAAATAACTTGTCTGCAGTACTTACACATGTTACGTTGCGCCACTTCACTGTCTGCTTGGTCCAGAACACACACACATATACTATGCCTGCTATCATGCCTCACAATGCCAACAAATGCAACCTGAAACATCTCTCCTCAGACAGGAGAATATTACAAACTTCGAATTGCATTTTTTTTTTACTCTATATGGAAAGTTTCTGCTCTTATAGAAACATTTTAACAGAAACAAAGCAGTTAGTACTGTTCTGGTATTCTTCAGCATATAAGTTGCAAATCTGTACATTTCGGGATCATATGGGATTAGACAATCAAGATCATCAATAGCTATCTAATGTACATATCTGCTAGTTATATACATTTGGTTTTGTCTTTTGCCTACAAAATATTGAAATTGTGTCCTTTCTCGCTCGCTCTCTATCTGTGTGTGTGTGTGTGTGTGTGTGTGTGTGTGTGTGTGTGTGTGTTCATTTACACACATAGAGACCTTAGGACTACAAAGAGAGATCTGCTTCATCATTCTCAGATTTGTTCATTTGAGACAGTGCACTGTAGTTGAGGTTAGCAATTTCATATACGCTTGCCTCCCAGTGAACTCTCAGGATCCTACCATCTCTGTTCTGTTATACTGAGGTTGCAGGTATGTATGACCATTCCTGGCTTTTACTTGGATACTGAGAAACCTAACTCAGTCCCTCATGCTTGCACAGCCGACACACTTACTCCCTAACCAATCTTTCCAGCTTCTTTCATAAATTGGTAAAATTATATGTATACCAAAGTCTGTTTTAAATTAAGTTTCTTTATGATTTCTTAGTCCCTGCTTGATTTGTATATCTATTTTTCTATACCTATATACACAAGAGCACATAAAGTGATTGGTCAGGAAAGGGATGTGTATTTTTTTTTTTTTTTAAGTTAAAAGGCCTTGCTGTAGAAGCCCTGCTGTTTGGATGAATGAGTAAACAAAGTGAATAAAAACAATCAAAATGCTGTGTATAATCTTAATGAATGAAACAAGAAGCAGCACCAAGATGCATATTTTGAATATTTCTTTCTAAAGGCATGTTTATTTATCAAATATAAACCAAAGCTGCTATTCTACATAGCTGGAAAATACCAGTAACCAGAAGAGAAAAGGATGGAAAGTAGAAGCAGAAATAATAACCTGGGATTGTTACTATAAAAGTGATTATTGCACTAGAGATAAAAAGTAAAAATCAAAGCAGCATACAGAAGTTCAGGGAACCCAAGTCAAGATGTAGCAGGCTGTAATCATTTACAAGGTGACCGCACATGGCTTTATGGAAAACTGGCATAAAAGCAGAGACCCAAAGACGATCATCAAATTGCCAAATGCCTGGTGGAAAAGATGAACACAGAGAAGACACACTTTGTACAAAACCAGAAACACACATAGTGTCTTCTAGGACTGAAAGAGAGACTCTTCCTATGTCTGTGTGAACCAGGAGCATATGGGGTAGAAGACAGAATCAACTCAGTCTCACTGGAGGTCTTTACCAACACCACAGGCTCTCTGTCTGGAGGATAAATGCTCTGAATTGGGGTCTAGTAGATCAATTTCTTGGGAGAGATTATGTTGTGCTATAGGGACTGTCATCCTAGGTACACAAGTACCTTTCCTCATGGGTGCACACACAGAGAAATCTCTCTCCATCTTTCTTCCTCTTCTGCAAATGCTAGTACAGAATAGGGCCTTGCTCTTTATTTACTACTCAAAAAGTCTGTTTCCAAAAGGTAGTCACATCAGAGGCTGGGCTTTTTCATGGAAATTTGTGGAATGCATCACCTAGCAGCAATCAAGAAGGGAGAAGGAGATCACATAGCACTTTATAGGTCACTGGATATAGTTTTCTCAATTATTTTTGGAATTCTTGGCACAAAAGAGTTTTATGATTCTATGTTTTAACAGGGCATGAAATTTTTCTTTCCATTTTTTAGTAGGGGTTTTCTCTTAGGATAGAAATGGTTTGAGACCAAAGCTAAGAAGATACTTAGCTTGAGCCTCCAATGTCAACTTTGAATACTGGTTTTGAATATAATTGGAATAATTTGCCTGAACTTATTAATTGAATTCTCTATCACAAACCTTGGAATTAAAACTTCCTTAATTTAACATGCAAATCTATGCAGAAAAATGCAAAACACTACTCATAAAGCAACTGAAACATACCTTCAAGCTTTACTATAGGGGGTCAAAGCAGGAAGATGGGATGCAAAGAACATAAATTATGTAAAGAGATTTTTTGCTTCACCTAGTAGAGGAAGATATATACTGAACTTAAGTTGGTAAACTGGACTAGTTAAGGCAAACATGGAATAAAGAAGATCTCAATTTAATTACACCAACTCCTACTGTGTACTTCTAAAGTATACTAATGAGCTAAGAGTTAATGTGAAAAGATGTCCCACTGCCACTATGGATGAACTGCTCTGCACATGTATGCCAGGGGTTTGGGGCACAGAACTCTTCCATTTAACCAGAAATTATCCTGCACAATAGAAAAATCTAATTTAATCTTTGTTTAATGTCATCAAGAAAAGATGAGTGCAGCATTTGTTAATAGTTAAGAATTTATATATAGAAATCACCATCAGGGCTGAGATAATCATATTTCAATAGTATACATTATTTCAAGCTTCTGCTAATAAAAAATATTATCAGCATTATTATTAGAGACTCAGACTGTTGTACTCTAAAGCCAAATCTCATTGATGTCACATCAAACATTCTACACAATGCAGAGCTATGACACAAAAACAAGAGACACAGGATAGTCATTTGCGTGTGAGTTCAGAGAGCACCATTAAGGTCAGCTATACAATCTTTTCATTGCACAGTTGAAGGAAAGGGCTCCCCTTTGGAGGGGTCACCCAGTGGAATGTGAGATCAAGAAGATTTGTACTTAAACAGATGTAACAGCTTCATCCTTAGATACCCATTCAGCTTCAAATCTATTAAAAATAATGAACAGCTGTTCTTAAAATTTATTTCCATGCCAGAGGGCTAACCCTGAAATAAATTCTTGGCTCCAAACTTCTCAAGATTCAAACCTGTGAAGCAGGAACCATTCCCCCAAGATGCACAGTCTCTACCTATTTCTGCGTGCTAGTTAGGCCTGCACACTACTTTCTTGGCTTTTTTTTTTTTTTTAACTTACAGAAGAAAGATCACATGACCTTGTATCCCATTTTTAAAACATCTCCCAAATCAATTCTCAAGGTCATAGGAGAAAAATACCAATATTTAAAAAATAATTAGCATCTATGTGTAAATTTCTCCAAATCACAGAATTTCATGCAAGAAATATCTGTATTCTTTATCTGTTCTTTCTGTTATTATCAAGAGTATACTTAAAGAGCAAAAGAAAAACGGGACACCAGTGACCTCTGTTGTGACCTTCGGCACCCAGGCAGAGCTCATTGCTCTATTGTAACCAGCCCCAATGGCCACAGTTATAAGGTGGTGTTGGCTTTAAACTGCCATGAGTTATAACCCGGAAGCAATATGAAGCAGCAAAGCTGACCCAACAAAGAGATATCAAATTAGCCATGGACCAGAGATAACTTTATGCCAGTTGCTAAGGGCAACATACAACTGATGGATAATGTAATAATGCACATTAAGATACATTTATACTAAATAAGTTCACAACATCATTAGTAACCGTAACAGCAGGGCCACCATTCTGAGTGAGTTAAGCATAGGTGTTGAAGCCTATACCTTTGGGAAAGACCTAGCCACATAATGGCCTGCTAGGATGCACGGATGAGGGGAGAAGGATGCTGTGATTTCATTTGCCTTGCCTTTAAACAAACAGCTCCTCTAACTGCGCCCCTCCTCTGCTGCTGTACTTTACATGTGCGTTCTACTGAATGCTGTGCATGGGCCTATTTCTAGAATCTTATTAACAGACTCTCACATCAGCAAATCTTAATTTCTCATAGGAACTGATCACTCAGCCCCACACAAGGGCTGTCTGTGTCTTTAGATCACCTATTCTTAGTTTTATTTCCCCCTCATTAGAAATACTTTAAAAAGAGCTCCATTAACCAATCCTTACCTGTCTTCTTTATAATGTAATGGAGTGGAGTGTATGAAGGTTTCTTTATACATTGTGTATACATGAAATCTATCTATAGAAAAAAATTTCAGGATGTCTAGCCGGAGCCCTAGTGAAAAGTCAGTATTTTCTGCTTTCAGGTTATCAGTTGTAGGGCTAACTAAGCCCCTACTGCAGCAGGTAAATGTTGAAACCGTCCTCTCTCTCTCTCTAATATGTTTCCAACTATCTCCTTAGGAACATTCGATAAGAGTGTGAGAAATGATGCACTGTAGATAGTGTCATTCTGACTAAGGCTTTCACAAAAAGGGGTGACTCAAACAGAGACATTGAACTTCCCACATCCCAGGCAGATTCTGTAGTGGTGAACATAGTCAGTCTGGGTGTGAGATATTTTAGTCTGTTCTAACGAGGCTCTCTAACATGTAGCAGTTCAGTGTTTTGCAGAGTTGACTCAACATATGTGATATCAAAAAGTCAGAGAGAGAATTCCTTAGGGCCTTCAGCATCACAAAGATAAGCCACTCTTTGTATTTGAGAATGTAAATAGCTTGTCTAAAATTAGACAACAGAGACTGTATAGTTCCAGGGTTTCTGCAGTGTTCTCACCAAAAATAACCTTGAAAATATGTACCCACTTACTTTGAGATACACACAATACCATTTTCCCTGGGTTCAAACTTTCTATATTGGAATCAGCTAGGGTGCTCTTATATTGGGCAATATTTTTCTCTCATCTGCAAAACTGAATGAACAAATTGACCAAGTACACTGGACCAAGAGGATGGCTATGAATCTGTAATGCAGAATAAATGTAAAGCTCTAGTGGGGGCTAGGCAGATGTGGGTCTCATGAGTTCGTGCTCTTCTTTGGGGCATGGCAGGTAGTCTGCTGGTGAGGCGGGCACTACAGGCATGCATTCCTCTTGTCCTTCCATCTCTCCTGTAATTCTCCCCTTCCCGTTTCAACTCTAGCTCCATCACTCTCCTCCAGGAATGTAAACTTCACTAAGCTGAGATGTAGTTCTGTTCCCTATAGTAAATATATTTACTAATATAATGCCAGGCCTACAGTATGCCCTTGAGAAACACAGAATAAATACACACTGAACTTGAACTCCGTACTGTCTCCAGAGAAGCTTCCATGACTCTTGAAAAGCAAACATATCTTTCTTTTTCCTTTTTGAATTTTGCTTTCTCATGCTCTTCCTAGGGAAGTTATGGATTTTTCTCTTTCCGACAATGGTCTCCAAAGGCTGTGGCTAACTCACCTTTACAGGTCCGACGGACTGGCCCCTAAACTGCCCTATGCTCTGTGTGTACAGGAAGGCACTCCAAAACACCTTTGTGACTGCCCTAAGATCTATCATTGCTCATTTGGAGAAAGGATGGTTTTGATGTGCTAAATGAAAGTTATTGGATGCTTACAAACCAGCATTCAAGCCTCAAGTTTAAGGTTAGCCATGTCTTCCACTGTCTTTCAATTTCCAGCTCCTCACAATGTTAATTTCTAAGCCCTACTTTGTCGCAGCACTCCTATATGTTATAACATACACATCCAAGAAACGCAAGTAACAAATTTCACAATTGTGTACTGGATATAGTGAAATCTTTTTGGCCTTTTCTCTGAAGTCTGTGGGCCCTCATCATTTTTATTTATTATAATTTAGAAGAAACTTCATTGTGATATCCCAATAGAATATGGCTTCCACTCTGCTCTTATATAAGATTTCTGGTTAAGATAGCTACAAGCAATAAGGATTGGTTCCACATTAGTTCAGCTGAAGAGGAAGAAGAAACATTAAGATAATCTACCAGACACAATCTCATGCCCATAAGGAACTGAGGCTTGAAGTTTACCCTCATTCGAGACTCTTATTGAACATTAACAGAATAAAGCTGCATATCCATCTCATTCCTCATGAAGTTTGCCTCTACCTGGCCAGGCTCCTCTTCTCCCCTTTTAAGCATTTCTATTTCCCTTTAGACCAAGTAAACCCTGACTGTCATAAAAATAGGTCACTTTGTTGTGTCTCTGTACCTCATTTATAGCATAGTAAGCCAATGAGGCTATCTATCTACTGAAGAAGAAATGACAGTGGGAGGAGAGGGGATGAACAGCTACTATGGAAACATTGCCGCACAGTAGAAATCATTTTGATCTACAGGAGGTTGTAATGAGACCATCTATTATATCAGTTTGTGCACTGATTCACTGAATATTAACATGAGCTCCACTGTAAATTACCTTAACACTCATTTTATAAATCTCTATCTCAGTACTGCTCAGAGTCCTGCACCTGACTTTGCCTTCCAGGAACACT
This sequence comes from Lophiomys imhausi, assembly GCA_907164525.1. Lineage (NCBI taxonomy): Eukaryota > Metazoa > Chordata > Mammalia > Rodentia > Muridae > Lophiomys > Lophiomys imhausi. The sequence goes on along the minus strand of CAJQZJ010032618.1, from coordinate 888,587 downwards.
AACATCTTTAATCAGTCTGTTAATACAGGCGCCTCAGACTTTTAGCTGCAGCCAATTACTATAAGAAAGTTGGTGGACTGCCTCACTTAAGACTGAATAATAGCGCCAGGGCAAATACTTTAAATCGAAAGCTTCTTAAGCCAGCTGCTTCATTAAGAGGTAAGCATGTAACTGATATTTCAAACAGCACTCTTTTCTGGAGATCTTCCATCAATTGGAATATATGCCAGAGTAATACCCTCATAAAGGAAGAAATGCAGTGGACTAGACACAAAGTAGGGAAGAAAGAAAAGACCTTGATCTGGGGTTATCTTCCACAATCCAAGTGAATCGCCTTGTAGTCTCCCAGAACTAAGCCTATATTCATAAGCTTCAGAAAAGGAGGGATCAAGAGGCTGTAAAGGGGCCTATGAGTGCTATGTGAACCCAGAACTGTGGGGAGGAGGGAAAGTGGCCAGACACAGGGCACTCATGACGACAGATAAAGAGAAGTCAGAACATACTTCTAAATGTGAACTTATTACTTGTTTTTAGATGACTTATATTAAAAAATAGGTGGGGGCACATCATCATGTTATGAGTCTAACACAAGGCTACACCTAATAGGCAGTCCAGATGGAGATCAAACAGATGAGGAAGAAGCCGCTCATGAATTGGAGATTGGGGTCCATCCATGTGTTGGAAAGACACACATTAACAGAATACACATGCTCCTATTCAGAGAACAGAGGGCAGAGTGTGGTCAACTCTTTCAAATATTTGCTTACATACTGGTTAAAGGTTTTTTCACCTTGCTTAATGAGTTACTTGGGACACAGTTTCTGGTACACTAAAAGAATTAGCATTTATTAATGGAAACAGCTGGATCATTTGGTAGAAAATACTCAAAGACTCTGAATACACCAAAGCAATTCTATTTTAAATGCTATATAAATAACTTTCCTCTTCATATTGTTCCTTTGTTCCTTGGCTTCCCATGTGATGAACATCTAAACTGTATTTTAATGTGGCATGTTTTGTATTTGTCTTTCCTGTCACAAAGAATGTGAAAAAAACTTGGAAATTGTATTTCTGTTAGGTTTATATTCATTCTAAGAGTTGTTAATACTGCTCAACTGATCAACCAGTATTTTAATATTTATTAAATATAGGTAGTAAATTTATTACAAGCAAAGTCTACATGAAATGAAGATTATCATTTCCAATTAGTATATATCTCATAAAGAATATAACTTATTGGTAAAATGTTACTGGAATCATTAATAATCTGATTCTTTTGTTTGCTTTAAAAATGTATGTGCTGAGGAAAAAAAATGTCCTATAAATAAATAGATGTGACTTGAAGGAGTTTTGTCATGGCAACATCACTCAACTCTTTGAACATTTTCTGAGGTACATGTCAAAAATTACATCGTGGTCTATTATTATTTTAATGATCAGTCAGCTGACAACTCAATTAGGACTTTCTTTGATTTTGTTGAGTACAATGAATGATTCAATAGATGCTTGTTATTCAGGCTTCAGAATCTTACTTTCAAGAAAGCGCTTACTAACATGCATGGAAATTTCTTAGAGCAGTTCTTGCACTTGGACATGTTATCTGATATACCAATTGCAAAAATAAAAATTAAATATTCTCATGTCATCAGGGCAACACATAAACCTGTAATCCCAGCACAGAGGAGTCAAAGATCCCTGGGGTTTGCTGGCCAGTCAGTTGAGCTAATGAAGGGACTACTGGTTTAGTGAGAGACCATGTCTCAAAAAACAACATGGACAGTGATTAAGAAAAACATTCAGGATTCACTTCTGATATTCACATACATGCATACAAACACACACACACACGTGTGCACATATGCACACACACAAATGAATGAATGAGATGAGTGAATGAATGAATAAATGAATAAATGAACAAATAAATATAACCTCTTTCCAGGACTACTTAGCAGAAAAGAAAATCCATATTTCTCTGATGACTTCAGTTCAGCCTGGGATTTTAACTAGTGTATAACTTCAAAAGTGTGGACTCAGTCATTTTTAAAATAATGTGTTGGTTTACTATGGATTTAGAGTGGCAATGAGGGAGATGGCACTTCTCTCTAGTATAATATCACATATGGAAGAAAAAATATAGGTTATTAAAATTTTAAAAGCTTAGGTTCATCTGAACTTGAGTGTGTATGTGTATGTGTGTGTGTGTAAATGTGTGTTTATGAGTGTGAGTACATGAATGTGAGTGTATTTGCTTGCTTACATGCATGTGCTCTGGCAGGATTTTGATTATTAACTGTACTAGCTACTGCATTACTAAGAAACACAACAAAGACTCTATGTTGAATAATCTGTTTTTTCTTGTCACATATTTTATTGTGACATCAACTTGGAGACTCTGACTTTTACAAAGGAGAAAACAAGGTACTGTCAGGTACTCGCAATTGACCTTCACCAATTCTTTGCTTTAAAAAATGATGGCCAAGAGCTGTTAGTCAGGTGTCCCTGTGACTTAACACATGCCTTAGGTACGGTTTCTATTATTGTGATAAAATATTATGACCAAAAGCAACTTGGGGAGGAAACAGTTTATTTCATCTTATACTTCTGAGTAACAGTCCATCACTGAAGGAAGTTGAGGTGAGAACTAATGCAGAGGTCAAGGAGGAATGCTGCTTACTGGCTTGGTTTCCATAGCTTGCTCAGTTTGCTTTTGGACACTATGCAGGACCACCTGCCCAGGAGTGGCACCAAGCTCAGTGATCTGGGCCCTCCATATCAGTCATTAATAAAAATGTACTACAGATTTGCCTACAGACAAACCTTACAGAGCTTTTTTTTTTTTCTCAAATCAGAGTCCTTCTTCCAAGATGATGCTAGCTTGTGTCACATTGACAAAAACTGACCAGCACAACACCAGAACTTTGCACCAAGGGAAGTAAGTACAAAACAGAATCTCAGATGTTTGGAATCAGTGCCTGAGATGTGTCCTGTGCAATGTGCAGTGATACTTGGGGTGGTATTCAGGTGAGGTTGCAGGAAGTATGACTCAAACAGTGCCACATTTAAAACGGAGTGATTCCCAAGAGATTCTAGAGCAGATTATTGTCCAATGAGGCTGAGCACCCTTAAAATATATAATTGAACATTTCACTATAGTGGGAGCAACCATGAAAGACTGAAACACTTTGCAGTCTGGGGAAAAGATTTTTCAGCATCCTTTATCAGTCTCTGAGTCTGAAACCAGTATCAATGAGAATTGGGAGGGATGCCTAGCCTATTTCTTGCAAAGTCATCCCAGAATGATTGGTAGTGTCATTGGCAATGATAACAGCATATTATCCAAAGAACATAAGGAAGCAAGATCATGAAACACTGATTTTTCTTTTTAATTAGCAATAATACTTGAGGCTACATGATTGCTTTAATTTGGTATGAATGACATCATGTTGTGGGCTATGAAAAGTTTGCAGCCAGGTTTTATTATATGTGAAGAGTGACTATGTCAATTAAATTTATTCTTCATGGTTCAAACCAAATTATCTTTGGGTTTCTATTGCTGCTAACAAAAGACTAGAAGCTTTAGTGGCTCATAGCAATGTGAATTGGTTATTATTTTGATTATAGTTTTGATGGGTCAAGAGTCTAACTGTGGGTTAGCTATATATACTCTAAGGGTCTTGTAGATTGCATTTAGCATGTCAGTGTACTGTGCTCTCACCTTAAGCTAGAGGCTCTTTCTCCATGTCACAGATTTTTGGAGGAATTTATTTCTTGGACATAATGTTTGTACAATTGTGGGCTCCTCATTCTTGATAGTTCCACTAAAACTGCTTGCCTTTTCCAGAGGATATCCTCCTTCCAATAAACTCCAAGGCTACTTGCTTTCGTCAGGGTCAGTAGGAAAGAATATTAAAGCGATCAATTGATTAGGTCAAGCCCACACACATTAATTGAGTCTTTGATTCACTAAAAATTGAACCCAGTTTGAGGGTGTGGTGTATCATCAGTCACTGACAGTACACTCAGAGAAGTGGAGAGAGATATTCGCGCACTGATCCAGTTTCTAGGTTCATTTAGATTCCACCTACCACAGAGTCAATGTGTGTGTGTGTGTGTGTGTGTGTTTGTGCAGATATGGTGCACATGTGTTCTCCTGCCTGTAGAGACTGAAGAACAACCTCTGGTATCAATGCCCAGGCACCATTCACTTTTTCTTATGAGTAAGAGTCTCTTGATGTAATGAGGTTCAAGTAGGCTAAATTAGATCCCAGTGAACCTGCAGAATCTGTCAGTGACCCTAGGGAATCCACCTATATCTGCCATACCAGCACTTAAGCTACAAGAATGTCACTATGCGTGACTTTTAGCCAAAAGAGGTTCTAGGCATGGAACTCGGATCCTCTTGTTTGTATAGCAAGTACTTCATCAGCTATCCCACCTCCATATGTTCCTCTACCTGTCATAACTGTCATGAATTGATTTTGAATATTATGTTTCTCAGTATTTATGAGAATACTAGTAAATATCTCCAAAGATCAAATATTTTAAATAGGTTTTTGACTTGATATGTATCATAGTAACCAATAAATTATGATTTTATGATTTTATGTGCTTAATATAAAATTTGAGATAATTATAACCATCCTAATGACAACTGAATATATTAATACAAAATATAACTGACTAATACTTAGCATATAGTTTTTATGAAATCAAACATATGTGAGATTGAATGCAAAATTTTATTGATGCATTTCCATTTTCATGATCGCATAAATTCTGAATTATTCAGTTGCTTTTTAATATATGTAATCTAAACAGAAATATCATTTATATTATTAGAAATGCAAAAATGGTCACCACTTAGTATTCTTTGGTTGTATGTATGCTTATCTAGGGCAAATGATAAATATGTATATGGAAGTTCAAAGAATAAGAAAAAAAAAATCTTTGACCTGGAGAGTTAAGTCCTTAAAGAATGATCAACACGAGTCTTGATTTTGTATGAATGCATAAGTTTTTGTCCTCTAACTTTAAAAACATTTACAAGTGAAAATGTTACTTTATCATGAGCTGAAATATAATTATTTTTGCATTGCAGTGTGTTTTATGGCACTGTACCCTGTTCAAACAACACATAGTAAAGTGAATGTCATTTTAATGGCTCCACCTGTGGAACAAAATACAATGACACTCATCCTAAAGCCAGAAACTTTGCTGATCCATTGTGGCTGGTTCTGAAACAGCAATGTAAAATCAAAGCTTTTCAAAAGGCATTCATAAGAAAGGCAGGAGTGGAGATTCGATTATTAACTTAACTTCTTCAATTACGAAAGTGGTCTTTCCAAACAAATGAGAGAAATTAATTAGTATTAAATTTTTAAAAATGGGCAAGTAGTGATATTGGAAGTTGAAGCATGTATCGATGTAGCCTGGAAGTTTCAAGTCATTTGTTTTAGTGTTCTGGAGTGATGTACTTTCTGCATGTGATTTATACAATGATTTAAGCTGGTGTAATGCAGTGTACATACCCACAGAGACAAGTGAAAGTTTTATGTAAAAGTTTGCCACGGTGGTCATTGTTAACATGGTGCCTTCCTGTTGTAAATTAATGATATTTAAACATTATTCTTCAGTAACTTTACTTCTCAATTGAAATGAAGACACATTTTAGAATGGTTTTTTACCCCTTTAAACTAAGTGTTCCTTTCTAATACAAAACAGCACTCAGTGATCCATGCTGATTTCCATTTATAATATTAATAGAAGACATGTTCCATGTTAATCCATCTCATTAATATTAAAGGAAGAACTCCAAGCACTTAATCATTCGCAATTAGCACCTAACTGTTAATTCTATGGAGAGCTCTTAGAGAAAGCAGCAGAAGAAGCTCCCATTTGCTAAATATTAGTTGATTTAACTTAAGAGTATTTGATCCTGAGAAAACTCAACAATTAGAACAATCCAAGTACCTAGACAAGATTAATTGACTGGTGAAGAATAGAAGAGTTGCCAACTGAGAGCAACCGCACATGGACATTTTGAAAATGTTCATGGTTCAGTCATCTGGCTTGTTTACTGTTTGGGGTTCTATGTCCTCCTAAGCCAATCGATTTGGCATCCATGCTAAGGTGAACCAATGTCCAGTTCAGGCTATCGCAACACAGATCCCAAAATCCAGTTAGCAGAATGGGCAGGTTGTCTGATTCGGCTCTGACTGGAGCAGCTTGGTTTCCCAGTGTCAACTCAACCTGGAAAAAGAAGTAACTATGAAATTCATAATTTATGGAGGAAGCATTCCTTGACTCCAAAGAAATCTCTTATACCAAGGACTTGAAGCTAAACCCAATTTCATACAGTGACATGGTGACATGTCCCCTCTACTTTCAGTATGCCTTTAGTCTGCCTCACAATGTTCTTTCTCCCAGCTCTAAAGCCTGCTTCTTCTATGCCAGATCTTATTATCAGTCCTTTTTTGGAACTTCTGCAGGAATCTAAGATGCCAAAAGACTTAGGAATCTAAGGTGTGGATAAGGCCCTGAAGGGGGATAGTCCAAAAGTTAGATGTGCCTGAACAAAAGAGATTTCTATCTGGTTATCATTGACCTAATTCATAAAGCTGCTTCCAGCCCTATTTTTTTTTTTTTTTTTTTAAGGAAAGCTGATATTGTCAGAAGCCCTTACAAAGCAGTGGGACTCTGTGAAATGAGCTGAAGACAGATCTGTCCATCTCTTCTGTTCTTGTCATTTACTTAGTTAGTAATGATAGAGTGCCCCCGGGACACACCACACCAAATGTTGACGGTGACAACCTTTGCCACCAGTTCCACTGCCAAGTTTAGCAAATTAACCAGGTTTAATTAAGCACAATTTTAACAGATTCTAATTACTGGAATGAGACTTAAAAAAAAAAGATCTATCTCTTTATACAAAATGATTAAGAAATTTCCTTCTGCTATGTCACTGTGGTCCCTTTCTCATTGCCTAAGTGCCAACAACTCTTGCTGCATGTGTTCCTGCTCTGGTACCTTCCCCCTTCCTACCCTTCAATGTGCCGTTCCTCAGGAGCTTGATTCAGCTTCTACTCACATTCGATAACAAGCCCATCTGCTACCTTTGCCAAATGTTAGACTTACTTCACAGCAGCTCTCCAGATGTGTGCGGGCACTGCAGCTGTGTAGCCATTACATTTGCCATGGAGGAAAAATCTGTTTCCAGCTTTCTGCCTTTCAATATGCCCTAATCCTACCCAGCTGTATGTAAGTGCTTTAGCCTTTAAAGGTTTGGAAGAAAGAATGTGAGTAAAGGAACGAAAGTCATCACGTTAGATACACACTGCCATAAGGTTCCCTCCTGGCATAGAGCTGACCAAAAACCGCTTTTCCTGTGAGGCTTGCTGGAGAACTACATACATACACAAGATATTAAGTAGTTAGCATAAGTAGTTAGTAACTGATATCTCAAAATAATCTCTCTGTATAGTAAATCATAAGGAGCCTGGGAGAATATTCTAGAATCCTCTATAAGCACCCTTGGGAGTTCATTCATCTTAAAGAGCAATCAGGAGAACCCTTGAAAGCTCACAGTTCAGATCAGTGGTAGATCCAATTCCACTTTGCCTCTGCAATCAGCTTGAGAGTTTGTCTGGGCTAAAATACTGCCATACCTGTCTGCAGCAGTTTCCTTACCTGTGAATTAGCATCATAATTACATTTGCATCTTTGGATTCTGTGAGGGCTGTCAACAGCCAAGATCAAAGCCCTGTATGTGCCTAGCATACCAGGAACCCATACAGAATAAAGAGAGTCAAAAGTGGAAGTATTTTAGTCAACCATTTAGATACATGTCCTTCATGAAATTTTCTTTAACAAATAGTAAGTCTGAGGCTGGAGAGATGGCTCAGCCGTTAAAGGCTAGGCTCACAACCAAATATATACAAATAGTAAGTCTGAGAAGCTTCTCTCAAATAGTCTTTGAAAAACAAAGATAGGGAATAGGTGAGTTTTATTTCATCCCACCCCATCTGATGAACCAAAACAAAACAAAAATTATAACAAAGTAAATATACATGGAAACATGTTATTAATTAAGAAAGTTGGACATGCTGGACTAACATGAGCATTGCCATGAATTTACAAAAAAGGTAGAGATTGAGGTTTATGGGAGGGATGGAGAGAGGAAATGTTGTAACTATATTATAGTCTAAATTTTTAAAAATCAAATAAAAAATGTAAACACACACATACACACATGAAATTCTCCTTCTCAGGAAACCCTGATCAGCTCCTCAGCATGAGCAGATTTATTTACTCAACTTCTGATGCATCTAGTATCCCAAAAGATTCACTATGCCATAATTCAGGCAGTGTGCTCCATGGTTAATCTTCTTTGTCACCTTCAGTAGGTTCAGGATCATTGTGAAAACATGTTTTAGTCTATGAGGGTGTTTTCCAAGAAGTTTAACTTCTTGGAGGAAGTTAAACTTTTCTGAGGAGGAAAAACCCACCCAGGCTGTAGGTGGCACCACCCTATAGGCTTAGTTCTTAGACTCACAGAAAAAAAAAAAAAAAAAGGGAAGTGAGCTAAGCAAGGGCATTCTGTTCTCAGTGCTTTCTGAGTAAGAGTGCCGTGCAAGCAGCCTTATGCCCCTGCTGCTACAGTTAAAGCTGCTCTCAGCACCATGTCTTCCCTTGCAAGACTGTATTCTTCCAACTGCAAAATAATTTCTCCCTTGCTTAAGTTTGTCAAGTATTTTGTTGCAGCAAGGATAAAAGGTAACCGAGACAAAAAATATAGTACTTGTGTAGAAAAATGCTTCAAAGTATTATGTCTTTTTTCTTTCTAACATTTTGATCAATAAGAATGACAATAAATATAGGTGAGGGAAGTCAGAGTTTAAATTCAAACATGACTAAAATTGTCTATGCCACATAAGCAAATTATGTATCTATCCTAAGGTTTACTTTCTTAATTTACAAAGTGGGGAACTAACTCCTATGCTGTAATAGTTAATTTAAAAGAACAATAATTCTCTTAAATGCCCAGCTAGCTTTTTGGAGTGTTAAGGCATTCCTTAGAGAACAACTATAAACAATTTTCATAATAACTCATTAGTTTTCTAGTGTAAACAAGATGTTTGTGGAAGAACTCAAGTCTTGCTGCTGCTGGGCTGAGGTCTCCATTTCTTTACGAGTCTAACTTGGAGCTACTTTTAGGTCCTAAGTACTACCCCACATTGGGTTGGAGATGTGTTCTTACTTTAGCATTCACAAATCCCTGGGTCTGAGCCCCAACAACAAATGGAGAAAACAAGATGGCTATCCACGTTCCTACACAGGAGATGCTCTGCCTTCACGGCTGCAAAGTTACCTCCTTACACCATGCCTGTAGAAACAGGCTCAGGTTTTAGTCTATAATAGATTCCATTGGATTTGCCTCGGTACAAGCATCATTTCCATTTTGTACTTGGCTGACTTGGGATCTTGGTCATATTAGTGTAACAGGAGTTAATAAGAGAGTAACAGGAGATAACATGCTTCCTCTAGGGGTGAAAAATCCTAAGGAATTTCTTAGAATTTTGCCCACTGCTATCATCTTGAGATGAATATCCCTATTGTTGTCTGTAAAGAAACTTTGACTCCAGACAGAGATGTAGTTGCTTTATCCAAGAGCACTCAGGTAGGAAATGTTCCTAATAAGATTGTGTTCATGGAATTTCTGGCAAATCTTAGAGTCTGACTTAAGTATAAATATGGAGAAGTCTATAGTACATCTTGCTGGACCAGGAGAAAATGGGGGTAGATGCTCAAGAGTGAAGATAGGAGATGTTCTCCACGAAAGTCTGCCCTGGTTTATGCTGAATCATACACTGAAAATCTAACACCCCCAGTATCAGGACTGGTCCTTGCCAATTCTGTATCTGCAAATACACACTAATAAGCAGTTTAGAGCATTTCTCAGATTCACAGATATTGACGTGGAGACTTTCTTGTTTAACACTATCTCTGGCATCTACTTATTTAATCTTCATAGTTTCTAAACCTTTTGCCTCCAAGCTGTGGTGGACATTTTTTTTTCTCCTAGGATGGACTGCCATCTCCCCTAATCCCAAGATGGACCTCAGTCTCCTTCAGACCTAGGATGGACCTCAATCTTCTCCAGTTAAGATCCCCTGCTTTAGACCCAAAATTCTAGTCTTCCCTCACCTCTCCTTCCTTCTCTATTGGCTAGAAGGCAGGTGTGATGCTTACCACCAACACAGTCATCAGAGACCATACTTTGGTAGCCAAATGCTATGAACGCTAAAGGGAGCCTATTCCCTGACCACAAGGCCTGGAACACTTCCACCTGCATGTTATCTTGTTTCAGTCACCACACTTGCCTCCCCCTATAGTGTAGCAAGTGCCTTTTTATCCTACTGCACATTGCCTGAGAAAGTCACTTTTGCAGAATTGGTAAGTTTTACACACACTGACTATTACCTTAAATTCCTGTAGATCTGTTTCCTCTTTGCTATCCAGAACACTCTCCTATGTATCCTGTCCCCAAAGAAACAATACTTACACTCAAAAGGAGTGCTTGATTATTCAGTAAATACATACTTTGTTTGATGCTGTTCTAACAACTCAAATGGAAGTTTCTGTTGTAAACATTTGTTTCACAAGCAAACACATCCAAATCGAAATGTTTCTTTTCATTGTTGCAGGGCAATATCCATTTGCTTTCAGGCCATTAGGGACTGCTGAACAACTTTTGTGAATGTTTCTACAGGCAGCTGGCTACTGCAGACTGGTTTCTTACCCATTGCCCAGAAGTTTCCATTGCTCAGGGACTCCTCAGGGACATGTAACCTGTCTGGAAGAAATAAGTGATTGCCAAAACTACTCTGCACCTAAGGTAGTTAAGACTGGCATTGGTGAATGTGTGTGTGTGTGTGTGTGTGTATGTGTGTGTGTGTGTGTTTAAATATATGTACATATCATTAGCTCATACATATCATTAGCTCATACAATCTAGAGGGAGTTAGATGTGTTCTTCAGTAGTTTTCCCACTTTACTTTTGGAGACTACATCTCTCACTGAACCTGGAGCCTTCCAGATTTGATTAGACTGGCTAGCGAGCAAGTCCTGGGGATCTTCCTCTTTCTGCCTTCCTAATGCAGGACTTGCAGGCTTCTACGACTACCTATCTTGACTAGGTTGGTTAGTTGCATGTTGTAAGATCAAACATGGTTCTTCACATTTGCTCAGCAAGCACTTTAGAAACTGAAAGAACCACTTTTAGCACAACATCTTAATGAGGATATTACCCCACACTGGGGGCCATGGGATGTAGGTGAGCATACACAGTACCTCATGATTGGGTAAAAGATTGCCACACATCCAAACATCTTAGCTCAATCAGTGGGGTCCTCCACCTAGTCAGAGATGCCGCTACATTCTCCACATAGAAGGTTCTCTGTTTCTTTGTTTTGTTTTGTTTTTGTTTTGTTTGTAGTCTTTGTTTTGAACATTAATGCAGTAGTAACCTGAGTCATGCCCACTTGAATTGCTCTAAGTGGAGCTGGTAAGCAGTTATTTCCTAAAGGCATCGGGAATCCTCAAAGTACAGACATGCTTAAAGGGAATGACTCCCTCACTACCCTTTGCTGCAGTGCACACTCAAACACCAGAAGACTCAATTATGAAGAGCATGCCTTTCTTCTTTGAAAACGTGTGTAAAATAATATTTGAATACGTGTCTTAGCAGTCATTTTATCTCCTATCAAGACTGGAAAAATCAGAAACTTAGAAAATCCAGAATTAGTACCAAGTAACATTTGTTTGACATTTACTACAAGCCAGACTTTACTTCTGTTTTGTCACATGAGAGTTACAGATGACACATAGGTCATAGATGATAGGTAACAGATACAATATTATATTTAGTTGATTAAAAAATAGAGTGGGAGGGAGAGAGAGAGATCAGATAATGGATAATAAATGGTAAAACTAGGTTTCAAAGCCAAATAATTAAAACAGACTACATCACAATCCTAAAAGGAAAGGATACAAGGTTTTTTTTTTGTTTTTTACTAAGGAAAAGGGATACTACACAACAAACCAAGAAGTGAGTCCTGTATGGTCCACCCTGGAACCAGCTTCTTGGACCTTGTCATTATGGTTACTGGAGAGACTACAGATAGAATGAAAGTGTAGCAAGCATGGCATGACCTTACTCAAATATATATTTACGGCAAGTTAGTGCCTCTCAGCAACTGCTTCTTCGTTGTCTTCAACTCCAGTGTGACAAGAGGGGAATAGGCTGAGTTATAAGTGCTGCTTGTAGCTCTCTGCTCTTAATTAGCTCTCTCTGACAGAGATAGGTAGGTCCCTTACTCTCTCCTGAGTGACTCTGAGGGCCTGTCTGATGGTTTCACAGCCTTACATGTATCTGGGCCTCACCCCGTGATTGTGCAACTTCCAACCTGTCTCCCAACTCCCCGGTATCTCACAAATGATTGTCTTTCCTATAAAATGCTGTTGCAGTTATTCAGAGAGAAGAGGGCACCTGTGAGTCCACAGCAGTTAATCCACACAAGTCCACATATGTCAGATATTAATACATTACCTTTGCATTCCTGTTTTGTTTTACACAGTTGACTCCTACAGCCTTATAAGCATTTAAATGATGCTAGATTAAAAGCAATTTACCATAGTGTTTTTAAACCTTCTCCCAGTCTTTACTATTATTCAATTAGAAGTTCTGAAACCTTCCCCCTAACCATGATTCTTCCTATTTTCTTGTAAGAAGGAATTTTGGAACAATGACACCCCCTTCTAATGAGGTTTAGGCTGCATGCTTTTTCATTGGCAGGGCCATATTGTAGGGAGAATGGAATCAGATATGTGATAGGCAATAAGCTGTGATTTAAATCTCCTCTTGCTCTCAAGCTCTTTCAGCAACCTTTATATCTCTGCAACTGCTATTTAGTGCCAGTCTCAAAAACACTCCTTTTTCATCTTTAGCACAATGGATGTGATCTCCAAATGTATTTCTGCAAAGAAGAAAGAAAATTAACACATCAGACCTGGGGAAGCTGTTCAATTATTTTGATTGTGTTTCTTGAATGAACACATTATTTCTTAATGGGCCTAACATTCCAGGTAGTTCAAAGGAAAAGAAAAAAGACATCATAAATGCTGACAGCCAACATGTGAATCTTGTATTGGTTGCCCTGCTTGAAAGGTGACAGAGTTTAAAACACTGCTATTGTTTAGTGCAGCTTTGAAAATTAGGAGAAAAAAATATTTCCATTCTAACAGTCCCTCAGGCACTCTCTCCGGGGATCTTTAATAGCAGAAGGGGAAGAGTGACAGAACAAGGGAGGTCTCCTACATAAAGACTGTGATGTGAGCCTCATATCACAAAAAAAGTGAGAGGCAGAAGGGAACAGAGAATACATGCGGCCATTTCATTTCTAAACTTCCTTTTCCAAACCCAAAAGAGCATTGCCCGAGTCTTAGGCAGCTTATAAAAACTTGCATTACCAGACCGGATAAAAGAGTCACTTTGGGACACAAATTGCAAGATTTTGATCCAAATTACCACTTCATAGATATCTAGCCTTAAAAGGATCATTGTATTTATATTTAAGATGAAATGAACTACCACTTACAAACAGAACACTACCTGGTATGTTGTAAACCTGTTAACACATACATGTAAACAAAACATATGTGCTATTGTCTCCCTGAGCCTAATGATTTGCCACATGTATTCTAACATTTCTTGCCAGCCTGGAGTGCTTGCTCCTTTTAGCATTCAGGTCAGCTCATTGGGACATCAAAAGTAACACATGTTACTGCCAGTTTGGGGGTTGCTGAAGGGGTAGAAAGACTGGAGGGGTTATATAGATATATTTCTAAAGCTAGGTTGCAAGTTTGTTTATACTCTGATACAAGTTGTGGATAATAAGAGGCTTCATTTACCCAAAAAAGAAAACCATTTTGAATATGTTTTACTGTTTTTTTGGTATGCCTGGACAGTTTCATGGTTTGCCCGACTTCCCCCTAACGCCCGTCCATAGCCACATACTAGCTTTATATTCTTTCTCCCTTTGTCTTTCTCTTTCTTTATTTTTCTTTGTTTCATGTTTCAATGCTGGAGATTAATCTCAGGGCATCACTGGTGCTAGACAAGGGTTCTACCACTGGGCTACATTCTCAACCTCGAGTTTTTATATGGAGTTTTTATACTTATTATATGGAGGTACTTAGTGACCTCAGAAAGAACTTAAGTCTTATAAAAGGTTGAAACTCTTTTGTAAGAATGAAATTAGGATACACGAGAGGAATGCAGATATGCAGAAGCTAGAGGATCAGGCACACACACACACACAGACTGAAACTGCAGGAAGTTCCAACAAACTGTCGCTGCTTTGCAAGTGAACATGTCACTGGTTCACTGAGAGTTTCATTCATGACTAAAACCTTTCTAATACAATTACATTTTATTATGTCATTAGAAACCTATTTTTTCTTCAAGAATCTAGCCAAAAATAAAATCTTGGGATTTTTTGCTTTGTTTTGTTTAATGTCAAGCTATAATACATTCATGTTTATATGTTCATATATTAATGTTAGCATCCATTAAATTACTCCAGGCCAAAGGCTATTGCCCACAAATATATGAGAAACAGTAGTGTTTCAGGACAAGTTGGACCAAGGGACCCAATACCAACCATGGGTAATATGTCTTCCTTAGTTCTTGGTTCTGTTTTTCTTTTTCTTTTTCTTATAACAATAACTACAATGCAAAACAATAAGAACAATTAGGCAACAATGGTGAAAATAATAAGGTATAACATACATTTCCAATGTCCAGTCCATATATATTTGGCAACTGATATTAATATTCTATAATGTATCTATCTCAATGAGTTTAAAGTTCTATACCTAACTCAGTTTCCATCCTAACTTGCATTACCAACTTAAAAACATCTTCTTAGACTTAGAACATTATTTTAATTCCTAAACAACTTAAAAATTAACTGTGAGACTATAACTACCTAGGCTTCAACCACATCATAGACCTAAGAAGGATAAATATATGTGATTATGTAGGAAGTACAGAGACAGCAGCTTCCAAACCTGAGAAATGACAGACAACTGGCTGCCTAGACAGTTCCCAATTTCTCTCCACACATTAGAGCATCTATCTTCAGCCATTTGTCCCAGTATCTCTGACAGACATTAATTATAAAGCAGGAATTATGAAGGACTTGGCTGCCCTGTCTTAGAAGAGCTAGGCTGTCGACTTACCTGCTTCTTAGTTTTGTCCTTTTCGGACAGCATTCTGTCTACAGCTGAAGAAAGGGCTTTTTCTTGCCCAGTGGCTAACTTGCCTCTAATACAGCCATCTCCAAATGGACAATCCTAGATGCTCTTCATCTACTTGAAGTAGAATGGAGGGTGCTGTCAGGAGCTGACATGTCTCAATATCAAATACTCTTAAGTTAAAAAAACATCTTTAAATGCCATATTCTACAGATTTCTTGAGGTTTCTGAAGACTATATATTTATCTCCATATATTTGAATAAGCCATGGGATTTTAAACATAAATAACATATTGATATTACATTAGAATGCAATGTTTAAATCAAAGAGGCTTTTTATTTTTTTATTTCTTCCAGTTACATCTCAATCACAATCCCTTCCCTACTCCCTCCTCCTGTCTCACCCTTCCACCCTCTTCCCCCTCATCCCCCCCATCCTCTACCCTTTTTTTTTAGTTTAAGGTAGATCTTTTTCCCCCCAACAGCTCCCCCTTTCAGTCCAACAAATGGTTCTTTCCCTTATAACAATAAATATAATACAAAACAACAGAAATAATAGGCCACAATTATGAGAGTTACATGGCTTAGCATACATTCCCAATGTCTAGTCCATATGTATTTGGCCCCTGCCTTTAACATTCTGCTATCTAATCATCTCCATGAGTTTAAAGTCCTATATCTAACTCAGCTTTCATACTAACTTGCATCACAATTTTAAAAACATCTTCTTAGATCCAGAACACCCTCTTGATTCCTAAACAATTCAAAATTTAACTATGAGACTCTAGCTATCTATTCTTAAACCACCTCAGAGACCTGAGAGGAATAAATATATCTGATTATATAGGAAGTGCAGGGCCCACAGCTTCCAAACTAAGAAATGACATACCAGTGACTGCCTGGACAGTTCCCATTTTCTCTCCATACATTACAGCATCAATCTTCAGCTGTTTGGCCCTGTTTCTATGACAGACATTGATTGTAGAGCAGGAATTATGAGGGACTTACGTACTCTGTCTTGGCAGAGCTAGGCTGTCGACTTACCTGCTTCCAAGTTTTGTCCTTTTTGGACAGCATTCTGTCTACAGTTGAAGCAAGGGTTTTTTTTTTTTGCCAAGAGTTAGGCTTGCCACTAATTCAACCATCTCACACTGGAGATTCTTCGATGCTCATCTTCTACTGGGAGTGGAATAGGAGATGCTGTCAGGAGCTAACATGGCTCAATATCAAAAAAATCTTAATTTAAGAAAACATCATTGAATGCCATACTCTGCAGATCTATGGGGTTTTGAAGATGCCCTATCACTTATGTTTAGATAAGCAAATGTTGCTGTCTCTTAACAACTTGATTTCTGAGAAGCTTAGAAAATAACCATGATAGACTGTCATAGTATGTAACAAAATCACAAGCTTGCATGACTATGAGTTTGCATTCCTTAATTATCCTAAACAGTTTATGACAGTTGGTAGCAAAAGGCCGAAACTTCACATTGCATTTTTAAGCATTACTAGGTACAATACCTTTAGAATCATTACCCTTAATTTTGTATCAATATACAAAGATCAATGCCTATGTAGCCCAATACAATCTTAATTTTGCATTAATATACAATGATCAATACCAATTTAGCCAGATATAGTATTAATTTTGTATCAATATACAAAGGTATAAGGGCTTATTCAGTAATCTGTCCTTTTTTCTTGATCTTTTCTATACTATGTCTATGTCCCATTTTTTCTCAAGTCTATTCACTCCTACATAGGAGAGAAAGAAGGATACAGAAAAGAAAAAGAGAGAAGTCCCTGGGTCTAACCTCCAAAACCCATTTAACAGCTTGTAGTCTCTTCCCCTAAATAGCAAAATTTTCTATTATCCATCGAATAACCAAAGGGGGGGAGGGAACACCCTCCCCACCTTCTGGGCCTGGGACGTCGCTCCTTTAAAATGACTTCCTGCTGATTTGGGACGTAGTAAACCTGTTTGGGGCCCAAATAGGGATAGAAAACGGTTAAAAATGTTAATAGAATAATTTGATGTTCAGTCCCTTTGTGCTTAACTATTTAGATGTCCTAAGAAGTTTGTGGACAGAAGCTGATCTTCAGGGCTTTACTGAAGTTCTGGCCGGAGCAGTCTGTGGAGCTGAACGATTTTGAGTTGTTGTGTTTGTAGACTTTTGAGGAAACAACTATTGAGGAAGTCTGCAAGGCTGGATCGTCTGGGCCACTCGTCTTCTTTGGTGTCTGATCTGTTTTCTGCTGAGGTTTTGTTGTCCAGTTGTCCCTGGATTCCTTGGATGGATGCTTTAAAACTCCTGGAAAGATAAGAAAAGAGCCCTGCCCTAATCCTAACTTTGAGGCAATTACCTTTTTTTGGGGTGGGGGGGCTGGTCAGGTAATATTTTTCCTGGAGCAAATTTGGTTTTTTGACAATATATTAAGTATTATCTTTCAATCTGGATTAAAGAAGAAATTATTTTGTTATTTTGGAGCTAAACAAACCTTTAGTGTATATATTTTGAGATTTCAAAGGACAATTTGTTTGTATTGAGCATGCCTTTTGTAAGCAGTTTTTAAACTTAAATCCTTCCAAATCCTATGTGCCTGTCTCTACATACTAAGTATTGCGATCAAACCCTGTGGTTCCCAACTGGATTAAAGATGTGCTCCCCCACCACTGGATCGAAATTTTCTCTATTTAGACCTTTTTTTGTATCCGGCTGACCTTGAGCTCTGGCATCTGCCTGTTTCTGTCTCTAGTGTGTTAGGATTTAGGGTGTATTCTTCTCGAATGATGGGATTAAGGGTATGCACCATCACCACCCTGTTCCTTGTAACTCTAGAATTTATAAGACAACTAACTCTATAGTACTCCTCTTGTCTCTGCTGAAGTTAAAGGCATGGGCTACCCCACGCATTTCATGTATTTTACCTTAGCTCTAAGTTTTTTTGACTCTTGGTGGTTTATACCAGGTTGAACATCTGTAACCTTTAATTTATTTACAGTGTTTTAAACCTGTTACCTGCTTTTTTAATTAATAAATTTATTTATTTGTTGCTTCAGGTTACATCTCCATCATATTGTACTCTTTCCCCCCTTCCAAGCCCCACCCTCCCATCCTCTACCCCCTAACCCTTCCATCTTGCTCCTCTGGAGTGGAGTGTCCCTACATAACAGTCCCTTGCCCCAGTTCAGAAGTCATATGAGGGGCCTACAAGGCAGTACCATCAGTGAAAAGTGTCTCATTGCTAGGCAGGGAAAACTAAAAAAAAACAAAAAACCAGCAAACCAACAAAAACAACAAAAATTGAAAGAAAAAAAGAAAAAAAAGTCTATGTCCATGATCCCTTTGGTGTGTTGGTTGTAGTACAGATATCCTGTACTATATAGCTAAAATCTTACTATAAGTCAATACCTGCCATGTGCATCGTTCTGATTCTGGGTTAGCTCACACAGGATGAGCTTCTCTAGTTCCATCCATTTGGCTGCAAATTGCATAATTTAATTGTTTCTGATAGCTGAGTAATATTCCATTATATATATGTAACACAGTTTTTTAATCCATTCTTCAGTTGAGGGACATCTGGGTTGTTTCCAGTTTCTAGCTATTACAAATAAGGCTGCTATGAACATAGATGAGGAGACTGTCTTATGATTCCATGAGGAGTCATTTGGATGAATACCCAGAAGTGGTATGGCTGGGTCCTGAGGCAAAGCTATTCCAAGATTTCTAAGATATCGCCATACTGACCTCCATAGTGGTTGCACAAGCCTGCACTTCCACCAGCAATGGAGGAGGGTTCCCCTTTCTCCACACCCTCACCAGCATGTGCTGTCATTTGAGCTTTTGATCTTAGCCATTCTGACAAGTGTGAGATGGAATCTCAGAGTCTTCTTGAGTTGCATTTCTCTGATGATTAAGGTGGTTGAGCATTTCTTCAGGTGTCTCTTAGCCATTAGGGATTCCTCCTTTGTGAATTCTCTGTTTAGCTCTGTCCCCCATTTTTTGATTGGATTATTTGGTTTCTTGGCATTTAATTTCTTGAGTTCTTTGTAGATTTTGGATATTAGCCTTCTGTCAGATGTGGGGTTGGTGAAGATTATCTCCCAGTCTGTAGGCTGCCGTTCTGTTCGAATGACCATGTCTTTTTCCTTACAGAAGCTTTTCAGTTTCATGAGGTCCCATTTATTGATTGTTGGTCTTAGGTTCTGAGCTGTTGGTGTTCTGTTCAGGAAGTTGTCACCTGTGCCAATGAGTTCGAGGGTTTTTCCCACTTTTTCTTCCAGTATCTTTAGTGTGGCCGGCCTTATGTTAAGGTCTTTGATCCACTTGGACTTAAGTTTTGTACAAGGTGATAAGTATGGGTCTAATTTCATTCTTTTACAAGTGAACATCCAGTTTAACCAGCACCATTTGTTGAAGATGCTGTCCTTCTTCCATTGTGCCGTTTTGGCTTCTTTGTCAAAAATTAGGTGGCCATAAGTGTGTGGGTCTATTTCTGGATTTTCAATTCGATTCCATTGATCTACTGGTTTGTTTCTATACAAACACCATGCTGTTTTTACTACTATTGCTCTGTAGTACAGCTTGAAATCTGGGATGGTGATACCTCCAGATGTTTTTTTATTGTACAGGATTGATTTAGCTATTCTGGGCTTTTTGTTGTTCCATATGAAGTTGAGAATAGCTTTTTCCAGGTCTATAAAGAATTGTGTTGGTATTTTGATAGGAATTGCATTAAATCTATATATTGCTTTTGGTAGGATAGCCATTTTTATTATGTTGATCTTACCTATCCATGAGCATGGGAGATCTTTCCATCTTCTAAAGGCCTCTTCCATTTCTTCTTCAAGGGCTTGAAGTTCTTGTTGTATAGGTCCTTTACTTGCTTCGTTAGAATTACCCCCAGGTATTTTATATTGTTTGTGGCTATTGTGAAGGGGATTGTTTCCCTTATTTCTTTCTCTGCCCATTTGTTTGTTGTATAGAGAAGGGCTTCTGATTTTTTTTTGAATTAATTTTGTATCCAGCCACCTTGCTGAAAGTGTTTATCAGCTGTAAGAGTTCTCTGGTGGAATTTGTGGGGTCACTTATGTATACTATCATATCATCTGCAAATAGGGATAATTTGACTTCTTCGTTTCCAATGTTTATACCTTTGATGTCCTTTAGTTTTCTTATTGCTCTAGCAAGAACTTCAAGTACTATATTGAAGAGATATGGTGAAAGTGGACATCCTTGTCTTGTCCCTGAGTTTAAAGGAAATGCTTCAAGCTTCTCCCCATTTAATTTGATATTGGCCACTGGCCTGCTGTATATTGCCTTTATTATTTCTAGGTATGTTCCTTGTATTCCCATTCTCTCCAGAACTTTTAGCATGAAGGGGTGTTGGATTTTGTCGAATGCTTTTTCTGCATCTAGCGAGATTATCATGTGATTTTTTTTCCTTCATCTTGTTTATATGGTGAATTACGTTGATAGATTTTCGTATGTTGAGCCATCCCTGCATGCCTGGGATGAAGCCTACTTGATTATGGTGTATGAAACTTTTGATGTGTTCTTGAATTCGGTTTGCTAGTATTTTATTAAGTATTTTTGCATCTATGTTCATGAGGTAGATTGGTCTGAAGTTCTCTTTCTTTGTTGGGTCTCTGTGTGGTGTAGGAATCAAGATGACTGTGGCCTTATAGAATGAGTTTGGCAAAGTTCTTTCAGATTCTATTTTGTGAAAGAGTTTGAAGAGTATTGATGTTAGCTCCTCTTTGAAGATCTGGTAGAATTCCGTGCTAAAGCCATCTTGCCTTGGGCTTTTTTTTTTTTTTTTTGGTTGAGAGATTTTTAATGACTCTTTTTATTTCCTTAGGAGTTTTAGGGCTGTTTAATCTGTTAATCTGATCTTGATTTAGCTTCGGTAGGTGTACTCTATCGAGAAAATTGTCCATTTCGTTTAAGTTCTTAAATTTGGTGGAGTATAGATTTTTAAAGTAGGATCTAAATATTTTCTAGATTTCTTCAATGTCTGTTGTTATTTCCCCCTTTTCATTTCTCATTTTGTTAATTTGGGTTTTTCCCTCTGTCTTTTAGTTAATTTGGCTAAGGGTCTGTCTATTTTGTTGATTTTCTCAAAGAACCAACTCTTGCTTTCATTGATTCTTTGTATAGTTCTTTTTGTTTCTAAGTTGTTGATTTCAGCCCTAAGTTTGATGATCTCCTGCCTTCTGCCCCTCTTGGGATTGTTTGCTTCTGGTTTTTTTTTTTTTTGTTTTTTTTTTTTCAATTCACCCAGTTTAACTGTTAATTCGCTAATATGAGCTGTCACAATTTTCTTTTTGAAGGCACTTAGTGCAATGAACTTTCTTCGTAGCACAGCTTTCATTGTGTCCCATAGGTTTGGGTATGTTGTGTCTTCTATTTCATTGGATTTTAAGAAGTCTTTGATTTCCTTCTTTATTTCTTCCCTGACCCAGTGGTCCTCTAGTAAAGAGTTGTTCAATTTCCATGTGCATGTAGGCTTTCTGTTGATTCTTTTGCTGTTGAAGTCCAGCTTTATTCCATGGTGGTCTGATAAGATACAAGGAGTTATTTCAATTTTCTTGTATCTGTTTAGGCAATCTTTGTGTCCAACTATATGGTCAATTTTGGAGAAGATTCCATGCGGTGCTAAGAAGAAGGTATAGTCTTTTGTGTTTGGGTGAAATGTTCTGTAGATATCTGTTAGGTCCATTTGTTTCATGATCTCTGTTAGACTCATTATTTCTCTGTTTGGCTTCTGTCTTGATGATCTGTCCATTGTTGTGAGTGGGGTGTTGAAGTCTCCCACTACTAAAGTGTTGGGATCAATATGGAATTTTAAGTTTTAGAAGCGTTTCTTTTACAAATGTAGGTGTTTTTGTATTTGGGGCATAGATGTTCAATATTAAGATGTCCTCTTGATGGATATTTTCCTTGACGAGTATGTAATGCCCTTCTCTGTCTTTTTTTAATTAACTTCTGTTGGAAGTCTATT
The DNA here is from genome assembly GCA_907164525.1 of Lophiomys imhausi. Lineage (NCBI taxonomy): Eukaryota > Metazoa > Chordata > Mammalia > Rodentia > Muridae > Lophiomys > Lophiomys imhausi. Next base: position 866,264 of record CAJQZJ010032618.1, on the reverse strand, counting down.
TTGTTTCATATTAGGATGGCTACTCCAGCTTGTTTCCTGGGTCCATTTGCTTGGAAGACCTTTTCCCAGCCCTTTATTTTGAGATAGTGTATATCTTCAGTAGTGAGATGTGTTTCTTGTATACAGCCAAAAGATGGGTCTTGTTTACAGATCCAGTCTGTAAGTCTGTGTCTTTTTATTGGCAAGTTGAGTCCATTGATGTTGATGGATATTAGTGACCAGGGGTTGTTATTTCCCATTATTTTGGTATAGGTGGTCGTCTTGTGCTTCTTTTTGTTTAGTTGCTTTTGGTGATTTCTCTTTCCTCTGTTTTCTTGGGTGTAGTTATCTTCTCTGGGTTGGAATTTTCCTTCTAGGATCTTCTGTAGGGCTGAATTTGTGGGTAGATATTGTTTAAATTTGATTTTGTCGTGGAATATCTTGTTTTCTCCATCTATGTTGATAGAGAGTTTTGCTGGGTATAGTAGTCTGACTGGGCACCTATGTTCTCTCAGTGCTTGTAGGACATCTGCCCAGGCCCTTCTAGCTTTAAAAGTTTCTGAGGAGAAGTCCGGTGTAATTCTGATGTGTCTGCCATTTTATGTAACTTGTCCTTTTTCTGTTACAGCTTTTAATATTCTTTCTTTCTTCTCTATATTTGGAGTTTCAATTGTTATATGGCGAGAGGAGTTTCTATTCTGATCTAATCTGTTTGGTGTTCTGTAAGCCTCTTGGAATTTTATTGGCATCTCTTTCTTAGGTTTGGGAAGTTTTCGTCTATGATTTTTTTGAAGATATTTCCTGGATCCTGGAGTCAGGAGTCTTCTCTTTCCTCTACGCCTATAATTCTTCAGTTCCTTCCTTTCATTGATTTTTTGATTTTTTGGATGTTGTGGGTGAGAGATTTTTTAGCTTTCTCATTTTCTTTGGATGTTGTACTAATTTCTTCCATCGAATCTTCCATGCCTGCGATCCTGTCTTCCATCCCTTGAATCCTATTTTTGGTACTGATATCCATAGTTCCTGTTCTCTTCCCTTGGCTCTCCATTTCCATTTTAACTCTGCCTATGTTTTCTTTATTGTTTCCATTTCCATCTTCATGTCTAGAATGGTTTTATTCATTTTGTACATTTCCTGCTCCAGTTTGCTTGTCTTTGCCTAGAAGTCTTCGATTGCCCTGTCCTTTTCATGTTCAAGCTGAGCCACGTTGTTTTGAAGTTCTCTGATGGTGTTATCCATAGTTTTCATCTGTGAAATCGTGGCCTCTTTGAATTCCTTCATAAATTTAAGTTCATTTTGAAGGGACTCTATGACTTTCTATAATGTAGAATTGTTATCGTTTTCATGTGTTTCAGTTGTGGTGATGTGATCCGGGTTGGCTGAAATGGCATCGCTTTCTTTTGTTGGATTCATTCTGCCTTGAATCCTGCTTTTTCTGGGGCCCTTGGCTATGTGGAAGCCTTAGCCATCTGTCTGTTCCTGTTGTCTTCTATTCTTAGATCCAAAGGGGGCGCTTTAGTGTTGCAGTCGACTTGCCTGACTCCACTCCTGTAAGGTTTGTTCCCCCCCACCCCCCCACCTCCCACCCCCGCTTCTCACATGGAGACCTCACTTATCATGGGGTCTGAGCTGTATACACTTAAGCTCTGGCTCCCCGCCGGAAGTGTCCATAGTAGCAAAAAAAAAAAAAAAAAAAAAAGACCAATAACAATGGAAAAGACTTCACGGTTTGCCCAGGATTGAATCCTATGGTGGATAAAATCAGCCTTCCCCACCTGGAGCTGGCTCTGGAACCTGGCAGGTGGTGCCACAGTTGACCAAGTTCCGGTAAACCACAGTGGGTTGCAGTCTACAGCCTGATGGGTATTCTGCAGCTGAGCTGGGCGCTCCTGCGGGTCTGCAAGCTTTGCCAGACAGCCAGACCGTCTGTTTGATATCTGGCGCGGTGGGGGGGGGGGCAGCAGGCTGGAGAGTATCTCTGTGTGGAGTTTGAATCTGCCGGCTGGGTACTAGATTGGAACTTATCCAGCGTGTCTCTCCTGGTGGGGAGGGGGGGATCCCGATTCCTGGATTCAGCTGCCTCCATGCGTGTCCGAGAGTGGGAGGGAGTGTCCTGCCCAGGGACTTTTAGTGGTCCCAGGGAAGTTCGGTGAGACAGGGCGGGGGGGGGGTCGGGTCCCCTAGATATTCCTGCACTGCGTCCTATAACATTTGCGGTTTTCCCCAAGATTAAAATGCGTCCGTATGGGCCGCCACCATCTTGGATCCCTCAGCTTTTTATTTCTTTATGCCTAATTGTAGAAGGTGACCAGCACCTTTGTCGTTATTTTGAGGGTTTGTTGTTAAAATGTGTTTTAGTTATGAAGTCAGCATCTTTGCTTTTTATTTCTATAGAATTGCTATGACCTCAGAATTGTGCAATGCAGGAATACAAGTAGAATAGTTTACTAAATTGCACCCTGCTAAGTTTAAAAGTTATACTGAGTTTATGAAATTTCCCAGCGAAATATACTAATATCTTCATGCTTGGTAGGAAGAAGCAATGGGGATGGAATTACGATTTCCATGTGAAGTGTTTCCCATAGGTTCGTGTATTTGGACTTCTGAAACACTGCAGAACTGTTTGGGGTGTCTGTCAAATTTGGGGGTCATGGTGTCTAGCTGCCAGTCAAAAGCCACTAGGGGCTGGCCTTGAAGGTGATATCTATTCCTAATTATGCATCAGCTTTCTGCTTCCTGACCCTCCAAGATGCGAGCAAGCCATGCTCAAGAGTCCCCTTCCCTGCCTTCTATGCCTCTAAAACTGAGGCACAACAAGCCTCCCCTGTTTAAAGTACCTTTTCTCGGGTGATTTGTCATAGCATCGAGAAGAGGAACTAATACGGTGGGGGCTTAGTGTGGGTTGACTTCATTATTCACATTTGTGAAATGTCTGTCCCTGTGGTTGTAAGACCTTCTGGAAATTTCCATCTATAATTGAAAAAAAACCTGAACCACTAATTGTTTGTTTTGGTTACTAGGAAACTCAGTATACTCTGCAGCCTAGTTTTATGAATTTATAGGCAAGTGTGCTAAACCTTTCTTGTTTATTATCTGCTCTATCCCCCTTCATTCTGACTTATTGAAAGTGTTATATGATTTCTTTAAGTTTCACCTATAGGAAAGGTGTGTGCATATGAACACAAACAATCACTAAGGTTAGTACCATTGTTTGACACTCTGAGATTCTGCCACTTTCATTACTTCTATAGTTGCCCATGGAATTTGACATATCTGAAGGTAGCAGTTTTCATGCCAAGTAAAAATGACTTTACTTGTAAAATGATAGGAGATGAAATCATGAATTGTCTCCCATACAAAAAGACATGAGTGTGAGATTGTGAATTAGTGAGTTGAGAACTTATTCATGGCTCAGAACATCCATTTTTCTCATGCTTCATTGGGAGAAGGTATGGCTTACATGCCATACCGTATTTCCAATTCATGTGCAGACTGGGGACTCTGCTTATGAAAGAGAAGTGAAATGCCCCATAATAACTTTACCTGGGTTTAATTGTGAGGGTTAAAAAGATGAATCACAAATGTGTGACTCACAGTGCAAATTTTAAAATCCTTGTTAAAGAAGTACCTGTAACTCTGGCCAAAAAAAAAAAAAATGAAAAAGAAAAGAAAATCTTTGCTGACCCTGTGAATGAAACCAACTGCAAAATGTGAGATGGTAGATAATCAATTTAGATGATTAAATTCAGTTCACATCTTAAATTATGCAATATACAAGGACCTATGAGTGGAAGCTGAGGCCGAATGGAGACCTCAAGGCACTCTAGCTGTTAAACCATAGAGATCTGGGGAGACAATGCTATGGGGATGTGATTCTTAGCTGAATGGCTTTGAATAATTCTCCTTGCTTCGAAGCAAATGATGACTCAAGCTGCTAAACTCCAAAGAAGAAAAATAGTTTAATGATTTTGATTACAGACATCACTATTAAAAAAATTAAAAATTAAAAAAAAACCTTAAATGTAAAGCCTCTTCAGTTGATAACAGGACAGTTTTGTAAACCACTTAAGGCTGTGATAAAATCCTACTTGACTGGCCCACAAGCAGATGTGACAAGTTGAATTTATTTCCTCTCTTACCAGGAAGCTTCGCAGGAAACTCTTAACATATGGTGCTTTTCGCTTCCATCTAGAGCTACAAATGTTATTGGAAAAGGACGTTCCCAAGAGCAGCCAGTTTCTGACATCTCTGCCAAATGGAGTCCAAATGATCCTTTTGTGGTTCTGAATTCCCTGAGTTCTTAAGAGTTGGCAACCCAGGGTCTCTGATCTAAACACAACTCACTAATTTAATTATTTTATTATAGATTTGTGGAAGCTCTTTCAGACCAGTGACTTAGCATCTGTATTGTATCTAGCCATACAGGAAACACAAGGTAGAATGGTGTAAATATTTTGTTTCTTAACTGCTTTCATTGGAAAACTTGGATGTCACTTCACACAGAAACCAGGCACCACAAACCAAGCACAAAACAATGTGAAATCCAGATAAGTCAAATTTGCAGAAACTTTTCTTGCCGGGAGAGCTTTTCATGTTGTTTCTGTGTTGAATGTAGATATGGCATCTAACACTCTATGATGGAAGTTGTAATCATACAGAGCTGAAATATGGTTAGTAAAAGGAATTGACGACCTCATGTAATACTCAGTAGACACCAGTGATGGTTGAAGTGCCTCTCTGAAACATTTCATCTTTATACAAAGGAACAAAATGATGCTTTGAACATTAGAAATATTCTGCTACCCAAGGCAGCAGCTTTCTCTTATATACTCATAGAGGACATTACTGAGTAAAACTATCTAGCATATATTTAAGTCCAGATATGACTTATCACAATTATATAAACATATCACAAGCTTTACATTATAGCAAAAACATTTTGAAATTTTAATTGTAATCTAATAGCTACCTTAGAAGAACAAAGTGTCATTTGAATATTTGAACCCAAAGTAATTCTTAGCACTGAAAAGGGAATAAACAAGTTATATTATAGCAAAAGCTTTATATTTTAAAACATCCAATAACAAAAAAGATACTATGAACCAACCAGCAATACAAAGCCATTTAAATGTAGTTTTGACATTATACTTAGGGTTAATTTTTAGTATGTAGTAATTCATAATACCCTACTGTTATTAATGATATTCATTTACAATTAATTAACACCCCTACTGTTTTAGGGTTACTATTACTGTGATGAAACATCATGACCCAAAGCAACTTACAAAGGAAAGAGTTTCACTCACAGTTCCATGCCACAATTCATCATCAAAAGCAGTGAGCGAAGGAACATAAACAGGGCAGGAACTTGGGGGCAGGAGCTGATGCAAAGGCCATGAAGTGGTGCTGCTTATGAGTTTGCTCCCCATGACTTGTTCAGCCTGCTTTCTTGAAGAACTCAGAACCATCATTCCAGGAGTTGCATGTTCACAATGGACTGGGCCCTCCTCCATGAATCACCAATTAAGAAAATGCCCTACAGGCTTGTTTACAGAACAGTCTTTTCTTTCTGTTTTTTTTTATTATTATTATTATTATTGTGTCTTTTTTTTCAACATCTCCCCCTTTTAGTCCAATAAAAGGCTCTTTTTCTTAAAACAATAAATACAATACAAAACAATAAGAACAATTAGGGAACAATTATGAAAACTATAAGGTATAACATACATTCCCAGTGTCCAGTCCATATGTATTTGGCAACTAATAAGACTCTTCTATTATCTATCTATCTCAATGAATTTAATGTTCTATGCCTAACTCAACAGCCCAGTCTTAAGGAGGCATTTTCTCAATTGCGGCTCCCTCCTTCCTGATGACTCTAGCTTGTCTTAAGTTCACACCAAACTATTCAGGATACCTACTTAAATAATTACATTAATCTCATTTTTTCAATTTAGTGTCTCATCAAGCTCAATTTCCCCTTCAATTTTGTAATGGTTTTCATTGATTGTCAGCTTGACAGGATCTAAAATTTGGTTTGGAGACAAACCTCTCTTTCCAGGCATGTCCATGAGAAGGTTTACAGATCTGCTTAACTGAAGTTTGAAGACCTACCCTGAATGTGGGTGGCACCTTCCCAAGGGGGAAGTAAGCAGAAGGCCAGCTTTCCTGTCTCTCTGCTTCCTGACGAGGGATGTCAGGATAGTGGTTGACTACGAGAACAGCCACCTCCAACTCCTGCCGCCATATCCTCCCATCACGTAGGACTGTGCTGCTTAAAGCCTGAATGAAGTCTCCTTCCTTTAACTTCTTGTCCAGTATGTTGTCCTAGCAATGAGAAAATTAACTAACACAAAATTTAAATAGATTTCTTCATCAACACAAGACTTATCAATAATCTCACAGAATATTAACCTTTTACATCGCTAATCACTCTTTGTAGGAGACTATACTCTTAATTTTCAATTATTCTAAGCATTAAAATTGCTTTTAGAGAAGCAAGTCCCCTATTATTAATGCCAGAGAAAGAAAACAGAGTTACATATTCTATATTAGCTTCTTATATATGCTAGAAAACAGATAAATGCATAAGCTGAGAGGTATGTAAGCAATAGATTTCATTATTAATATGAAAGTAACATAAAACTATACTGTAGTTTATTAGTTATTCATCATTGCTTTCCTAAAAGCCTTATGGACATTTTCTTGACAACTCTACCAAGACACATAGCATAACCTCCCTCATTTTCTTTTTTCTAGTTGATGGTATTGGTTGTAAAACTAATTATATGTTCTCAAAATATCCAGAAGAAAAGTGACTTCAAATATTCAATGGATTGATATTCATCATACCTTGATTAAATAACCAAAAATAATTTGATGGTTGACTGAAATTATCATGAGGCCAACACCTAAATTTTAACTCCTATAATTTTCCATTAAAAAGAGGGAGAAGACTATAAAATTCAATGTTGTTACCATCAGCTTTTAAAAATTAAGTATTTTCTAGAGAATTGGCCATTTTAGTACTAAGAAGAGGTTTGAAGGGAATCTAGCACAAAGTCTATATAAAACAAAGAAGTTCAGAATAGTTTCAGAGCTCAAGGACTGATAACATATCAGGAGATATATATTCAATCCTGGGAGTTTGGGTTTATTTATACAGACAGGTGCCCTGACTGGGCCAAACTTCTAAAATCTATAGTCCCTTTACCTTGGCTTCTAAGGAGTTATTTATTTACATTGTCACAATGGTTGAGTGAAGACAATTTGAATGAAATATTGACATTTTATATTTTTTTAAAAGGCAAGTGTTAACAGACCCAGAAAAGCAATACCAGTCCTACATTGCTGTGATAAGCAGTTTACTTCTTTTTTTTAATAATTTATTTTTTATTTCTTCAAGTTACATCTCAATCACAATCCCCTCCCTACTCCCCCCTCCAGTCCCACCCTTCCACCCTCCTCCCCCTCAATCCCCCATCCTCTTCCCTTCTTCTTTTTTTATTTTTTAGTTTAAGGTATTTCTTTTTTCCCCCCAACAGCTCTTCCTTTCAGTCCAAAAAATGGTTCTTTTTATTATAACTATAAATGTAATACAAAACAACAGAAATAAATAGGCCACAATTATAAGAGTTATATGGCTTAGCATACATTCCAAATGTCCAGTCCATATGTATTTGGCACCTGACTTTAACATTCTACTATCTAACCATCTCCATGTGTTTAAAGTTCTATATCTAACTCAGCTTTCATACTAACTTGCCTCATAATTTTAAAAATATCTTCTTAGATCCAGAACACCCTCAGCACCCCCTATTCTACTCCAAGTAGAAGATGAGCATCGAAGAATCTCCAGTGGGAGATGATTGAATTGGTGGTAAGCCATTCTCTTGGCAAGAAAAACCCCTTGCTTCAACTGTAGACAGACTTCTGTCCAAAAAGGACAAAACTTGGAAGCAGATAAGTCGACAGCCTAGCTCTGCCAAGACAGGGTAGGTAAGTCCTTCATAATTCCTGCTCTACAATCAATGTCTGTCAGAGAAATGGGGCCAAATGGCTGAAGATTGATGCTGTAATGTATGGAGAGAAAATGGGAACTGTCCAGGCAGCCACTGGTATGTCAATTCTTAGTTTGGGAAGCTGCAGGCCCTGCACTTCCTATAAAATCAGATATATTTATCCCTCTCAGGTCTCTGAGGTGGTTGAAGAATAGATAGCTAGAGTCTCATAGTTAAATTTTGAGCAGTTTATTTCTTATAGTTAAAAAGGAGTAACCTACCCACTGTAAGTTTTCACAGACAAATATAGGCAACCCAGAAACACAGGTACACACACATATGCGTAATAATAATACAAAAGAAGAAATTGGAACTTCACTAAAGAATTTAATTGCTATTCTTTCTTGGGTATGAACAAGTTTTATTCAAGTCAATGAAGGTTCCTTAACTTTCCAAAACATTGGATTTCCCATAAAATGAATCAGCAAATAAAATCTACCTATCGCAATCACACATGTAACTCTGCACATGAATATTTTCTTCCTTCTCCTATTTCCTTTAGCCTTCCTTCATGTTAGCCCTCTGGCAGGTATGCCCAAACTTCTGACAGTACAACAGGATATTGTCTTCTGCAAAGTTCACACTGGCAACCATACAATCAGGTCACCCTGTTTTGTTTTTGGTTTTTGGTTGTTTGTTTGTTTTGTTTTGTTTTAAAGTCTCATAATGTTTTTTTTTTTTTTTTTTTTTTTTTTTTTTTTTTTTTTTTT
>CAJQZJ010032618.1:835243-851948 GCA_907164525.1 Lophiomys imhausi | reverse complement strand
ACACACACACACACACACACACACACACACACACACACACACACACAGACACACACACACACGAAATGTCTTGGGTTATCCAGGTACTGTGCTTCTGTGCTTCACTGTTTGAGTGCAGGTCTGAGGGTCAAATCAAGCAGACTTTGTACTTGATTCCAGTTTAGCTATTTACTGGCTATGTGACCTGGGCACATATCCAGATAGCTGTGAATTCCAGTTTTCCCACTTAAAGAATGACCATAGCAACTACCTAGCAAAAATGTGGTATAGGCCCGAAGAAATATATTTGAATAACACAAATTTGGGGAGAGTCTACTCATTTAACAAATGGTTTTCCTTCTTCTAAAGTGTCCAGGGTGAAGACTGAAGCCCAGCTTCAAAGCCTCCTTCAAGGCAAGCATTATAAATGTTCTACATTGCTGCCACCAAGGTCTTCTTATCCATAATGGTAACTTTAAAGATTCTAGGGAAATAGGAAAAGTAGCACAATTATGTAATATGATTTTCCATTGTTAATCATTTCGTAGAATTTAGTAGATATTTGTTGAACTAAAACATGACTAGTAGGTATCTCAGAAAATGAACTAGCCTCCATTTAGCACCTTTTAATCTGAAAAACTGGCTTTTGTTTCAATTTCAGGTATTGTTATTTAAAGAGAAATTCTCTAAATATCTCATTTCTTACTATATTTTAACTATATTAATGAGACAATGTAACATTTCCATGTATATACTAAACACTGATTTCATAAACCATTTTTTTGACTGTAAATGACAGGATCTCATTTTTTTCATGGCTTAATAATACTTAATTGCCATGTTTTCCCTATTCATTCATCTACTTATGAGCACCTGCATTGACTCAATATAGTGACTACTATGAATACTTCCGCTAACAAGCAAAGATGTGCAGGAGTGACTTTAGCTCCTATTATGGTACCTCAATGTTTGTTTTAAGAACTTCCATGTGAAAGCTATTCTTGGTTGCCAAAGTTACCACATCTTGAATTAACTAAAACCCAAGCAGCTGTACACAGCTGTACACAATCCCTGAGGTACTGCTTTCTCCATTCAATCATTTGAACTGGGAGTATCCACTTTAAGTCAGATCTTTTGAGGTGGGAAGTTATGCTTTCAATCTGGGCCTCACTGTCTTATGACAACCTATCTGAAGGGCATGGAAGAAGGAAGATTACTCAGTCTTTTCTTGCTTGCTCTTGCTGGCAATTCTTTTCTTTCACTGGCATTACAGCCTACTTAGGGATTCTGGAATATACTGAAGACCAGCTTATCCAACCTCATGGACTGAACAACTACTGTATTCTCTGACTTTTTGTTGGTAGACAGCCATTGTTTGTTGGAATAGCTGGACCATAGCCTGTAAACCATTCTAATAAATATGAATAATACATATGATAAATTTATATATAGAGAGAGATGATAGATTCATTCTATAAGTTCTGTCCCTCTAAGGCAGTGGTTCTCAACCTGTGGGTCATAACTACTTTGTGGGTCACATATCAGATATCCCACATATCAGGTATTTATGGTTCATAACAGCAGTGAAATTACAGTTATAAATTAGCAACAAAAATAATTTTATGGTTGGGGTCACTACATGTATTAAAGAGTCACATCATTAGAAATGGTGATAACCGCTGCTCTAGAGAACCTTAACAAATACATTTCATATTGTTCTCCTGTGTACTTTCTATTAGTAGTATTCCTCCAACAGTGTAGAAGGCTCTTCCTCCCCCATCCTTGGTTTATCAGTTACATTTCTGTTGCTATGGTAAAACATTCTGAGCAAAGGCAACTTAGGGGAGAAAGGCTTCACTTCACATTAGGTTAGTGTTCACTGTACTTTAGGCTAGGGTTCGCTTCACATTAGGTTAGGGTTCACTTTACTTTAAGCTAGAGTTCGCTTCACATTAGGTTAGGGTTCACTTTCCTTTAGGCTAGAGTTCGCTTCACATTAGGTTAGGGTTCACTTTCCTTTAGGCTAGAGTTCGCTTCACATTAGGTTAGGGTACACTTTACTTTAGGCTAGGATTCGCTTCACATTAGGTTAAGGTCCAGAGTGAACATCCGTCATGGTGTGGAAGGCATGCGAAAGCAGAAGGAAGCTGGCTGGTCACATTATATTGACACACAAGGAGCAGAGAGAGAATAGGAAGTAGGGTGATGCTACAAACCTTCAAAGCCCAACCCCAGAGAAGCACTTTCTCCAGCAAGGCACCTCCTTAAGGTTCTGTAACTTCTCCAAATAGAATCATCCACTAGGGACCAAGTGTTCAAATAACTGAGCCTACCGAGACAGTTTTCCTTCAAGCCACCATATTTGGGCTTTTCTATTGTTAGATGTATTAAGTATTTTGAGTTCCTTGAATGTTCTAGATATTAACTCTCAGAAGAAAAGATAGCTAATACTTTTCCCAATTTACAGGTTGTCCTTCACTCTTCTTGTTGTTACCTTTGCAAGGTAAGAGCTTTTCAGTTGGGTTTAATTCCTTTTGTCAATGCTGCCTGCCTGAATTCACATAGAGCTGGACATGCCCCTGGTGCTACCTGGCAAGTTGTTGTACCCTCTCAGCTCTTGAGTAAAGCACTTTTGGTTCCTCACTATGCCTCACCTACTCTGTAGAGTAAACAGCATGTAAAGAGTTAAACTTGAACACCCCGATGGACCTTTATTTGGCTTTCCAGGTCATGCAGTGCAGCAGAATGTCCACTGAGTCCAAGATGTGGGAGTGTGCTGAGTTCTCTGATTCCCCGAGTAATACAAACTCTGTAAGTCTCTTCTGAAGACGGATATAGGTTACAGCACCCTAGGGCTTGTTGACAGATGATGTTAGTTCATTTCCAAAGCATGAGTACTATACAGATTCCAAGCTGTCATCTAAGTAACTAGCTGTTTTAAAGGCCTAGTCTCCACTGCAACAGAGTTCAGTAGGTGGTGATTGGGTTGTAAGCGTTCAAATACAATAAATGAATTAAATATTTGGTGGATTCAAAGCCTAAGGAGGTGGTGAAAAGTTTTGGAGATTAGGTACAGTTGTGCAGTTCTAGGAACCAGGTGGCTCAGATCGTGCCATTAAAAGGTGTACTTTGGACATATTCTCTCCGTTCCCCCTCTCCCGCTGCCTCCTCCTCTCCCTCCCCTTCCTTCCTTCTCCATACCACCCCACAAACTTATCCCACTTTCACATGTGTCAGGCAGGAATGGTTTCTGACTCCTACAGGGCAGTCTTCTCTGGCTTCTAAAAACTTAGATCTCTTTTCTGGAAACAGCCTGTATTCAGTTACTGATGCATTCAGGATTCATGGCTGGAGCATCCATTCTTAATTCAGCACAGTTCTAATGTCTACCCTGACTCCAGAGATTCCCTTGGAATTGGCTTATTATCATTTTTCTTCTACCTAACCCCGGAGTCTTCACTGTCATAGGCACTGTTCCTTGTAAATAAAGCATCTGCATGTAACACTCCATTTCAGAGTCTGTTTCCAGGGAAACCTGTTCTACGGCATCCATTATCATCAAATAATGGAAAATAATTGGCAGGATGTTTTTTACCAAATAACTTGAAAATTAGAAGCTTTCTACCTGAGTTCAAAGTCCAAATTTAATCCACCAACTGTCTTAAATTCTTTCTTATTCAGAGGATTGTGTTTATCTTATTTCACTCAATTTCTATATTTGCAAAAAGAAGAAGAATGTAGAAACCAGGGCATCCAGGAGAGAAGGACCCCATATGGCCCTTATATATCAAGTTATACACCCCAGGACCAGGGAAACTGACCTTCTCAACATGCAAAGCTGCTTGGCTGTGTTAATGATGCCTGTGGGTAGAATGTGTGTCATACTGGCACTGCTAGAGTGCCTTGGATCTGTCAAGAATGCCCTTGGTTGGAACGTGGGTTATATCAAGACTGATAGACGGATTAGTTTGTCTTCTGCAGTTGATAACACAGCAACTCAGCTGTGTGCATTTTAAAGGGAAGAACTGTTTTTGAGCACAGGATTCAAGGTGTCTCTTGTAATATATCTCATGTTGCAAAGCCCTAAGGTAGTGCACGCCATCACAAAGCGAGAGACAAAGTATGCCTGTGTTTTCTTCCCCTCTGGTCAGTCCTTTTTCTACAAACCCATCAGTTTTCTAACCAAGTAGCTTCCATGTTGATGACCTTACTCCTACTGAGTTCCCAGGGAGCCCATCTCTACACAGTATAATTGATTTACTTTCCTTGTTCCTATGCGACATACTTATGATTACGATGTAATATGAGTTTTAGGAAGAAAATAATTTAAGTTGAAACCTTCATATTTTTGTCCTTGTCTCCTGAAGCATTTCTTCATATAGCATATACAATACATCTTTCGTGCATTACTTCAAATTTCCAAAGCCTCCTCTGTAACACTCCAGAGCCAGTACCATGTGTCTGCCCCTAGCACAAGGTGCACAAGGTCCACTTTAATTCTGGCTGCAGCCCTGGCATATTTCATCAGTGAAAAGGAGGCCAAAACTTCCTTGCCCTAGAAGCCCTGTAGAAAGCATGTAGAGCCACCACCTGAAATAATTCTGTCCCAGAGACCTGGAACTGTGGTGACTGGAAAATTTCAGAGACAAACACACAATCCTTTTCCGGTTGCTTTTCCAGTCACCATCCTGTGTTAAAGTTATTCGTTTGCAGTACTGTTCTTCCTCAGCACATATTCTTCCACTACAGATTTTTCAAATGTTTGTACTACACTTTCTTTTGTTCTTGAAATCTATCAGAAGCACCAAGCCAGCTCTGTCTACATCTTGTTTAGAAACGTCATCTGTCAGATTAACAAGTTCATCACTTTCAAGTTCAATCTTCCATAAAATCTGGGGTCATGGGGACAGTGCATCCAGGGTCTTTGCAATTGTGTAAAAAGACAGACTTTTCTCCCATACGCAATCACATCATTTCCATCTGAGACCAGTTTCCTGGTCTGCTTGTCACCAAATTCTCCTGTAACTCACAATGGATTCTACTCTAGGCTTCCCCAGCCTTCCCTTCTACACACACAGTTCCAAGATGTTTAGGAATAGTTATGATAATGACTCTATTTCTTGGTACCAATTTCCACTATCCATCAGTTGTCTACTACTAAAAGAAAATACCCCCAAGGTTGGGTACATCTAGCAATAGTTTATATAGCCCACTCTTCTATTGGTTCAAATGCATGATGATGGCTTCTGATATGAGTCTCCTGGCAGGCAACAGATAGCACAATGACAGGCACACTTACAAGAGAAGTCACATTGCTGGACAGGAAGGTGATGAGGCTGGACAAAGGTCAAACTTCCCCTTTTAAACCCGTCTCTCCTAAGAACTAACTCAGAGGTATTCTGAAAACTGTGTTATTCACTCCCAAGGATAGGCCCCCAATGAGGCATGTTTTCCATTTGTTTGTTCCTTAATTTTTTCAAAGTACTTAGAATTGAACTCACTTGTGTTAGGCAAGTGCTCTACCACACACTTACATCCACAGACCTCTCTCTTACACAGCCTGAGGCTTCTCTCTAAACACCAGCTCTTGAATGCCCCACAAGCTGTAGTCACCATCACAGAGGGGACTAACGAATGTTGCAAGACATGATCTCTTAGGGAATGCACTCAATCCAGCCATAATGATGAATATTTCACAAGCTCTGCAACATGTGTCTGATAGTGTCAAAGAAAACTGGCAGCAGTCAGCTATGCATCATGGGAAAACAGATTATCCAGTAAGTTAATTAACATGTATTCTTCCTTCTAGCTAGTCTATAACAATGTGCACCTGGTGAGATTAACTAACTTTGCATTTGTCAAGAGTGAAGTCATCTAAAAGCCTGAGTGCAGGCAGATGCCACCTATTCTCAGGAACACAAAGTTTAGATGAAAACATTATCAAACCACTGAGCTTCCCTCTACTACTTTCTGAGTTCCTCATGGGAGAATACAGCTCAACAACAGCAAAAAGCTATTTAAGAATAACAGTCCAGGGAGTGAGGAGACACCTCAGTGGGTAAAGTACTTGCTGCATAGGCATGACTGTTTACTTTAGATCCCCTTCAAGCACACAGAAGCTGACCATGGTGACATATGTGCGTGTCTCTACCTTCAGCACTGGTAAGTAGAAACAGGACAATCCTCTGACTTGTTGGTCACCAAACACAGCTAAATCAGTGAGCTTTAGGTTCAAGGAGAGATCATGCCTCAAAAAATAACAAGGGGGATGACAGAAGAAGACACCTGAAGAGACAACCCCTGACCTTCACATGTGCACAAAGAAGTTACAAATGCACACTTATGCATATAACACACATACACACACACAAAGAAGAAAAAAAAAAAACCATTCCAGTAATATAGCTTAAAAGAATAAAACAAAGTCCTTGTCAAAGAAACCATATTTTAAATTCTTCAATTCTTTGTTTTCTAGTATCTTTTACATTGAAAAAAAATAAAGGAATTGAAATAACATTTTGATGGGAGATATACACATAGCCATTAATATTTCCTGCATTGGAGAAGTAATCATATATTTCTAAAATTTTGTTTCTCTAAAATTACAGTAATAAACCCATGATATGGTGTCATAAGTATTAAAAATATTTTTCAAAAACAAGAGTTTTTGAAAAATGGAACATCTACTTTTCTAGATAGTTAATGTATAATCTTTTGCAATATCTTTTTTTGAAATATGTACAGACAACCATGCAGAGTGCAAAGAGGCATCTGGAAATGAACAACTTCAAAATAATTAACTGTAGATAGTGTTCTTTGATATTCTATTATTGTGGTATGATAGCACTTAAATTTTAGTTTTAATGTAGAGTGCAAACCTTTATTGGGAATTCTTCTTATCTTACTATATTAAAAATTATTTGACTTGACTTACACTTTGAATATATCTTTTATTCAGTGTGTACCTTTATAAATATACATATGTAAATTGTAAAAATTGATATATTGACTAATACTGATTTCCTAAATACTGACAGATTTTATTACTTTAAATATAGAGGAATTCAGGAACTCAAGAGGAAAGTGAAGGTTGGGAATCTGTCCTTAATACTAATTAAGTTTTCCTTGAAAGCCTGGATTGTGTTGACTGTCAACAACACTGTATTATTCCCTGGAGTGACAAGTTTACCAAGTTCATTTTCAGCAGAACATCTGCCAAATATCCAAGTATGAACAACCAGATTTGTCTGCCAATCATTCTCTTAAACAAAAATGACATTCTAGGGAAAATGTCACTGGATCCACCCACAACTCAGTTGCTGGCTGAATGTATTTCCTGGGGCAGCCAACATGCCAACACACAGTAGGATGTGACTTTTTTTTTTTTTACACATTCTATTTTGTCAGACAGCATTCTAAAAGCAAGCACAACAAAAAGAAACATATTTAATTGAATTAATAACTCACACCACTGCATCAACATTTTGGGGCAAAGCAATGTTTTATTTTTGTACAAATAGTACCCTACCCATGAACAATACAAGGACTATTATTAGGGTTTGGTATCTTGGTTTTCTTTTTTTTTCATTTTTTAATGTTTATTTATTACTTCATGTTACATCTCCATCATAGTACCCTCTTTCCACCCCTCCCAGTCCTGCCCTATCACCCTCTACCCCCATCCCTTCCAACCCACTCCTCCAGAGCGGAGTGTCCCTACATATCAGTCCCCAGCCCCAGTTCAGCGGTCATATGAGGGCCAAGAGCCTCCTTATACACTGGGGGCCTACAAGGCAGCACCACTAGGGCAAAGTGTCTCATGGACAGGTAAAAAAGTCTATGTTCCTGTTCCCTTTGGTGCATTGGCTGTAGTATAGTTATCCTATACTATATGGCTAAAATCCAACTATAAGTGAATAGATGTCATGTGCATCCTTCTGGGTCTAGGTTAGCTCACTCAGGATGAGCTTCTCTAGTTCCATCCATTGGCTGCAAATTGCATAATTTCATTGTTCCTGATAACTGAGTAGAATTCCTTTGTGTAGATGTACCACAGTTTTTTAGTCCATTCCTCGGTTGAGGGACACCTGGGTTGTTTCCAGTTTCTAGCTATTACAAATAAGGCTGCCATGAACGTAGATGAGGAGACGTCCTTGTGGTTTGGTGAGAAATCTTTTGGATGTATACCCAGAAGTGGTATGGCTGTGTCTTGAGGTAGAGTTATTTCAAGTTTTCTAAGATATATCCAGACTGATTTCCATAGTGGTTGTACAAATTTACACTCCCACCAACAATGCAAGAGTGTTCCCCTTTCTCCACAGCCTCGTCAGCATGTGCTGTTTGGTTTTCATTTTTGATAGGCCAAAACCTCTTACATTCTCCATCACTTTTTCATCTTTGGCACAAAAATAAGCACAGAATTTGCAAATATAATCTTTTCTTTTTTTACATAAAAAGTTTTGATCTTGAAAACTGAAAATGTCTCAGCTGCACCCAGGGGTGGGTAAATCACATTTTAAGATCCAATGTACTAGACCAGTATTTTTCTGAATGTAAAAAGCAGTATTTTGGTAACAGTGGTCATTGTGTTTCCTACTTCAACAGTGCCAATGGAAGGGTGTAGACTAAAATTCTAACTACTGTTTGTGTTCTACAACACAGCTGAAAAATTAGTTGAACATAGAAATCTAAATAAAAAAATTACTTAGTGACCATAGAAATTCACCTCTATCCCATAGCAGAATCTGTACAAAACATGGTCATTGAGCCTTATGAAATATGTCCTCCCCGTAAGTGTCTGTGGCTAGGTAAATCATCTGGTCTGTTTTATTCTGGCTTGCTCTCTGCCTCTAAGGTCAAGTAAACACCCACTGCATTGCAGTATTCTCTAGATCTTGAAGTAAAATAATTTTACCAATCTCTTTATAAAGATCTATGTAGAACCCCCCACCCAGTGTTTCCTGACATCATGCTAATCCAGGACCACAGTAAAAATTTGTCTCCTTGTCCTCATTAAACCTGAATGGAGTGGCTTTGCAGCATACTCATTATAATAGCTAGGCGTGTATTCAAAGAGATTATATGGCACCTTTCAGCCTTCTTGCTTCTTCGGGCTAAACAATCCCAGGTACTAACCTTTCCTCTCAGCCTTTATTTCTCTATCCTTTTATCATTTCTGCTGCTCTGTGTTGGACTCGCTCCAGTTTTAACACATTGCTCTTAAAGTGTTGGGAATAAAACTAGACACCATCCTTAATAAGGTCTTCAGCATTGCCAGCAGAGAAGAAATATGACTTGCTGGACCTGAAATGTCATACTTCTCTTAATATATAAGCATCTTAGGCCTTTAAATAACAACCTCGTTTTGCTGACTGGTCTTCATTCCTAATTCTGCGTTGCTCTGTCCTCCCTGGTGCGGTAGTGTTGATGTAGACAGCCCGTCTTTAATCTCTTGTGTTTGTATCTGGCTTCTGACTGTCACATCTTGCCCTTGCCTTATTTACGTTCTTCTGGTTTTCCCTGCCAATTTTCCTAATTTATCAAGCTTGCACCGAACTATTCCTGGCTCATGAGTTGCAAGCAATACCAACCACTTAATGTCATTCACACATGTTCCATTTCCATCATGTTAGACATTCATTTAAAAGCGCTGCTTGATGTGAAACACATTATTTTGTACTTACGGAAGAGAGGAGTGCAGTAGCTAACATGGCCTTCCCATGGGAACCTCCTTCCTACTTTTTCAGGATCCAGAGAGCACAGAGGTGCTTTTATATCACCCATAGTAGAAATCAACACATCCTGGTCCTGTGCATCAGAAGCCTTGCCTCCACCCAGCAGGACTGAGCCTCAGCGTAAAAGATGCAACTGCATAGAGAAAGGAGGTGTTCATGCTTTTACAATAAACCTGAGGTATGCAGCTAAGTTAAAGGTGACGATTTGGACTTCAGGTTCATGGAGGGATCCAGGTGTTTTCCAGCTTGTTTCTCTCCCATGCACTATAAACTTGTCCTCACCTCCATGGCTCAAACTGAGCTGTACACAGCTTTTCAAGAGGATATGAGTATGAAGATGTGTGACCCAGTGTCATTTTTCTTCATTTGTTTGAGGATTTTATATATGAGTATACTATATTTAAATCATCTGTACTCCTAATTTCTATTCCTGTCTCTCTTCTGACTCTCCATGTCCCCCTCAATATTGCACTTAAGTGCATGTGTTTATGACTGAACCGTAAGGATTGGGGGTCCCTGAAAAAATGAACAAAAACCATGGGTTCTTCCTTCCTCAGCATGAGTATTGTCCAGAGTTATTTACCTGAGGGTAGGTCCTATGAAGTTTTCCTCCATCCATATTGGTATGGTGACTGGTGTCTCTGCAGGCATTGTGACAGCAATCATTTTGCTGAGAGCTTATGGGAGCAACATCTCAGTCCTGTCCAGACACACTATCATGCAGCAGTCAGCATGGTCTTTGGGGTTTTACATTCGTTCCACCCCTTCTTCTGCTATGTTCCCTGAACCCTGGGTATAAATATTGTATTATAGATGTACCCATTGTGGCTGGGCAACCCAATATCTTAAGCTGAGCTCGGGAATGACACGGGATGCTCATACTTTAGATCCTTCAACAGGAAAATATCATCTATAAAAGAAGCTGGAAAACCATTCTTATTATTAGAAGATGATGGAAAGATAGAATTCCATGGAAAACTGTAGTTTATACCACTGAAAATCTAGATTAATTTAATTGGTGTCACCTATTTTACTGACTGTTCAAACTCATGAAAAATACCTTCTTTCTTAATGTATTAGCCTTGTTCATGAGAAGAATTGTCTTTAGATTACGTTTGCACTCTCCTGTATGAATGAGTGAGCCAAATGACACCTGAGGAAGACATGCCCTTCCACAACATCTCTGTACCACAGTAATCCCACCTCCCTTCACTGTTCTCTCAAGCTGATTACTCATAACTTGGATTTACCCAAAACCCAAACTGGTAACAATTAACACAATTACTTCCTATTGGTGCAAATGTGAGAAGGGGGCAGCTGATTCATGTCTTGTGGATCTGCATGCTTGATCTAAAGTTAATTAGCTTCAACATACGCTGGGATTCTTGAAAGTGAGCTAAGTCCTGCAAATGCACTTGGTGTGCTGTGTCTGCTATGGAAAAAGAAACAGGGCCTTCCTAGCTTTAGACCTAATGGGACAATTAAGTCTTTGCTTTTCCTGTTCCATTATGGAAAAGCTATAATCCTTCGGTTATTTCTTATGCCTAATAAGATTAGAAAATGCAGATTAGGTGTTAAAATGCATAATTGTCTATCCGTGTTGCTCTAAAATGAGTGATCATTATTAGCTAAAACCGAACACCTCTTGAGTAGTTAGTGTGCATCTCATTCTGCTTGCAGTGCCCAGAACCCTTTTGTGGAATGAATGAGAAGAATGATGAGGTTTGAGATAAAGTGATGGTTGATCTTTACTACAGAAAATAAGGATATTATTGACAATTGACAGAAACAGAATGATCATGTATTCCTGTGGGAAACATGTCCCGCCGAGGGACCAAGGTTTGACTGACAAACCAGAGCAGTCTCCTGGGTCATCATACTTTGAACTCATGCTTTGCAGGTACTGAGAAGAGATTCTCCAATACCTAGATATACCTCCTGCCTATTGTGTAAACAGTCAGAAAGAAATGGGGTTCTGTGATTCCTTCTGCTAACTATAGAAATAACTGATTATTTTATTTGTTTGTATTTTATTTACACAGGTACGTACTTAGAACTGTTTTATCCCCATCATTTTTCCCTTCTTAAAGGCTATGTGAAGGCCGCAGCGATGACTCAGTGGCTGAAGCACTTGCCATGGAGGTTTTAGGACTTCAGAGCCCCAGAGCCCAGATTAAAGTCTGGTGCATGTGGTGGCATGTCAGTGAGGGCGCTGGCAGTTCTCCAGGACAACTTCGCTACACAGATGTGTAGGCTTGGTAAACTCTGAGTTCAGACTCTGAGACACTCTGCCTCAGTAAATAATATGGAGTGATCCAGAAATGTCCACATACATGTGAACATGCATATACATGTGCACATGCCACACACAAACACACACGCACCACCCCCAAAGTGGTAAGTTTCGTGAATAGTGTATATAGTGCAGTGACCTTCTTCCCTGTGCTGGCTACAGCATATTCCAGTGTCTCCCTCTCTTTCCACCTGGCCGTGGTACCTGTTTGTCCACTAACTCACTGGTTTGAGGACACAGTCAGCTTATGCTTCTTTTACTCAAGAAAAACTTATCTTAAGGGAGACGAGGACCTGTAAATGCAGCAGATATTTGACGCCAGTACTGAGCTCATATTGTTGCCGTAGCAACCTGGTCATTAAGGATACTTCAGCGTTTTCTATTAACCTCTATTTTCAGAGGTTTATAACTTCTTGATAAAAATTACCTTCAGGCTAAAATCTGGCATATATGATCTTAGACGTGCCAGGTGTCAGTGAATATATACATATATAGTATCCATTTTCTCAAAGACCTGGTGAATTTCCCAATGAATTATCTCATTTCTCACAGGGTACAGATTCATTATATTTTTTGTGAACTTGATTAGCTTTAGAAGTTGCTTATGACAACACAACTGAGAGCATTTATGAAATCTCATGTTTGCTCTTGTTTCATTTTCTTCACCCTCTCTGGGAGTTATGGTCACTATTATCTTTCCAGAAAATTTGTAAGATATGCATGCCTGGCTCATGATCAGTTTTAACCTTAAGTAAGTAGATTCAGTTACACTGTTTACCTGGAGTTTATTATATTTTGCTTTATTCAGAGCAGAGGGACTAATTCTGGCTATTATGAAACATAGGGATTGGTGGTAATACAACAGTCAGGAGCTAAGTTCTGAACCCACCCTTCCCACTTCTCGTGTTTACTGGGACCATCTTTTCCATGATCCCAGGAAGAGACCTGAAATTTACCAAGAGCTACAAACCAATCCTGACTTCTTACTGTCATTTAGAATTGGCAATGCCGGATTCAAATTTTCCTCTTTGTTTTATATAAGTTAACATTTCAATATCTTCCTCCCTAATCTTTAAAGAAACATAAACCCAGAAAAACTGAAAAATAATTTTTAAAAAAATCTACCTAATTCATGCGTTAACCAAATACTAGTACTGGACAGAGTCATTTGAGAGTGGCCAATATTGCTATTCTTGAGATTTGCATTTGAGTTTGCATGACCATCACCTGAACGTAAGGGTAGTCTCCTATGCAGCCATACTGTGGTCACACGTAGGCTGTTTAAGATTGATACCATTACTTAAAGTGATCCGCATGTGAATGTTCTCAATTGTCCCACTGCTATGCTTTCAAGTTCATGTGCCATTTACTCTAGTGAAAAATAATGCATCACAGTTAGCCAGATTATAGTGTCCTTCGGCAGGCTTTCCCCTAATCTAACCTCATTTTTCCTAGTCATAACACTCTGTTTTAAAACTTTGTGTATTTTTCCCCATGCTGTACAATTCTCTGCACCACATCCACATACATAGCTATCTAAAGGAATTTTTTCCTTTCAATTATAGAAATTCCCAGAAGTGAGCCTGACATGTCAGAAAAGGTGTATGCTTTATTAGAGTTTGCTTGACTAGTGAAGGTCTTTACTCATGGGCCTGGTCACTGCTAGTGTTTGCGAAGGACACTTTTCACATCCCTACTGTCAATACTGTCTGTCAGCTGTACCAGGCCACCTCCTGAACACTTTACTGCATGTTTTGGACTACTGAGATGCTGGGAAAACTTCCTGTTTAGCGTCCATTTTGCTTTGCTTACTGATGAATTATCTCTTCAATTTACCTTTCTCAAATAGTTTTTGTACTTGCCTTGTGAATTTGTGGAATTTTTGTGTATTATAAATATTAATTTCTTCCACAGCTATGCTAAAAATTTTAAGATTCATGTTTTTGTCTACAAATGTTCCTACATGGACTCTGTCATTCAAAAACATCTGTAGTTTTATTTTGTTCTGTTGTGCATTTCAGCGGTGTCTTTGTTATCTCTCACCTCTTTGTTACCTCCACAGAAGCCAGTAACTCCATGTCATTGTGATTTATATGTAATCTAGAGTATGCAATAAACAATAGTCTGCAAGGATATTTTCAAGGGTTTGGTGTAGTTTTAATTTATGATCTGTCACATCGAACTTAATTTTATTATCTTTTGGCTGACTATCAATTTAACAGTTTTAAACAGGACAATGTATTAAGTTGTCTGTTTTCTTCACACTGAATAGGATCATTGCTTTCTTCAGATTAGAGTTCCAAGTATGTTAATATTTATTTTTCAGCCATTTTTACTGGTCTATTATTTCTTGATTTGCCTATAACATGGTGATTTGAATACATCTTCCATTTCAAAGATTTATTGATTGTCACTACTGTCTGTATTCAATTACTTCCATTGGTTGGGTTACAGAGATAGTATATTTTCTGCCGTCAAGATGACTCAGTAGGTAAAGGCATCTTTTGGCATGTCTGAGGACATAAGCTAGATCCCTGGATCTTGCAGAGACATTGTACTTTATCATTGTTTTATGTATGCAAGAGTATTTTCATCCTACCAGGAAGATAATCATTGGTCTGCTTAAAGGAACATTGCATTGAGTTCCAGGCTCTCAGGAGTCTCTGCAGATATGATTCTTTCATGGACTTGACAGTGTTGCCAGTAAGAAATCTGATGTCTGGTGGATCATTTTTTCACTGTCACAAATGTATACATTCTACCCAGAAGTATGTATCATGTTCCCATTAATTTTAGAATTCAATAAGTCTATTCATATGTAACCATATGTATGTCTTCCATGATCTGACACAGTGAACCTTTCAATTGACAAGCTTGGTTCCTTCCTCAACTTTGGGGATTTCTTCGGTGATTTTTTTAACATAATTATTTGTTTTTATTTTACTTTGGCATTGATCAATCCCTTGCTACTTTACGTGGATCTGTCTTCCATCTTCCGTGTCTCACCTCTCACCCCACGCCAACATTAAGTAGCAGTGGAAAGCCCAGCACATCCAAGATGCAAGCGATATGAAGTGTCTGCTGAGGAAAGCTCAGGGAGTGGGTGGCCACAGGCTGAGAAAGGTTTTGTATGCTATGAGCAGTAAAGTCCTAGAGGCAGGCCTGCCCAAGCCTGCTGGAGCCCACACCACTGTGATACCACAAGCTCCACATATGGGATATAGAGCTACAGTATTGAATGCCTTGATGGGTACATTATTACATTGCTCCATGGTTCCAGCCTGTCTTTCTCTTTGAAGTGGACATGTTTACTGTGGGGCGTTCTATCTTACAATACATGACTGACTTTCTTTTCTGTTTCACAGCTAAGATTATTCTCAGAACAGATTTAGGACTTAGAAGCAGTATTGAACATTTAAGGAAAATCCAGAGATTGAGCTAACGCATAAATTTTGCAATATGAGATAACCATGAGGCTTTAGGGGCCAGGCATGGAACACTATAGACTGAACCTGAAATGTCACCCACAGATTCATGTATAAAATACCTGTTTGTCAGCTGGTGGCCTGATTTGAGAGAGAAAGGAATTGTATGGCATAAATCAGTTACTAGGGACAAGTTTTTGGCAGCTATACCCCAGCTCCTGGTTCGTGCTCCTTTTTCCTTTCTGGCACACCAGAATGTACAATGAATGTCACTTGCGTATCTTCTCCCATAGATGAAGAGGTTCCACCATGCCTGACTCCCCTGTGATAGACTGAAACCCTCTGCAACCATGAATCAAAACAAAATGTTCCTCCTTTCAGTTGTGAAAAATATTGTGCCACAGCAATACAAAAATAACTTGTCCAGGTTCTCTGGTGTGGCTGTCCAGGAACTTGCTTAAGAATTCCCAAATTGTAAATATTATAACAGCTAACTCTTTCAGAATTATAGTGGATTCTGAGAAAGGCAGATAAATTCAGATATAATTTTTTTTTTCAGATTTATCTTTGGTTTTTAGCTATAGTGTGTATGTGTTGGAGGGTAGGATTTCCATACACATGAGGTCATTTGCCTACAGAGGCCAGAAGAGAGTGTTGGATACTTGGAACTGGAGTTACAGGTGTTTGTAAACACCCTTATGTAGGAGCCAGGAACAGAATTCTTGTCCTCTGCAAGAGTAGCTCTCAAATACTGAGCCATCTTTCCTTTGTTTTAGCTGATTTTTCTACAACAATGTCTACTTTTAATTCTAATGATGTTTACTTTAAATTTTTTACAAGAAAACACTTATTTTGATCATTGGAGTTAGTTTGGTTTTCCTTTTTATTTATTTTTTTTATTTTTTATTTTTTTATAAATACTTTATTTTTTTTTTCTTCAAGTTACATCTCAGTAACAAACCCCTCCCTATTCCCCCTTCCCAACCCGCCCTTCCACCCTCTTCCCTCCAGAGGTTTCCCCTTTCAGTCCAACAGCTGGTTCCTTCTCTTATAACATTAAGTATTATACAAAACAATAGATATAATTATGCCACATTTATGAGATTAAATTGGCCCAGTATACCTTCCCAATGTTCAGTTTATACCTATTTGGCCCCTGACTTTAACATTCTACTATCTACCCACCTCCATGAGTTTAAAGGTCTATATGTGACTCAACATTCATAATATCTTTCAACACACTTTTAAGAGTATCTTCTTAGATCTATAACACC
>CAJQZJ010032618.1:791679-834843 GCA_907164525.1 Lophiomys imhausi | reverse complement strand
CTTTTCAGTTTCATGAGGTCCCATTTATTGATTGTTGATCTCAGGTCCTGAGCTGTTGGTGTTCTGTTCAGGAAGTTGTCACCTGTGCCAATGAGTTCGAGGGTTTCTCCTACTTTTTCTTCTAGTATCTTTAGTGTGGCCGGCCTTATGTTAAGGTCTTTGATCCACTTGGAATTAAGTTTTGTACAAGGTGATAGGTATGAATCTAATTTCATTCTTTTGCAAGGGGACATCCAGTTGGACCAGCACCATTTGTTGAAGATGCTGTCCTTCTTCCATTGTGCGTTTTTGGCTTCTTTGTCAAAGATTAGTTGGCCATAGGTGTGTGGATCCATGTTTGGGTCTTCAATTCGATTCCATTGATCCACTGGTCTGTTTCTATACCAGTACCATGCTGTTTTTATTACTGTTGCTCTGTAGTACAGCTTGAAATCTGGGATGGTGATACCTCCAGATGTTTTTTCATTGGACAAGATTGATTTAGCTATTCTGGGCTTTTTGTTGTTCCATATGAAGTTGAGACTAGCTTTTTCCAGGTCTATAAAGAATTGTGTTGGTATTTTGATAGGAATTGCATTAAATCTATATATTGCTTTTGGTAGGATAGCCATTTTTATTATGTTGATCTTACCTATCCATGAGCATGGGAGTTCTTTCCATCTTCTAAAGGCCTCTTCCATTTCTTTCTTCAGGGGCTTGAAGTTCTTGTTATATAGGTCCTTTACATGCTTGGTTAGAGTTACTCCCAGGTATTTTATGTTGTTTGTGGCTATTGTGAAGGGAGTTGTTTCCCTTATTTCTTTTTCGGTATATTTGTTTGTTGTATAAAGAAGGGCTTCTGATTTTTTTGAGTTAATTTTGTATCCAGCCACCTTGCTGAAGTTGTTTATCAGCTGTAAGAGTTCTTTGGTGGAGTTTTTGGGGTCTCTTATGTATACTAACATATCATCTGCGAATAGGGATAATTTGACTTCTTCATTTCCAATTTTTATCCCTTTGATCTCCTTTAGTTGTCTTATTGCTCTAGCAAGGACTTCAAGTACTATATTGAAGAGATATGGTGAAAGTGGACATCCTTGTCTTGTCCCTGAGTTTAGAGGAAATGCTTCAAGCTTCTCTCCATTTAATTTGATGTTGGCTACTGGCTTGCTGTATATTGCCTTTATTATTTCTAGGTATGGTCCTTGTATGCCCGTTCTCTCCAGAACTTTTAGCATGAAGGGGTGTTGGATTTTGTCAAATGCTTTTTCTGCATCTAGCGAGATTATCATGTGTTTTTTTTCTTTCAGCTTGTTTATGTGGTGAATTACATTGATAGACTTTCGTATATTGAACCATCCCTGCATTCCAGGGATGAAGCCTACTTGATCATGGTGTATGATACTTTTGATGTGTTCTTGAATTCGGTTTGCTAGTATTTTATTAAGTATTTTTGCATCTATGTTCATGAGGGAGATTGGTCTGAAGTTCTCTTTCTTTGTTGGGTCTTTGTGTGGTTTAGGAATCAGAATGACAGTGGCCTCATAGAATGAGTTTGGCAGTGATCTTTCTGTTTCTATGTGGTGGAAGAGTTTGAAAAGTAATGGTGTTAGTTCCTCTTTGAAGGTCCGGTAGAATTCCGTGCTAAAGCCATCTGGCCCTGGGCTTTTTTTGGTTGGGAGATTATTAATGACTGTTTCTATTTCCTTAGGTGTTATTGGGCTGTTTAAGCTGTTATTCTGATTTTGATTTAGTTTTGGTAGGTGGAATTTATCGAGGAAATTGTCCATTTCGCTTAGGTTTTCAAATTTAGTGGAATATAGATTTTTAAAGTAATGTCTGAATATTTTCTGGATCTCCTCAATGTCTGTTGTTATTTCTCCCTTTTCATTTCTGATTTTGTTGATTTGTGTTCTTTCCCTTTGCCTTTTAGTTAATTTGGCTAGGGGTCTGTCTATTTTGTTGATTTTCTCAAAGAACCAACTCTTGGTTTCGTTGATTTTTTGTATAGTTCTTTTTGATTCTAAGTTGTTGATTTCAGCTCTAAGTTTGATGATTTCCTGTCTTCTGCTCTTCTTGGGAGTGTTTGCTTCTTTTTTTTCCAATTCACCCAGCTTAGCTGTTAGTTCACTAATATGAGCTGTCACAATTTTCTTTTTGAAAGCACTTAGTGCTATGAACTTTCCTCGTAGCACAGCTTTCAATGTATCCCATAGGTTTTGGTATGTTGTGTCTTCATTGTCGTTGGATTTTAAGAAGTCTTTGATTTCCTTCCTTATTTCTTCCCTGACCCAGTGGTCATCCAGTAAGGAGCTGTTCAATTTCCATGTGTGTGTAGGCTTTCTGTTGATTCTTTTACTGTTGAAGACCAGCTAGTTCACTAATATGAGCTGTCACAATTTTCTTTTTGAAAGCACTTAGTGCTATGAACTTTCCTCGTAGCACAGCTTTCAATGTATCCCATAGGTTTGGGTATGTTGTGTCTTCATTGTCGTTGGATTTTAAGAAGTCTTTGATTTCCTTCCTTATTTCTTCCCTGACCCAGTGGTCATCCAGTAAGGAGCTGTTCAATTTCCATGTGTGTGTAGGCTTTCTGTTGATTCTTTTACTGTTGAAGACCAGCTTTATTCCGTGGTGGTCTGATAAGATACAAGGTGTTATTTCAATTTTCTTGTATCTACTGAGACTATCTTTGTGACCAATTATGTGGTCGATTTTGGAGAAGGTTCCGTGGGGTGCTGAGAAAAAGGTGTATTCCTTTGTGTTTGGGTGAAACGTTCTGTAGATATCTGTTAGGTCCATTTGGTTCATGATCTCTGTTAGACTCAATATTTCTCTGTTTGTCTTCTGTCTTGATGATCTGTCCTTTGTTGTGAGTGGGGTGTTGAAGTCTCCCACTACTAATGTGTTGTGATCGACGTGCGCTTTAAGTTTTAGAAGTGTTTCTTTTACGAAAGTAGGTGCCTTTGTATTTGGGGCATAGATGTTCAGTATTGAAATTTCCTCTTGATGAATATTCCCTTTAATGAGTATATAGTGCCCTTCTTTGTCTTTCTTCATTAACTTCAGTTGGAAGTCTGTTTTGTTTGATATTAGGATGGCTACTCCAGCTTGCTTCCTGGGTCCATTTGCTTGGAAAACCTTTTCCCAACCCTTTACTCTGAGGCAGTGTCTATCTTTTGTAGTTAGATGTGTCTCTTGTATACAGTATATGGAAGGGTCTTGCTTGCGGATCCACTCTGTAAACCTATGTCTTTTTATTGGGGAGTTGAGTCCATTGATGTTGATGGATATTAGTGACCTGGGGTTGTTATTTCCCATTAGTTTGGTATAGGCGGTGGTTCTGTTCCTCTTTTGATTTAGTTGCTAATGGGTTTTCTATTCCCTTTGTTTTCTTGGGTTGAGTTTTCTTCTCTGGGTTGGGATTTTCCTTCTAGGATTTTCTGTAGGGCTGGGTTTGTGGGTAGATATTGTTTAAATTTAATTTTGTCATGGAATATCTTGTTTTCTCCATCTATGTTGATAGAGAGTTTTGCTGGGTAAAGTATTCTGGCTGGGCATCTATGATCTCTTAGGACTTGTAGTATATCTGACCAGGCCCTTCTAGCTTTTATCGTTTCTGGGGAGAAGTCAGGTGTAATTCTGATGGGTCTGCCATTGTATGTGACTTGACCTTTTTCTCTTACAGCTTTTAATATTCTTTCTTTGTTCTGTACATTTGGGGTTTCAATTATTATGTGGCGAGAGGAGTTTCTTTTCTGGTCTAATCTGTTTGGTGTTCTGTATGCCTCTTGGATTTTTATTGGCATCTCTTTTTTCAGGTTTGGGAAGTTTTCCTCTATGATTTTGTTGAAGATATTTCCTGGACCTTGGAGTCGGGAGTCTTCTCTTTCCTCTATACCTATAATTCTTAGGTTCCGTCTTTTCAATGAGTCCTTGATTTCTTGGATGTTGTGGGTGAGAGATTTTTTAACCTTCTCATTTCTTTGGATGATGTACTGATTTCTTCCACTGAATCTTCCATGCCTGAGATCCTGTCTTCCATCTCTTGCATCCTATTGTTGATACTCACATCCGTAGTTCCTGTTCTCTTTCCTTGGTTCTCCACTTCCTCTTTTAACTCTGACTGTGTTTTCTTTATTGTTTCTATTTCTATTTTCATGTCTTGTATGGTTTTGTTCGTTTTGTACATTTCCTTCTCCAGCTTGCTTGTTTTTGTATGAAAATCTTTCATGGCCTTTTCCTTTTCCTGTTCAAGCTCTGTCACCTTGGCTTGGAGCTCTTTAATGGTGTTGTTCCTTGTTTTGATTTGTAGAATTGTGGTTTCCTTGAATTCCTTCATAGATTTAAGTTCTTCTTGCAGGGACTCTATCACTTTCCATACTGCAGAGTTGTCAATGTTTTCATGTGTTTCTGTTGGTGTGTGGTCATCCGAATTGGATGAGCTAGGGTGGTTCTGCTTTGTTGCAGTCATAATTCCTTGATTTCTTTTTTTTTTTTTTTGACCTTTCACCATTGGATGCATTTAGCTGTCTGTTTTCTGTGTTTGGAACCACAGTGGATGATTTGGTGCAGGGGACGAGTTACTTGGCTATCTGTCGTTGCTTACAGGGGGATTTCAAGGTCACTGTGATTTTAATGGCCAGAGGCACTGTGATCTGGTGCAGCGTATTCCCAGGTTGTGAGTAATGAACCAGGATTGTTTCACTGCTCCCAATTCAGACTTCTCTATGTTGCACTCTGAGTTATCAGCCTGTAATGGTTCTGATGATATGGGCCTGTTTGCCCAGGCACAAATTCTGTGGGCTTTGTTTGTCTTCCCGGAGGCTGACAGGGTCTGGCTCCACACCTGATATGTCTGGATTTTCCAGGATACAGCTATGGTCCCGATTTCTGGTTTCTCTCTAGTCTTCTCGCCACAGGGCTGGACCCTGTGTCTAATTCCCTTCTTGTCTGCGCCGCCACGGTCCCGTGGGTACCCCAAGCCCCAGATCCTCCGGCTGCCTGAGTGGACCTCTCGTCCCAGCAGCTCCGCCGTGGGTGCACGGACCCCTGGTCCCACCCACGCCTGTCTCTCTCCCCAGATGACCTGCCGTGGACTGGCGGGAATTTGGCCCTGCCAGCAGTGCTCTCTCCCCAGCTGCGCTATCCTGAGTGTGGGAGATTTGGCCGCTCCCGCCTGCTTTTGTGTTCCCTGCTTCCTGCGCTCTCTCGGAACCTCCCGCCCTCCGCTTTACAAGCGGCTGCTGCGGACCACCCGCTGAGCCCCCTGTTTGTTCCTTGCTAAGGCTTCCACTATCTCGCAACCTTTTCTAAGTGGGTATAAGTTCAGCCTGATGTGTGGGGAGCCCAATAGGCCAGCGATCTATGGCCATGTGGACCCTGATTCTGTCTGCTGTAAGTTGGGATCGATCTTACCAGGCGCCTCTCCAAATGGGAGTTCCCGAGTCCCCGGTTTAGTGGCCTCCGTGTCTGTGAGAGATGGGGAGAGCCTTGCCCTGGGACTTTTAACAGTCCCTTGGGAGCTGTGAGCATTCCCGGGGGGGGGGGTCTAGCCCCTCCAGTTTTTGCACAGTGCCCAGTAACTCTGTGTTTTTTATGGCTCTTTTTTCCCCGCGTTCAGAATGCGTCAGTGTAGGTCGCCGCCATCTTCGCTCCCCGCCTTTCCTTTTTATTTTATCTTGTGAATGTAAAGATTTTTGAGTTTTTTCCTAATTTCCCCATGTCCAATACACCTTCTCAGATTTGATTCTTGGTTGTCACTTTCAACTCCCCGACTTTTACATTCTCTCTTCCTATTGAGAATGAAAACTGTCTCCAAAATTTAAATTATAATCAAGAAATACTAAACTTGCTCTCAAGACTCTTAGATTATATTATTCAATTTCTTATTTTCATCCACAATGTTCTCTTTATAATTTGATTCTTAGTTTAATCAATTTGAAGTGGATCTAGATATTTGATAGTTTACGAACAGCACAACTAGATGGTATAGCAAGGCATTGCTTTCTCTTGTCATTATTGTTGTATAATAGTTTCCTTTGCGATTGAACCATTGAATCCTGAGGAGACACCTCATAAGCCTGAAGGTAAATAACTCAAAATAACTTCAGGAAGTCCCTGAAACTAACCAGATTCATTAGGCCCCTCCCCACCAGAGAAAGTAATAAAAATGGGAGTTTTCTCAGACTGAGCAGGGCCAAGCTGTGAAAAAGGACTCTAGAATCAGACCAGCTCCCTGAAAGAGGAAGGAATCAGCTAAACTGCCTGGAATAGGATTAGACTAACTGAGGCACCAAAAAAAGGACCTTTCTAATTTGTTGAGCTGCCTGCATGCTGCACAGTATGTTCCAAGTTTCCCAGCTTTTGTGAGCTGAACCCATGCTGGCATGTACTTTTAGTTGTCTCTGATTCATTTCTGCTCCTATAAGTGACTCCTCACCCATAGTCCTCTAAGTAACCCAAATAAAACTAATGAGTTCTCCAAGCTGGACTTTGGTGATATCTTATCAGTTTCTTATTTGGAATGAGCAAACATGTGTGTTGCAACTCCCTAAGAAAAGTTTGTTTCATACACTTATAAATTGATGGCAATTTTTTAGAAGTGTAATTATTAGGGAGCTCATGATATAATACCTCAGGGGGAAGGTTAGTTGTTGCCTACAAAGTTTGTTGAATGTTGTGGCATGAGGACCCTCAAACAAATACCTGCCAACATATAAATGGGAAAACAAATAGAAAAAAGTAAATCGCAAGTTTTAGACTAAAAGTTCTTCTTCAGGATATTAAAGTATTATCTCTATTTTATCCTTCTGAGTTCCACCAATATAAAGTCATGCCTAGATTTCTTTTATATATATATATATATATATATATATATATATATATATATATATATACAGATCTTATTGCTTGAGCCCTAGATGCTTATATAATACTATCTGAAGTTTTTTTTTTTTTTACCTTCCCCTAGGTCTTGTGTGTATGCCTGCGCACATGTGTGTGTGTGTGTGTGTGTGTGTGTGTGTGTGTGTGTGTGTGTGTTCCCTTGTTACTGGAGATTGTATATGAGGCCTTATGCACATTAGGACTAAGAATTGGACCACTCAGCTTCATTTTCAGAATATTACTTCAGTTTTCAGTTTTTAGTTTGGTTGAAGCATGATAAATATTGTGATTATTGAAATAGCTTTTATAGATTTATATATACGTTTCTCTCTTTTTCTTTTATATCCTTCCTGCTACTTCTACCTAAGTGTTTAGTGCTCCTAACTGCAATGTTGAAAGTCTTTTATGCATTTATCCATTTTCTTCCTTTTTTAACTTTTAAGTTCTTTTTGTAAGATTTTATGAAATTCTGTTCACAGTACTTATTTTTTCTAGCAGGAAGAGTGCGAGCAGCAAGCTCACTTATCATCACAATATATTGTTTCTGATGGTTTCCTACTTTTCTTTTCTTAGGTTCTCTTCACATACTATAATGTGAATGTAAAGCAATTTGTTATTTCACAGTCAGAAAAAAATGTGAAATTACTGAGTCACTTATTAATTCCTTTTTTTGATCTGAGATCTGTGGATGTTTATAACATTTAATGGTTATATGGTTATATAGAAGACACTATCTCCTTACTCAGGTAAGATTATAGTATCTAACACTAATAGGTGTAAGGAAAAGGTCTTAACTACATGCTTCAGTTAAGAAAGAGAGTCAGGGGAATAGGGAGGGGTTTGTTACTGAGATGTAACTTGAAGAAAAAAAAATAAAGTATTTAAAAAAAAAAAGAAAAGAAAGTTAACACCATTCAAATTGTGGAAAGATTTCAACATCCCACTGTAAAAAAAAAAAAAAATGAAAGAGAGTCAGTATCTGTCAGTAAAGTCTGTTTCCATGGACAAAATTATATTTAATGCAAAAAAGTATATTTAATAGAAAGGAAATGAAACATTCTCATACCTATGTTACTTTCTGAAGTCACATCTGGTGTCTGTTTTATGTTTTACTGTATGACACTCAGGGCTTTAAGTGCCACTTTGAATTTTTCTATATGCCAGGTCTTTAGATTACTAAAAGAAATCATATTTAGGCATCTCCAACCTTTTTAAATTACAAAACGCTATCATCTACAAATTAATGGTGAAGAATCACACAATTGAGTTAATGTCCCCATTACTTAAAATATTGAACCGTATTGTAGGTTAACAATTTTGCATTGGGTTGCATTCGCTTGCAATCTGTAGGTTTGAAAGTTCTAAAGAAGAATTAAAAACTATGTTTCAAGCTAATAGGTGGTATTGTATAATTAGTAAACAATGCATCAGTAACAAATCTAATAAGATCATTTTTAGCTACTCTTCCTTGCACGGGGAAGACACTGTTAGTCAAGGGGTCCTTCAGATGTGTTCATTTCCTGAATTTGAGTTTCTGTTCGGCCAATTTGATAACTATCTTGAGCAAATTGTTTAATCACTAAGAGTCTCAGCGTTGTCATTTGTAACATGAAGATAACATTTGCCCCAGTGACTAATAAACAGCACTATTGCAGCTGAATCTAAATTCATTCACTTGCTTATGCATTTTTAAAGCAGCTCCTGTGTGTTTCCTATATGTTATCTGCACATTTAGAGTGACTTTAAGTCTAAATGGCAACAGCTTTCTTGCAGGGGTAAAATCATATGCCTAATAAGACTTTCTTCCTCAGCAGGAAGAAAAAAAGGAGATGTTCTAAGATATGAATGTTTTCTCCAAGTTCCTGTGTTGGAAACTGCATGCTCAGTACACCATAGCTGAGACCTGGACAAGGGCGAAGAAGGGCGATTTGTTCATGAGAGTTCTGCCCTCACAAATGGATTCACGTTGCTCTTGCGGAGTTGGTTACTTATGAGGAGGGTGGATTTACCATAAAACTGAGGAGAGCCCTCACTGTATGCCTCACCTTTGACCTCTCTTGCCCTTTTGCGCCTTTGCAGTGAAACGATACACTATGAAGCTCTCAGATGTCAGCACCAAACTTTTGAAATTCCCAGCATACAGAATATCTGTTCTTTATAAATTGCCTAGTCTTGATTTCCTGGTACAGCTGCAGAAAATACACTAAAAGCATTAGAAATGACAGAGCTGAGGCTTGCCTCTGGTAGTCTCTATTGTCACATATGTAAATAATCCTTAAATTTGCTTTGTTTTTAGGGATTTATTTAAGGTGACCTTACTGTGAACTTATACAGTTCTATAATTAGCTGCATCCTAAGAATGTGTAATCAGAAACTGATACATTAAAACTATAAGAAAGTACTCACTTTAACTTGTGACCCTTGTCTAACCCAGAAGATTGATATAAACATTCACATGTAAAAGAATGTTTTAATATTTTTTCACACAGTCTTTTCCTCTATTTACATGATACAAAATATTTTCATAAAATTTTCACAACCACTTTTTTATTATATTTTCAAAGAATTTTCCCCTGTTTCCTATCCCTTTTTCTGAAAGGTAAGTTGAAA
Organism: Lophiomys imhausi; assembly: GCA_907164525.1. Taxonomy (NCBI): domain Eukaryota; kingdom Metazoa; phylum Chordata; class Mammalia; order Rodentia; family Muridae; genus Lophiomys; species Lophiomys imhausi. The sequence goes on along the minus strand of CAJQZJ010032618.1, from coordinate 825,366 downwards.
AAAGAAATCTTGATACAGAAACCGTATGCAATTAACTTCTCAAGGGAAATTGTTTCCATCTGTCTGCAGGTGTGCAAGCTGCATGGATTTGGGGAGTTTGAAGTTGACAGGGGTGATGAGTCACTGTCGCTCTCTTAGATCTCTACAAATCAGCTAAACCAGTTGTTGTGACCTGATTACACAGCCACCTTCCCTTCATATGTTGAAATCTTAATCCTGAGGCAATGGTAGTTAACAGCAGGAGCCTTTGGGGAGGTGTTTAGGTCATGGGGGTGGAGACCTTATGAATGCTGTTAGGATTTTTAGGAAATAATCACGTGGGAGTGCCATCTATGAATCAGGAATTGGGTCCTTAGCACATTCCAAACATGCTTTCAGTTAGACAAGAGTGGTCTAGCCTTCAGAACTTTGAGAAATGTGCACATGAGCACTGTGCACACTCATAGATGCACACACACAACACAGTTAATCATAGTTTGTTAAAGCATTCCTAGTAGTCTTTGAGAAAGAAAAGAAACTTAGTGTTATAGAGTGAGAATGTCGCTTTAGCAAGCACTGCAAAATGTAAAATCAGTTTTGAAACTGGGCTAATAAGTAGACGTGGGAAGAAGTTTTATGTGTGTTTCAAAAAGTACACCTCTCCATGGACAAACCATAGAGGGAAGCTCTAATGTGGGCCCAGAATAACATGAGAGCCAGGCACAGAATCAGTCTTCTTAGAAACTATCCAAATGCTCATGAAAAGAATGTGGGTAGAAACTTGGACAGGAAAAGCCATTCTGCCCTGGAACACATTGGTGGGAATTGGAAAAGACCCTGTCATAAAATATCAATGACCTTCTCTACCTTGTGTCTGTGTTCCAATGTTCCACAGAGTATCAACTTTGAGAGCAATACTTTTGGTTATTTGCATGAAGATATTCTAAAAAGTGTTAATGATAAGGCACAGGCTTCTCCTGCATGCTTACAGTAAAATGAAAAAAAAAAAAATCGGAAAACTCTCGACATAGTTCTTAATCAGAATACAACAGAAATCCTTAGCTTAATATTTCCAAAAATGAGAAAGTGTGTTGGGAAAAGAACAAGTGTGTGGTCAGTCAGCTGTCTAGTAAGGACATTAGTAAACATTGGCCAGCTGCTTTTCAGAAAGATAATACAAAAGTGACCTTATTACACTTCTTAGGAATGATCCAGGTTGCCACTTGCATAGCACCTCAAGCTGACAGGGCCTGACAGTTATTTCAAAGGAAGGGATATGAGCACTTGCTACCCTGCACCCCTCAATGCTCTACTCACTCCACCCTCATAGTGCTCCCGAACTGCCTCAGGCATACCTCGAATGGGCTCTGGATCAGTGGGACTTCCTAGCAAATGGAGATCATATATGCAGCTGCTTCCCTCTAGAGGCTTCGAGAAGGTCCCTTGGTGAGCCATAAAATCCCCCTAGAAACCATTTTGGGATTGGAGTTGTCTCCTAGGCTTCAGATCAGTAGATTAACACATATGCACTTCTACTCCAAGATAGCTATAGGCACATGACCAAGGAATAAATCTGCTACCTAGGTGGGACCAGGACTAGAAATGGCCATGGGAGATAGGGCTGCCGGATGACACAGAAGCAAAATCACTCGCCATTCCACTTAGTTTAGAAGGCAAGGCCTCTGCTCTAGTGAGTTCACAAATCATAGAACTGAGCTAATAAAGGTGATTTTGCATTTGGACTTGTTCAGAGACCGTTACCTCTTCCTTCATGTCTATTTACTTTTCATGTGATGAGAACGTCAGTTATCCTATTACACATAGGATCTTTGATTTCACCAGTTCGCATTTAGAGATTAATTTATCCAGAAGAAATATTGGCTGATTTTGATGATCTTTAGATCCAACTTTAATCTATAAGTTGGGTTGATGGTGAAACATAAAAGGTTTTGGAGGGGCTCGAGAAATAGCTCAGTGGTTAAGAGCACTGACTGTTCTTCCAAAGGAGACAGGTTCAAATCCCAGTGCCCATATGGCAGTTCACAGCTGTCTGAAATTGCTGGGCATTGTGACACATGCCTTTAATCTCAGGAGACAGAGGTAGACAGATCTCTGTAAGTTCAAGGGTAGCCTGGTCTACAGAGTGAGTCCAGGACAGTCTGGGATACACAGAGAAAACTTGCCTCAAAAGCAAAAAACAAAAACAAACCAAAACAAACAAACAAACAAACAAAAACTTTTGGAGATGGTTATTATGATTCTATTTTGCATATGAGAATGACATAAATTTGAGAGACTTGGGACAAAAGTAACATGGTCTAAATATTTGTGGTCCATATGAAAATGTGTATGACTATGTATATTTTAGTTATTTATTCATGTACAATCCATACTCCCTCTGCCTCACACCATGTACTACAACAAAGAAAAAGTCACAATAATATATACTTGGTTGGCACTGAAGGCATAGAAATAGCTATGCCAATGAATGGTGCATAGTAATTACTTTCTCTTCAGGTTGACTGATGGCTCAAACATTACTCAAGGTCATTCCATCCTAGATGCCCCCTAGCACAGGATTGTGTATGTTAAACTTCAAGGATGTGACAGTGGGAGGTGGGGTCTTCTTAGAGGTGACAAGATTTTTGGTGAAGAAGCCTAAATAAGTGGTATTTGTACCTTTAGAAAATAGAATCTTAACTGCTTAAACTACCTGAGGACACCATAAAAAGTTGGTAGTGTACAATCTAGCAGGAGACCCTTACCAGAAACAGATTGGTATAACTGATTGTGTACTCCTCCACCTTCATAACTGATAGATGAATTTCAATTCTTCCCAACCCATAAGGCTGATGGCATGTTGTTGCTGAAATCCAAATACAGTAGGATGCAATGTGATGCTTAGAGGACATGAACAATACCATCATACTTTAATGATTGTTTATTTTAATACATAACAGCCACATGTATATAATGTATATGGAAGGCTATGTGGTGGTGAATGTAGGTAGTCTTGCCACAGTGTGCACATGGTCACTGAGAACTTCTCAGGCCTTCATTCTTTCCTTCCACCTCTTTTTGATCCAGGGCATCTCTTGTGTTTCCCTGCTATTACTCAGTATACTCCAAGTTAACTGGCTCTGGAGCTTCTGGCCATTTTCCTGTCTCTACCTGCTATCCTCCCTAGGAGCACTGGGATTACTTTCCACAATATCTGCCTTTCTATGTGGATTCTGAGGATCAGACTCACTGACTTATCTTTCCAGCCCATAATTAACATGTTTAAACCATGATTTCATGGATATTAAAGATTCATATACATTTTTCTTATGGAACATAACTAAATGAGACAGTCAACAATGTTAGACAAATACTAACACAAAAAGTATACTTGTTCTGTGGTTGACTGGTTTTGACACTGTGCCTTACTGACATAGGGATGGATGCCTGTCACAGGACAATAGAAGACCAATAAAGGACATGAGGCAGGTATGAGTCCCGTCTAGAGTCTTATTCTTTCCACCTTGGTAATTCAAGGACATTGTATGTGTAAGATCTTGCCTCAGCTGTTCTACTGCTGCTGGAGCTCTTAAAACTATATGAGGCACAAGAATGGGAGCCGACACATTTCTGTATTTTCAGAGTCCATCTGCTTCTATCATTCTAGAGGGTGAGCTGGAGCACATTCAATAGGCCCTCTGGCATCAGCCTACTCTTCTATTATATGATCATAAGAAGATAAGTCAGATCAGGTGTCATCAACATTGTCAGTGGGTGAGCAGAGACTATGATCATGATCATCTTTCATGTTGAAGACAACTGAAGATGTTGTGTGCTTATAATTTTGACTACAGTAAACAATCTATAAATTGTCTGAATCATGATCACCATGACATGGGATGGGAAAAACTCCCAAGCAACTAAATTTTTTATAAGAAATGAATAATTGAAACCTCCCTCCATGACTATTCTCCTGGGTGGTGACTGAGTTTATGACTGTAGGCTTATCAGTCATGGAGTGAAACATTTAGAAGTTCCAATTCTTCAGAGACAAACATTTTGGTTACTTATTTGTGTATAATTCATACCCCACCTGCCTCAAAACGTGTGCTACAACAAAGAAAAACTCACAATAATATATACTTGATTGGCACTGAAGGCATGAACGGTACATAGTATTTCCTTTCTCTTTAGGTTGATTGATAGCTCAAAGACTACTTACTCTAGGTTATTCCATTCTACATGCCTCCAGGCACAGGAAAGACAGAACAAAACACTTAAGACTTAAAAACCACATCAACAAAATCTTTCAGGAGCTGATCAATGGAGTTTGGTTTCTATACAGAATAAGTTCACTCAGTGATTCCAAGCATTCAATTCTTTCCTATTACAAACCATGTCTAGAAAAGCACATCAGGAATACAAAGGGTTAAGAGAGGAATCTCTTTTCTGGAGGAGGTGGGTATGTTCAAAGTGATGCATGTATTTATGCAAGACATCAGATGTATCGCCTATTAAGTTGTGTGTGATTTCTTACTCTAGAATAACCTACTTAGAATAAAACGAGACACAGCTGTTCCCATTTTAAGACATGAGCTTACATTCTCAGTGCTCATTGCTCTATGTAGAAATCCATTTCTCTCTTTGCTATCTTTTTAGGAAATCTTTGTTTAATAATGCTCAGTAAATTAGGCCTCCATAGGCTTGCCTTTATCCCATCCAGCCAGTTTTCATGCCCTTTTTTTTCCACCTCTTTAAAATATCTGCTCAGAGTCTCTGATTTGAAATGTTAATTAAGATGGGCCTGGCCTCAGGTTACAGTTTGTATCCCTTTTTACATGCAAAGGGATATGGTAAGTAGGCTACTTCAAATCTAAGGGCCAAGAGAGAGGCTTGCAGAGGACAACAAAGTCCATGAAGATCCCAGGCCTTCTCTCCAACTCCTAAGGAAGAGATCGGTAAGACAGCTGGCTGAAATGAGTTATCTCGCACACAGGAGCATGCGGTGTTAATGTTTTGCCATGTTCCCTTTTCTAATCTCATAATGTTAAGTTTGTACTCGGGTACCATAGTTATGAAATGATTTAATTAGATGGCCATAAAGTCCAGATACGTGAACAATCCACTTTGCTGTTTTCAGTCAAAGGATGTTGCATCTGTTTGAAATTAGGATGCCAGTCTCAAGACTTTGGGGCTTTTCAGCAGGATTTTTACTTCAAGTTTTTTTGGCAACCTTGAAACCTAGAGATGATGTCAGTACCACTCTGAGAAGCAGTTGCCTATGTTTCTGTGTACTTGGTGATGTAGGGGTACAAATGGGGTGGGGGTGGAAACAGTGTGGATGGAGTTGTTAGATGTACTTAACACACAGTTCTACTAGCAAGCAAGATTTAGAAAGACAAAATCTACATTTGAAAGCAAGGGCATCCTAGATGTTAACTATAAATCATGTAAGATGTGGCACAAAGAAATTAATATTGTTGTGCAAAAGTATTCTAAATTAGTCTCCAGAGACAGAAATTGCAACATAAATGCAAAAGTTATACCTTTAATTACTGCCTTGGAACCTTTGAGATTTTGAAACATGTATTTGTAGAAATAACACTGGAAAGTATTCTCAGACTCTTTTGATTATAATGTTGGAGATGAGAACTGGTAGGTTTCATTATTCTCATACTTGAGATGTTTAAAGTTTTCCCTTTTATTAACATGAACATATTTCGTCTGCAGAGGATAATCATTCAACCATGCACAAAGGTATTGAGTGAGGAACGTTTTCTCCAGGGAGTCTCAGCTCTCTTGTTCTTATCCTCACAATGAGACAGTCTTTCTTACAAGCAGGAGTTCATTGTGTAGCACTTGAGGCTGCCACACAGCCATAAGCCATCATAGCATCATTCAGCCTTTCAATATGGTGTTAAGGACGCACACTTCAGCCTCTTCTTGCTTCACAATTGACGAGTTAGGCTGTTCATGCAAAGTCAGAAAGGATAAAACCTTTGAGTGAGTTAGCAATTGGTATCTGGAGCAAATATATGAATAGAATAAGCAATAATAAAGAAGCAGTGAGAAACGTGTACTTATTTATATGGTGATTGCTAAGAATTACCTGAACAAATAATAAATGAATGAATGAATGAATGAATAAATGGATGGATGGATGGATGGATGGATGGATGGATGGATGAGGGGTTTGAGTGTGTTCGTGGCATGGGGTTCCAAAAGAGAGACTGAGGGCAACAGATTGTTCATAATATTGACAGTGTGGACATCACAGTCCACATCCATTTAGAATATGGCTCAGAAAAAATCATGTAGTTCAACTAGGAAATTTGAGCTCATAACCAGGGAAAAGATGCTCATTTTTGGAATGATTAAATGGTTTTCTTAAAAGAACAAATTAGAGCAATTTTAAGCATTGAAAGTGGTGTTTTGTGACACCTGAAGAAATTACAAACTAATTCTGACTGAGGTTTAGAATTCTTTTCTTTGAATGTCTTTTTCAAAAACATTTCTTTCTTGCTGCAGTATCTGATAAAGAGCCAGTTTTGTGTAGCTAGCATGATTTTTTGATTTACTTTCTGGCTACTGCTGATAAGGGATTGCAATGCTTGAGACAGAGAAAACAAAACTGGATAGAGTTTGACTCTTCACTACCAAGAGTTGTTTGGAATTTTTAAAATTACTTTCTACATATGATGTATAATTTAAAGAACAGTAAGAAGTAATATGCAAATTTATTTATTTATTTATTTATTCTCCAAATAAATTTATTCTCCATTTTATTCACATAGATATATTGTCTTTACATTGCAAAATTTCAGTAGTCATCCCAGTAATTCTTGACTTGACAGAACAAGACAATAAAACCAGGTAAGACCATTGTCATCAAAATGTACATCCACCCATCTCCTTTGGAAGGTTTACAAAATTCTCATTGTGAGCTAGGCCACATTTCCAGTACGCCTGAGCTGAATTTTCCTTTCATGGCTTTCTCTAACTCCTTAGCTTATGACTTGCCCTGTCGGTGATACTGATACAGCCAGGCCATTCTGCTTCACATGGAAATATTTAAATAAAGGTTCTTGAAGCACAAATGAGATGCAGCGTATTTACATTTTTATTTGATGAAGCCTGTTCCTGCTATCTTTGTTCTTAATTTGGTCTCAAAAGAATTAGCACTAAGAGGAAAAATAGTCTGTAAATATGTATGAAATCAAATATAGAGGGTAAGCTAAAAGGTACTGGCTGCCAACAGAGTTTAGCTGCAGGAGGCAAAATTTTCACCATAGTGTTCTTCTTGGCTGAAAACACAGCGCCTTCCTTCTAGATTATTTAATCCTCAAAACGCACATCAAAGTCTCCCAGCAGGTGGCACATGTCTTTATAGGCAGTTGAATGTCAAAGATCTAGCTTAAAGATTTTTGAAAAATGTAAAAACATAATGGAGCCCAGATAATAACACAGCAGCGAGAGAGCTCTTGCTCTATCCCTTTCAGCAAAGTAGCAGGCGTCATGGGCTGTGGCTAATCTCTGTGGCAAGGGGAAAGGCACATTCTGCAGCCTGGGAGAGTGTGACATCTGTCCAATGGCTAGAAATGAGATGCTTAAGCTAGGTTCCAGACCAATATTAGCTTGCTAGCTCTCCCAATTCCACTCCACACCTGTGGCTCAGGAGAACTCAGACCCGTAAATTCTGTCCTGCTCTCATGCCCAATTAGGCAGTGGAGCAACTTATGCAAAAATATGTAAGAGGCGTTTTCTGTCCTTCTGTGCAAAGCAAGATGCAGCCTTCAGCACTAACTCTCTCCTGTTAGACCTCATTTTTCAATACTTGGCAAGGACAAATTACTTGTAATGATTACATCAACTCCTTTCACTGATTATATCATTGTGAATTTAGTTTAAAAGCCCTCTAACACATTTATTTTGTACTTCAGATGCTGGCTTTTGTGTTAGTGAGACAGTGAAGCATATGAGAAGGGACAAAGCTCCAAGATTAGTTGGAGCAATCATACACAAGGGACTTGAGGGTTTCACAGGTCGCATGATAGGTGTAATAGAAATTGCCTGGAATACTCTTAAAGGAGGGCTCCTGGTTGGATTCGTTTACAGGAAGTTTAGGTGACTAAGAGCTAAGCATTTGTCTTTTTTTCTTGGAAGATGTTACAGGAGCTTAACCCATAGTCAACACGCCTATATCCAGGCATCATCAAACCATCATCTCCATCCGATATTTTTCCACTCTTATCGTCGGAATTTCTAGGTGTTTGTAATTGAAAGAGCCCTCTGATTTGTGCTTTGCCCACAGAATTGTCCTTTCTAGATTTCGTTTTCATATAAGAAAAAGAAAAAAGAAAATTAGAATCACTGAGGAATGCCAGCTGCCAAGGACCTCCCCCCCTTCATTAAGCAACACCAAATCTCTCACTGTAATCTGCCCAGCAACAAGGCTCTGCTATGCTCCTCTGGGAAGAGATCATTATAGGGTATTAATTCAGGACTGCCAGTCATCTGGGACACTGTATCACCACACAACGGTGGTATTAAATACATTATTTAAATGTATAAGCATTTGGGGATGCGTTTTGGCATACATAGGCTACATTAAATAAAATTTTGTTTTATGAATAGAATTGGATGGGTGCAACGGGCCATGGTGCTCCATGTGCAATTTCAAGACTGCTCCAAATTTTGGACAGCCATCGTTTTCCTGTCTGGCTTTGCTCTCTTGGCTGCCTCGCTGCATTTTAAGCTTTATCGGGAAAGGAGAATGGCATGGAATGTTTCTGAGGACTCTTGATGTTTGGAACGCTGTGAAAATATGGAGCAAATCTGTCTCCCAGATGTTTTCTTCTTTCACCCTGGAAACGCTGTCACACAAAAGAAAAAGAAGAATGGTCAGGAGGCCGTGTTGACTACAGGCACTAATATTCTCACAGGGGTGGCTATTTGCATCTCTGCCCAGCTGGAAAATGTTGTCTGTTGTGGTAACACAGCTTCCTCACTTGTAAGAAACGCTTGTCTCTGTTGGAGGGCTCAGGAAGATAGCCTTCGCATGAAATCCCCTTACAGAGCTGCCAATCCCTCAGAGGCCTCCCCTGCCCAGTTATGGTAGTCCTGAACTCTCATCTGTCCCTCCTTGGTCTGTGTGATTGGGACCCGTATTAGTGGCTGTGACCGTGACTTTTCTCTTTGGGGATTTGGCCTTTTTTCATTTGGTTGGAGTCTCAGACTGAGCTTTGTCACAGAGAATTATCCTGTGGCAGTGGGTTGAGGAGATAAGTCTTTGTTGCGACATAAAACACATGCAGACCAAAGTGTGAAAAATTGAAACGACAAGGGTGCTGGGGTGCTGTTTCTTGAGCTCGGTCAAATGTTCAGACATAGGAAGTAAGAGACGCCCGGGAAATTTTGGATGCCGAAACAAACCTTCCAGTGTTCCCCAGAGAATAAGACCACACGGTAAGGCCGGGCGCCTGTGACAGACACTATGACACTCTGGCCCGTCCCATTCCAGAAGATCTGTGACGATCTGTTGCCTGTTTGATTTGGCTGTGATTGGGAAGAGAAATGCTAGTGCATAGAAAACTGGGTTAAGCACTCCAATGAAAGCTGTTAAAGCTGTTGCTTTGATGATTTTGTGCTCCTGTTCCATCACCTAGAAAGAGCTCACGGGCCTCCGTAAACCCAGGAAGCAGTACCTGTGACTTACTCTAAATTAATATCCGATCAGATATTCTGTTTGTCTGTGGCATAGACAATATTCTGATTTCTTTTAAATCAGATTTCGACATCTTTAGGTTTTGGGTTTAATATTTTTGCAGTACAGGTGAAATGAAGGCTGTTAAACACTAAAAACTAAAAGTTGCACAGCTCTCTAGCCCCAAAGTCACCAATTGTGAAAAAGTGGCCAGCCAGCATTGCTCAGGTTAGAGGGGGTCGCTTAGTACTTACGTCGCATATCGCAGCTGTGTTTTAGGAAGAACTCCTTAGTAATGTGACCTACCTTTCAGACACATTGGAGAGATGAGTAGGTGAATTATTATTAATTTCTTCTTAAATATAATTTAAATCCTGTTTCTTCTGGTTCCTTCATTCTTACTATTTTGTGCATCAATGTTAGTAAGTGTTGTGGATGTTACAGGTTTTTTTAAAATTATTATTCTGTAGCAATAAACGTTTTTAACAGACAAGGTTAATTTGGCACGAATAATTTTGGAATATATAGAATTTTGTTTTAATATAAAAATTTAAATGAAAACAGAGTATAGATATGTTTAAATAAAGCAAAGTTGAAAAACATGAATTTATATACATTCAAACTGTGTCTTTTCTAATAATACAAATAACCAGACTGCCTATGACACTAAAAAAAAATTAAAGAAATACATAAGCTATTTAGCAAGTCGTCTAACTTCAATGGACTTCAGTGACAGAAATTATAGTAAAAATTCTTCCTTTTCTTTTTAAGAAAGTAATAATGTGAGTACGGGAAGAAAATTCGGGAAAAAAAAAAACAAGGTTCAGTGTACAAGAGGGGATAACCTTTCCTGACTCTAAGTTTTGTCATTTTCTGCATTAAAGATTACATTGACAGTTCTAAACGTTTTTCCGGCTCTCACTTTCTTCTGCACCGTTCGTTCTCTGGGTTCTCTGGTCTTCTGCACCGTTCTCTGGGTTCTCTGGTCTTCTGCACCGTTCTCTGGGTTCTCTGAGATTCTTCTTTGGCCACAAGCAGTCATTTGGAGTTTTGTCAGTTTGAATCCTACTGTAAGGATTCCTCCATATTTTAGCAGCATAGCTAGCTTCTTATTTATCCACTTAATAAAAACACTTATTTTGTTACCAAATAGGTTCATGTTGGTCCAAAATAGAAAACTTCTTACCAAGTAAAGTGGATGTCAGTAAAATAAGAATCAGTTTGTGGGTTTTAAGCTTTCCCACTAATTTGATTTTATATGATATCTGTTTTACAATATGCTAAATCATTAACGAAGTAACTTTTTTGGCCTTTAAGTTGTATACTCTAATTACAAGTGAAAGCAAATTTGCATTAGATGTTCTTACAGTCTCCTAATAAGGTCTTTTGTTTTCTATTTTAAAATATACTAATTACCTAGCAATGCATTGAACATTTTTGTTTTTATATGTAGTTAGCTCTTCAAACATAAAAAATAAAATAAAACAAACTGAAACAAATCAGAGAAAAAAATACTTGTTCTTGATCAAACGATAATTTAAAACAGAAAATTGGTATTACAGACTATCAGAAAGGAACACAAATGTTTCATATTACCTATGATCCCAAACTATATAGTCACCATTTTGCATAATTCATGAAGTAACCTTGAGAGATATTTATTCCATTATCAGATGAATTAACCCAAATGTAAAGGTGCCTTCACCTTTCCAGGGTTATATAAACTGTGCTGGGCTATCCAGGCCACTAGTGTCCAGCACTCACCTCTTGCCGTATTTGCATTTACTAAGATGGAAAAACATATTTACAACTGTCTAGAATAGATGAGCGAAGTTCTTCAACAGTCGCTTGTGTGAGTCCTGGGAGCTAGAGGAAGGGTTTGTGTGTATTTTAATAGTGGAAGTGGAAAAGAGAATTTTTAAAAGAATCTCATTTTCTTACTCAAATACACCCTTTCTAGAAAAAAACACAGTCCATTGTTAGTTGAAACTTTTCTCACAGTACAAGTTTCTCCATTTCTAAATATGTCAACAGTATTAAAACTATTGATAACTCAGACTCAAGGGACTGGGCACCTTGTTCCTGACCATACCAGCAGGTAGTTGGCTGCTTCTGCCTTCCAGTGTGGCAGCATTTACCAGGTCTGCGCTTACCAGGTCTGCACTTACCAGGTCTGCATTTACCAGGTCTGCGTTTACCAGGTCTGCGTTTACCAGGTCTGTGCTTACCAGGTCTGCGTTTACTACCAGGTCTGCGCTTACCAGGTCTGCGTTTACTACCAGGATTGCGCTTACCAGCCCCTGAACTGCATTTTGCCCTGAAGTTATGTCAGATAAGATAATCAGAAGAAGTCCATCCTGACACATACTGAGACCATTAAAGCCTTTCCTTAATTTACTTTTCTTCGCTGTTGCATTTCTGTGGATTTCTTGGGGGAATTGCAAAGCTTTGTTTCATAAATCAAGAGCCATTTAAACCGTGTGTATGTATGAGTGTGCATGCATGCACTTGTGTGCAAGTGTGTGTGTGTGTGTACTTTTTTACGTTTCTGGCTTGTACAGTCCTATAGAGCTTTTCCAGATTTTTTTTTATATAATTACCCCAAGTCAAATTTAAAGTGATAATTGCTTATGGAGACTATCATTTTGGTTATTTTGAGAATTTTTGTGATTCCAATTTTTTTTTTTTTGCTTTAGGATATTGGAATTAAATAAAGAAAATGAACATTAAATTGTACATATTTTCAATTGGTTCTATTTTCCTTTTAGTTACATAGGTAAATGAGTTGGGGATGATGTTTTTATTTCTTCAACATTATGAATTAATCTTTAGATTTTCCTCTGTTCAGTTATTTTATAAAGCTACATAAAGACTTGCCCCTAGGAATAGCATCACTGCAGAAAGTGAGTTATAGCCTTACACTATTGCATAGTGGGATTAGAGAGACTGTGTTAGAAGCTGAGACTACTGCACTCCTGAACACACTTTCATCCAACAATTACATGAGACTGACTGAGGCTGAAGGGGAACACACCCTTCCCTAAAAACAACGAGGAATGAAATACCGTCTTTTGGACAGATCTCAGAGCTGTTATTATCTCATCATTCATGCATGATGAAACAAAACATGTTCAAAAAAATAAGTGATATAAACATTAGAGCTTATGCAGAATAAGTTTGAAATATGGCCAGGTGTCTTTGAATGCTTCAAACAACATTGTGAATGAAATGCAGAAGTATCTGGATATAGCTCACTTTCACCCAGAAAGCAGAAAACATCCTGTCTCCTCTCTGATTCATTTATTTTAAATATGAATGGATTGAGTTCTTTGTGTAATGTATTTTTGACTGCCTACCATTGGACAGCACTATATGGGGAGTACAGGTGCCGGCTCAAGGAGGTTATCAGAAGTAGATTTGCAGGAAAGATGATATTGTTAGTGTGAAAAGAAGAGCTGATAACAGACGGTTAAGTTTAAGCTTTACACCATTTGCTTCAGATGAAATACACACACACACACACACACACACACACACACACACACACACACACTTTTAAAAGCAACCAGCAACTGCTAACTAATCAGTTTGGTTCTTAAAAAAGGAAGGAGAGAAAAGAAATGACAAACAAGGAAATTGTAACTAGAGAGAGTACAGAGCCTGTGTGAAACTTCAAAAGGTACAGAGGGCTAGAGAATGCATAGGCCCCTGAGACTGAAGGATAAAAACTATAAACGTGCCCTCTAATGTCTTTTCTCTTGACCTCATGCCAAGGTTAAGAGTGAAGTTTTTCTTACGACTTTGAAACAGAGTTAAGGTGAAGGAATGTGATGCAAACAGATAAGAAGCTGAGACCCTTCCATTCATTCAGAGTAGAACTCCCTTGAGTAGCAGCCTGCAGCTTCCCAGTGTACTCCTACCTGTGTCCTGAGTTTGGCTCGTGAGTACTGCACATGTGTCTTTAACTTCTCTCACAATATATTCAGACTGCCTACAGGCTGTGGCGCTGGGGGCTGGATCAGACCCAGTGGAGCTCCTGATGTTTAGGTGTAGTTCTTTCTCTGTCAGAGTGGCCCTGGCCTCTGTCTTTACCCAAAATAAATGCTGATGCTAAAGTAGCAGAGACCACTGAGGGATGTTTGGTGTCTGGTGATCCTGTGCGAGGCCGGCTGTGCCCCGCACACCACACAAAGTCATACTTTATGTTCTTTATGTGTAGCTCATTTAAACTTCTATGCTCAACTGTATTCATTTTTTTTTTCCTTTCTGTGGCATTTTATGTAGTTCTGTTCTTCTGAAATGGTAAAATGTAACCATTTTTCTTCTAGTGTCAATATTTTAATGATCTACATCTTTTAAATGTATTTATTATCTCAAATCTCTTAGAACGATGCCCCTTAAAAAAGACTATAAACAGTGACCAACTTTGGCTTTGAGATTAGAGCTGTTGGCCCGTGTGCACTTTCTTCTGGTCTTCTTTTCCTCATACAGATGTGACTCGCTAGAGCACCTCTACTGGATGTTCCTGTGGGAGTCTGCCTATTAGCATTATTTTTTTTTTCAGCAAATGTGTTACATGTTCTATTATTTCTAATAAATTAGTCTTCGTAACAGCAACATGTACAAGCTATTAGACTCAAAAATAGTGTATATTTCTTAATCTGATTTTAAAAGAGGCCCTAAGAGTGGATAAGTGACTAAAATGAGAACCATCACAGAAAGTAAGCAGTCTTCTAAGTGGAGACAAAAAAGGAAATCCATCTTAGGAGGGAAAATCAAATTCTCTTTGAAAATGCATCTTCCGTGGAGCTAACACAAGAACAAAGTGCTGAGGAAGAACAGAGCAACTGTCCAAGAATGTCTGCAGAAGCAGATATAGAGCACAGATGGACAACTTCCTCAGAGGGGCAAATTGACCTCCTTAAACCTGAGCAGGGTACTTTTGGGATTCAAGGTTTTCAATGAAATCTGAAAACTGCCTACACACATTCTCTGAGGATTTGGTTTTTCTGACAAAGGTTTAATTAAGCTAAGGAGGAAAGGTCCCAACATTTACTAAGAAGAGGGATGTGTAGCAAGAAAGAAAGGGACACAAAGAAAGCCAATTGATTAAGCAGGTGAAACCAAGGATTTGAATTAAAAAAAAAAGGGGGTGAAAACATAAGAGAAAAAAAGAAAAATCTGGTTCACAACCCAATTGCTTTTTAAGGGACAAATCCACTGAGAGAAACACAAGGCCCAGTCTGAATGATTAACCCTGAATTACAGAAGGCTTTGTTTTAAAACTGAAAGCTGTTTGACTCACAGAGCAGTATCTGCACATGACATAGGCAGCTTGGGGTGAGCCTGGAGATTTAATTACATCCTTGGGTCAGTTGCAGGGATCCTTCAGGTCAGGTTTCTGGAATCTTGATGGGCGAACATTTCACTGAATTAGCCTCCAGCATGTGGTTTCCCAGATACCAAGAAAGCCTTTTCTCACTGCTGTAACTTCTTAGTGTATTGGAACTAAACATGTACCAGGCATGGCACTGCTGGCCAAGTTAGTAAAGGAGGGAAGACCTATGATTGTTAAAATAATTATTCTGCCAATAATGAAAAAGAAAGATTCTGATGTATGTCAATGGGCAGACTTTGGGAAGTTATCATGATACTTAGATTTTCTTTTTATTTCTTACATTTTTTAAATCAGGGAGGGCTTGATTCATAATTGTCCATCTGCAATTTTGAATAGACATCTTGCCTCTTCTTTTTAGATTTTATATTCTTTGGGGTGAGAGCACAAAACTGCTCAGTCATAAAAGCAAGTTATTTAGCAGACGTTCAGTTTGTGTTGTTTGTTGGTTTTCTTCCACTAAATACAGAGGATTTGAAGTTCAAGAAATGTTGTTTATATAAAAATAATTACAAAGTTCTAAGTGAAAACTGCGTGGACAAAGGAGGCTGACAGCGATTCCGGGAGAGAATGAATCCATGGCTGTGGGCTTCGCTGTCGGCCTTTGACAATGCTGTTGTCTCCGTCCTTCTCCCTTCAGCTCAGCCAGCTTGCTGCAGTTCCTATATTCTGAATGCGATGGGAGCATGTCAAGGCCTTGTCATCTCTGGTCAGGAGACTAGTTTGTCAGGAGAGTTTTCAATGATAAAAGCATCAGCAACTCATCAGAATATTTGTGGTTTCCTTTTGACAAAAAAGGCAAGTGTCTGTCAAGAAAAATCCAGGCTTTCTTTTGCCTTCCCTGAGGAACCCAGAGGCTGCCTTGAGTAGCTGCACACTCCAGAAACCTCATGTGAAAATAGTTGTATTGATTCCTATAGACTCTTGTTATGTGTGACATCCAACAGTCTAAGCCAACATAATTTTGCCCGTTTGTTAGCAAGTGTGGAGCACAACAAACAGTGTCGATTAGCGGGCAGCACATTAGGAACAGGGACCGGAAGCCTCCGCAGAAACCCGTGGAAACAATCAACAATGAATAATCCAGCAAGAGACAAAACATGCTCACCTGGGAGCCCTCTAAATAGTTAACTATTGACATATTGGTTGGGTGTTTAAATTTTTTTTCTGAGCCAAAAAAAAACCCAAAAATGCATTCTTATGCTCATAAACAAATGTATCAGTTGCTTAAGGGTTGTACGCAATTTGAATCCAAGTAGCACGTTGTAATGACACCCCAGAGACTGACACTGTAGTCCATTTCATGAGAACACATCATGGCAAACTTGATTTTTGCTACTGGTTTCCTTAGTAACTGGAACAACATATTGTTGAGGACATAAAATAATATCCAGTTCAGTCACTGAGCATCTTGAGCTAAAATGTAATTGATTTTGCATGAGGTACAGGGTTATCGTGTCCTCTGCACTTCGTTGAGGTGTTATAGCTGAAACGAACATGGTTGGAAATTGCTTTTATTTTGGTTTTTTCAAATCAGCCATTTTGTTTCTAATTATCTCTTTGCCAAAGCACTAAAAGTCCTCTCAGTGTGGAATGTTCTGTCTTTAAGACAAGCAGATTATTAAATAGAACTGTGCAGCTGGTGTGTAATTCCTCAGCATACAGAAATATCATTATTTATCTTGCATGTGGAAAGTGTACAATATAAATTATATGTGTTGTTGGCATAATCAGGATGTTTATTTTCTCAGTCTTACATGGAATTTAGCATGTATCCATGTAGCCATTGTAACATGGGCAAACAGAAGCATGCCTGGTACCCTGTGTATTCTTGAGTCAGAGATCGGGACAAAGACTCTGAAAATTCTGTTTTAATTCTGTTTCTGCAGCTGGTCGACTATACTGCTGTGGGCAAATTATTAGATCTCTAGTGTCTCAATATCCTTATCTATAAAATGGGAATAATAACACCCTCCCCACAAGGGTGTTATATGGATAATTACTTTATGTGTGCAAAGAGCTTTGAAGATAGAATATGCTAAATCTTATGATTGTTTTAAACTACATATGCAGCAGTATGTTACAGACATAAAATTAGAGAGTGGTTTAATGAGCTTAGAAAATTGGAGGCCTCTGGTTTAGGATAAGAGTGTCTGGAGACCAAGCAAAGCTTTGTCTATTTTACTGTTCCTGCAAATAGCATTTCCTAGAATTGTATAGTAAGAGCAAGATTGCTCAGCAATTGATTTTGATGCTATCCTTTCTAGAAATACTGGGTTCCCATGGAGGTGATAATGTTAAGTTACAGGCACCCTTGGTCTAGTGAACTTCGTGTCTCCCCCTCCCCCCCCCCAATTCATTGGAAAATTGATCTCCTTCTAAACAGATCTGTGGAGGAATTGTGGTCTGGATGGAGATTTTTCCAGATGGGACCATTGCCTCCCAGAATACCTCATTAACATCTTAATCAGCAGAGAGTCCATTTCTCCTCATACCAGCAAGGGATTCCTATTATAGGAAATAAGGTTGTCAGAGAAAACACCTCAGCTATTAGGCATGCTTTATTAATTAATTCACTCATACACGGAATACTAAAGATTTGCTATGAGCTAGCTCCTATTTTAATTAAGCCTTTAGAGCAACAATCCTCAACCTGTGAGTTGTAACCCCTTGGGTGTTGCATATCATATATCTTGCATATCGGATATTTATACTATGATTGATAACACCTGCAAAATTTCAGTTATGAAGTAGCAATGAAATAATTTCATGGTTTGAATTCACCACAATGTAAAGAACTGTAAAAGCGTCACAGCATTAGAATGGTTGAGAACTACTGCTTTAAAGCTTACAATAAAATGTTAAAATGTGGTGCCAGCTCCGAAACTTTTTTTCCAATGGGACAGGAACAGGTACCATATGCACTATATTGAAGAACAGTGTGTTACATGTGAATTCCATGTATGCAATGTACAAAAAGTTCTAATTGGTCAATGAGTATTTGAAATGACAAATTTGAGGAGCAGTTGCATCTGAGATGGTCTCATCAACAGAAAAGAATTCCAAAGACAACCAGGAGGAAAGGGAAGGTCCAAAAGACAGAGCATAGAATTACTTGGAATAATAAAAGGAAACAGAAGTTAGATCTCCAGCAATCTAACTTGTCTAGGACATTCAGTATGTGCGGAGTACTAGCAGATAATCGTAGAGCACAGCTTTATGTAGCATCACTTCTAATATGCTATTAACAAACCAGTGCCGTTTCTTCTCTTCTCCCTGTATCCACTCCAAACGGACACTGTGTCTGATTATGCATATTGCATTATTGTTTGTTAGTTGTGTGTTAAACAAAAGGTAAGGGACAGGCTGTAGAAGGACTTGATGCAAGGATGACTGACAGGCATGAATTTGTCCAACAGGCAACAAATGGCTGCCCAGTGTGTCTACTAGAGCAGAAGTGAGGATACATTGTTACAGAAAGGGTTGAAATGTTATAAACCAGGCAGTGCAGACTTTGTAGAAAAATGGTAATATAGTTTAGATAAGATGCCAGAGAGAGGAAGTAGTGCTGCACTCCGTGGCAGGAGTGCACTTAGAAAGAACTTAGTAGACAGGGGTGAGAACGGGAGGTTTCGAGGGATAGGTGGGAAGGATCGGTGACTAATAGATGATTCTGAGACATCCATAGGGCACGCAGGAGGTTTCTAGAGCTCTGGGAACCCAAGAATAAATTCGGTGAAACAAAAACTCTAAGGGAGGTTTGCTTTTCTTGTATATATGATGTGTAGTGAGATTGTGGGCGTGTATGTGTGTGTGTGTGTGTGTGTGTGTGTGCGCGCAAATACGTGCATTTGTCTGTCTTCACATGGAGGCTAGAGTTCTTTTTCTTTTCTTTCTTTCTTTTTTTTTTTTTTAGATGACCTCTCTCCCTGACACAATAGCTCAAAACTTGCCTAAGCTGGCTGGCCAGTGAACTCCAGGGACATATCTGCCTCTCCCGTACTAGGAAATGAAGAATCACAGTGCTGCACTTGGTTTTTACAAGGGTGCTGGGTGCTGGAGATACGAAATCAGGTTCTTGCTGTTGTGTGGCAAGTACTTTACTGACTTAGCCATCTCCTTTGCCCCAAGATATACCTTTCTGTGTTGTCCATATAGATTTAAGACTTGAAAAATATGGAATCATTGATGGAAAGAGCCTAAAAAAGATGAAAGACCCAAAGACACATTTAAAGAAGATGTGAGACAGAACTAAGATGAGAGAGATTGGAAGTCTTATTTTTTGGTGGAAAGAGAAACAGCAAGGTATATAAATTAAAAATCAGAGGCATTTGAAGATTATAGCTGAAAGTACAACTGGAGAGAGACACATAGAACTATTGCATTTGATTGTATAAGGTTCGTTATTAATATTTAAGGGTTTCATTGGACCCATTAGTACCAGAGTGTGACATTAAGAGATTAAGGTGTGAATAAATGAGTTTTCAAAGAAGTGCATGTAATCATTACAAACCTTTCTGTTCACAGGTTGGCAGTGGCAAAGTGTAGAAAAATAGGACTGTAATCTTAGAAAGCTGCCAACAGAGAACATTGCAAGATTATCACATTAGGCTTGCTACCTGAGATGGTCGACTCCTCAAATTCATTTCCAATATGGTAATGTCCAACTGTATAAAATACTGTAATAATAGCTGTAAGTTCACAACTTTCATTTCTGATGGACAAAAGCTCTTTCTTAAGTGTCTTGGTGCCTTGTTCAGTATAGACGCTACTCAAGGAATGCCTAGTTCTGACTCCATAGTTAATATTTATATTCTCACCAAACTCAAAATAATTTGAAGTTCTAGATACTAAGTCCTCTACTGAGTTAAATCAACTCTTAAGTACTGAAAAGCAATGAGATATTCTTATGTTACTTTCTAGACAGGTATTATATATTTAACTTGCTTATTTTAGTCACATGGTTATTGTGGTATATTTATATGCTTTTGATGACAGGTCTCCTTAAGTAGTCTTCTTATGGTTTCTGCATATCAAAGGATAGATGTAAATTTCACATTGGAAGGTGGAGACAGTGTCTATGTCTGGAGCAAATGACAAGCATGTACCAGCTGCTTTGCTGTAATATTCCCCACTGATCATATGTGCATTATTAGGCAATTGTAATGTTACCCTGAGTGATGGTCATCTCAGGGCAGCAGTAATAAATGGCTATATTCCTAAGGCTGTTGCTGTGAAGAGAGCATGCGCTTTGTAATTTCAGGTCTTCAGGTGTACTCAAGCTCTTGAAAACATGGCAGGCCATCTAACCAGCTTCCAAATAGGATAAATACTTCCCAGGTTTTATGCGTACAATCATAACTCTCAAATAACCAAACCATTTACTAGCATTAGAAAACATACTGAAAGTCTAACTTGGAAGTCTGAAGTATTATTATCCAATCAATAACTGTGAACCTATTGTTCATAAGAAAATAAGAGTGACAGTCAGTATGACATTACTGAATAATGAGGCAAACAAACGAATTTTGCCTCCTAATGCCCTAAAAGGAGGGACAGCACTCCTTTAGAAATGAGAAAACCAGAAATCAGTAAAAGTACATAATCCTTCACAGGTTAGAACATTCCATGGTTAGGACTTGTTTGAACCCAAGTCTGGACGTACAAATGGGCTTTTTGTCCCCAATCACATAATACATCAAAGTTTTGTTTTCTTACTTACTTGAGAATCAATACAGTAATTTTAGCTTACATTTTACAATATTCCTTACATATTTAAAATTTAAACAGTATCTGATAAAATTGCTTAGAAATTGATAATGAAATAAACTTTTATTAAATTAAAAGTTTAGCTCTGAGTTAAAATGTGCATTAACATTAAATAGTCCAGTCAAAATAGTCCCTACATTTAAACTTACCCAAAGCAGAAAGGATGCAACTGTGTTGCAACAGTTAGAAATTGAAATAATTTTTCATTTTATTTTTGAGACAGGATATTACTATATTGTTCTGCCTAGCCTAGAACTCACAGTAGACCAAGATGGCCACACATTCACAGAGGTCCATTGGACTGTAGCCCAAATGCAACTACAATTGGCAATATTGTTTTCTAAAAAACTCCTCTTCCCCTCCAAAAATATTTTTTCTGGATTTTGAATATACATACATGTATACATACATACACACATACAGACATACATGCATGTACATGTACTATATTTGTATATATTTGTGTGTGTGTTTGTAATTGAAATAACAACATTGTTAAACAGTTTGATAGACATAAATTAATTTTTATACTAAATTACAGGCATGCGTATTAGAGATATTTCCAGCTGTTAGTACCTTGATGTAGCTGAGGATGCAAAAGAGGCAGTGGCTTTCAAGGAAGGAAAGATGAGAGATACAGAAGTCTGATCCATCCACCCCAAACCCCCTTGCCCCAGCCCTTACTTGATCTGTACTTGGGCCAAATCACTTTTCAGTTTCTTAGTGTTTTCTGGAAATGTGAATCGCTATAGTGGGTTGGAAAGTCTGTCATGTGTCTTAATTGACTTAGAGAACTCAATCCACTTAGCCCAGTGCATGTTGTACAGTGACACCTCTCAGGGGGACTCACTGAATAACTCTCTCAGTTACCTCCATAATTCTTTGTTCTCATGCTTCGGATTATCTTTGCTATGAACCAGTACCTCTGAAGCGACAGTCCCTGGATCTTTCACATTATTTAGAAGTGTAGCGGAGGCTTGTCACCTCAATCAAGATGATGTCTGGCTTACAATAATAAATGTCAATAACTTCTACCATGATCATTTAAGCAAGGTGAGTGGTTGGAGAAAGAGAGTAAGGAATCAGAAACTTTGTCTCCTATTCCCAGTTCCATTACTGACTTGCTAGGGCAGAATAAATGTATCACAAATAAATAAATAAACAAATCACTTAACCTTTCTTCATTTCAGTTTCAGCACAATGAGAGCAAAAAGCCTTTGCTTTTTAAGGGCTTTGAAATCATTGACTCAAAGAGTGGCAAGGCTTATTAACTTCACAGTGTCTCAGCTTTCCTTATGTGTGCTCTGAGTGGTTGCTTTTCATTTGGGAAATGAAATATTTCCTTAACATTGATATGTGGTAACTGTAGAAATTAGTGAAACCTGCCAGTTTCTCAGATAAAATCAGAGGACAAATGAGTCAGGCAGTTAATTGTGTGCTAGGATAGATTAGGAGAGAGGACAGCTTCAGCAGGCGTCTCCTGATTGTTGTCCCAAGTCCAGGGTGACGACTTTGGAAGGTAAAAGAGAGGGTGGAGGTTATAGAGATAACAGGAGCCAGGTTTCTGCTTCCCACTTCTGTTCCTCTTCCTGCACTGGGCCCAGAGTTCTTTGCATCCATTTCTTGCCAGACCTGCAAGCTCCCCCTGCAGACTCAAGCTTCTCTGCTTTATAACTTTTAGGTCTTTGCTGTCACTTACTGTGCCTTTATTTACAACATACCTATTTTATAACAAAAGTCATGTTCTTTGCTAGTCATGATTTTCTTGTCTATTATCTATAAATTTGTCCTTGAAAGTAAAGCACACATCCCTCTGTATCTGTAAAAAGACACTATGCATACATACATATTTTTGCTGTTTTCACGAATGAAAGGGAGTAAAGCAAATCATTCTGTTATTAATCACTTGCTGTTCTTATTCTCTTAATTATTTTAAAATGATGGACATAATGAGCTACTAAAATATTATTAAAATACTGAAACATTACCCTTGTCTTACTTCTGTTCATAAGGCAGACACAGAAGAGTTATGGTTTGTTGGCCAAATGAGATCTGTTACACTTCTCATAAATCCTTTATTCAATGTGTTTCATCTAAAATCAATATTATGTTGGTATAAAGCAAAGATAAAATACAACACACAGTAAGTTTTATAAAGTTGCCTTACTGGAAGTACTTTATAATCAATTTTAATAGATCACATTTTTTATTTGATTTTGGGGATGTATTTTCATGTGTATGTGAATAGGCTTTTTCCTTAAAATTTTTGAATTCTTCAACCACATCAGAGACCTGAGAAGGATAAATATATCTGATTATACAGGAAGTACAGGGCCAGCAGCTTCCAAAACTAAGAAATGACAGACAACTGGCTGCCTAGACAGTCCCTAATTTCTCTCCATACATTACAGCATCAATCTTCAGCCTTTTGGCCCCATTTCTCTGACAGACATTAATTGTAAAGCAGGAATTATGAAGGACTTGCCTACCCTGTCTTGGCAGACCTAGGCTGTCGACTTACCTGCTTCCACGTTTAGTCCTTTTCAGACAAAACTAGCATTTTGTCTACAGTTGAAGCAAGGGATTTTTTTCTTGCCCACTGGAGATTCTTCAGTGCTCATCCTCTACTTGGAG
Source organism: Lophiomys imhausi (assembly GCA_907164525.1). NCBI lineage: Eukaryota > Metazoa > Chordata > Mammalia > Rodentia > Muridae > Lophiomys > Lophiomys imhausi. The sequence goes on along the minus strand of CAJQZJ010032618.1, from coordinate 801,886 downwards.
TAGAATGGAGGGTGCTGTCAGGAGATGACATGTCTCTATCTATAGTCTTACAGTTAAATTTTAAGTTGTTTAGGAATTAAAAGGATGTTCTATGTCTAAGAAGATGTTTTTAAGTTGGTAATGCCAGTTGGGATGGAAACTGAGTTAAGAAAAGAACTTTAAACTTATTGAGATAGATATAGTAGAATATTAATATCAGTTGCCAGATATGTATGGCCTGGACATTGAGAATGTATGTTGTACCTTATAATTTCCATAATTGTTGCCTAATTGTTCTTATTGTTTTGTATCGTATTTGTTGTTATAAGAAAAAGAGCCGGGCTGGAGAGGTGGCTCAGAGGTTAAGTGCACTGGCTGTTCTTCCAGAGGTCCTGAGTTCAATTCCCAGCAACCACATGGTGGCTCACAGCCATCTACATTGAGATCTGCTGCCTGGGCATATATGTAGAGCAAATACTGCATACATAATAAATAAAAAAAAAAAAAGAAAAAGAGCCATTTATTGGATTAAAAGGGGGAGATATGGGGGGGATATATACCTTGAACTAAAAAAAAAAAAAAGCAAATAGGAGGGTGAGGGGGAAGAGAGTAGGAGGGTGGGACCGGGAGGGGGAGGACGGAGGGAATTATGATTGAGATGTAACTTGAAAAAATAAATAAAAGAAAAAAATTGTGAACTCCAATTGTTTTTTTGTAGTGGATGTACAGAACAGATATAGACATAAACAGTGTGTGTACTTTTGGTGTAGCAAAATTTGTCATGTATCAAGTCTCCAAGCAAGTACTATAAACACACCAATAAGCCATAGACCTGATAATATACATCCAGGTGTAGTCCTCGTATTAATATTCTTTGAAGACAATCTTAGAGTGTTCATGAATTTAATACTTTTCATATAAACCATGTAAATATAATGATTAACAATCTGCTGTATTCACAATTCAGGACAGAAGACTTAGCATTTTCCTAATTACATAGACCCATGTGGGAGGCTGTGACTGCTGGAGAGTAATCCATTTGTATTTATTTGTTGCTGCTTTATAGCATTAACTTGCAAGCTTGGTTCTGCTGCATTGAAGGCTGAGGAATTTGATTACCGGAGCAGTGGAGACGGCCAATCTTGGCTTGAGACAGCAGACTCCACTAATTATCTACCAGCAGTGAGTTAGCTGTATCGTCTTTCCACAACCTTGCTATTGATAGGAACATTTGAAATCTGATGAAAATTACTGTTTAATAATCAAGACTTGGAAAAGGCCCACCTGGCAGATGCATTCCATTTTCCCCCATTCATTTCTGAAGGAGAGAGAAAGAAGCAAACTTTGCAAAGCCTAAAGTGTTCATTTTTTTTTCTTTGAAAATAGGTTTTACAAGTATGTTAGCAAAGGAGAGAACTAAACTTCATTTATGCTGTTAGTCATTTGCTTTGTTTTGCTTCACAGTTCCCATGAACACTGCTAGTCTTAGATTTTGTGTACCAGTTTATGTTTAAATACCGCATTGCTTATGATGGCAGCAGTTCTCAATAATTATGGTACAACACTTCAAACTTCTACACAGTGTGTATAGGAGGCAGAGCTATCCCGTAACGCAGAAACACAAGTCTGATTAACGTGTTACATACTTTCATTAGGTTTTATGTATTGTGTTTGGTGTATGTGCATGACTGCCTGCCAAGGCTCAAACATATGTGGAGGTCAAAGGAAACTTTCAGAAGTCTGTTTTCTCCCCCTTTAGAGGCCTCAGGGAATGAACTCAGTTCATTGGGTTTGATAGCGTCTTTTCCTGATGAGCCATCTCTCTGTCCCCTATATTACCTGAATTTAAGCATGTTGATTTCAATATGGTTTTCTTCTCTTCATATACCTGTGTGAGTGGTGTGCACGTGTGTATGTGTATTTGAATGTATGGGTGTACATAGTGTGTGTCGGGGGTGGGGTTGTGAGTTTCTGCTTGTACAGTCCGGACGTTGACTTTGTGAATCTTCTCAGATCGTTCTTCTATAGCATTCCTTTGAGGCAGAGTCCTCTAATCAAACCCAGAGCTCACTGATGCAACTTGTCTCCCTAAGCAGCTTGCTCATGGGTCTTTTGCTCCTCCGTCTGAGTCAGGGATTTCAGAAAGACTGTCATGTTCACTTGGCATTAATGAGGATACTGTTGACCCAAACTTGGCCCTTTTATTTTCCTACAACACTTAAACCTCTGAGACCCTCAGATCCATAATTTTAAAGACTTATTTATCTTTATTTTATGCTTGTGAATGCTTTGCCTGAATGAATATATGTGCAGCACATGCATGCTTGGTGCACATGGAAATCCGAAGGTGTGGGATCCCTTGGAACTGGAAGTATGGATGGTTGTGAGTCATCATGTGGGTGCTGGGAACCAAACGCAGATCTTCTGCAAGGGCAACAGCTGAGCCATCTCCCCAGCCCTCAGATTTGTTCATGATTAATCCAACGCATGTCCCCAAAGAAAGCCTTTTGTTAATTAAGACAAATATTTTTACATACCTAGGAGGAATTTAAGGTTTTCTAAAACAGAATATAATGAGTGTGGTTATTCGAGGAAACCTTCTACTAAATCAACTGGTAGCCAGGTTTGAAGAATCCGATATTCACTGATCTTGGATGTTCATCTTCTCCCACTGAAGTGAGCTTCCCAGAGAGTTTCTCCAAGGTTTCAATGTTGCATTCCTGAGAGATGACAGTTCAGTACATCTAAGGAGTCCCTTAAATGGTCCTCCACTTTTCCCTGAGGCAAAATTTGCAGTGAGCATATGTAGCAGTCTGTACACATATGGGGATCCCAGTTGGTGCCATCAGGTGCCTGGAGTCTCACACATTTCATGGTACTGAATTTACAGTGAGGCAGATTCATAGTTACCTGGAGTCAGATCTTCACTGTGGGCCTCTTAGGCTGATACAGTTTAAGTAAGGATATGTTCTGGGACCATGCCTAATGTATGCTTAAACTTGGAGACAGGAACCACGCTAAATGTTTGATGTGTTCTCTCTCCTGGACACCTAGACTTCTGAGAATCCTTTATAGAAATAAATGAAGGATCCAGAGAAACAACAGCACAGAAAGCAGGCTGATGAAGAAAGAACAGAATAAATGGTAAGATTCCAGTGAGAAGTAACAGGGGAGCTCATGTGAATCATGAGCTAATACACTCTGAGCTTGCAGGGTTTTTATTTCCGTGCCTCCTGTGGCTGGACAATGTACATTCCACACTTTGAAGAGAAGCACCGTAACTTAGGTTTAGATGCAAGATTTGAGTCGCTGCCTTGTGTTTTGTACACAGGAAATCTTACACAGATTATTTCTTTTAACTTCCACTTTTCTTATTTCTGATTATGTTTGTAGGTAATGTGATACATACATAGAAATGATCATAATTAGCAATTAACCCCCTATTCCTTGAGAAGTCTCATCAGAGGCTACATATACCTCCAATTTAACCATTCCTTTAATTACAAATCTATCTATCTATCTATACATATTTTTTCTCTATTTCTTCCTCTATATAAGCATATATATATATTTATATATATTGTATATATATATATATATATATATACATATATTTACATGCTCATCCCCTACAAACCCCAGTTATCTCCAAAAGTTGATATTAAGTCAGTAGGAGGAAAATACATTCAAATCTTTTTACAAAAATTGACTAGAAACAGGTTGCTTTCCATCCTTAATATATGAAGGATGCCATTTGTATGGGTATGCATTTTGCCACTAATCATTAAGGGATCCATGGATATATGTACACAAATGCATACATACATACACACACATACACACACACACATGCCCACACATCCAGCTAGGACAGTCCAACTGTGTAGGCCAGGTTGGCATCAATCTGTAAATCTTCCTGCTTGATCCTCCCAAGCTCCCAAGTAGCTATGAATTAGGGGCACACCACTATACCTATCTAATTTTGTATATCATTATATATCCTTCTTACAGTGAGCACTGACTATCCAAGTGTAGGATCGTCTTTGATTATGCTGCATATTGGTGTGTTTATTACATTTTTTATTTAGTGACTATGTGCTAACTTAAAACAGGAAAGAGAAGAGAGCATCCTTAGTCTTTCCCAGAAAACAGACATCTTAACAGGTCTGTGACCCAAATAAACATATATGTATGGCCCATAGGTCACTTGTTCCTCAGATGACAACTTGAACTTTTCAAAAAGTGAAATTGTGTTTTTCAGTTATCCCTTGATCAAATAAAGTTATCATCTGTAATAGAAAACTCTTTCAAGTTGTCAGTTTATGGGTTGTTTTCAAATTGACTGTCACTCACATAATTCACCAATTTTATCAATGTACAATACACAATAAAGTCCTAAGAAAGATACTGAAAAGGATAAACTTCCTGCTTCTCTGAGCTGGATATGTGAGTGAGATTAGTCTAAACATGTGTATACGTGTGTCAGATTCCAAACTGGTAAGAGTTTGTAAACAAACATTTCTTACAGATTGTGAAAATGTTAAATAATTCTGTTTGGTTTGTTATGAATTTAACATTTACCCAATATGTGTCCACAGAATTCTTCAAAATTATAGGTGATAATAAGAGGTTACAATATGAAATTTAAAATTTTCCATTAATGATATGAAATAATAGTGGAATTAGAATGTATTGAATTCTTTAAATCTGAGGAAATGTGTTTCCCATCATTCTCTTGCTTATCATTAACAACATGTGATATGTAGAAAAATGGAAATCTATAGGCATTTAAATTTTCCACACCAATTAATTCTTATATAAGGTTATGAACATGTACAGTAAAAGGATTTTGATGGGTAGTGAGATTATTTTTTTGCAATAAACATATGCATGGGAAAATTTTGACAAAATGTTATTTATGAAACTTGGTTGTAATAGCTACAAGTTAATTATTGTGACATGAAATGGGTATCAGCAGGAGCTGGGAAATTGATGTCAGGTGAATGTGGAAACTCCCTGGGATACGCTCAACCCCAGATGAAGTGATTGGAAAGGCAAAAAAGCTATTGTGATGTGTGCACACATCCCCTGACGAAGCCCGATTAATTCCAAAAGTTGATATTAAGTCAGTTGGGGGGAAAATCCACACAGATTATTTTACAAAAGTTTGATTAGAAACACTCTGTTTCCCATCTTTAAAGTATGAAGGATGCCATTTGTCTGGGAGGATATTTCGCCACTATTCATTAAAGGGTCCACTGAGCCTTACGTCCACCACCTTCCTTCTCCTGAAATTGTTTCATGTCCCACGATACTGAGTGTAATTTGCTCTTTTTTATTGTCTTCTCTTTATATGAAAGGAGAAGCATGTGGCTTTTAGATCCTTTTGTTTCATTACTTGGTAAATTAGGGGCCCTACCACTAGCCTGGTTTTGACATTTCATTTATTCTGAGATGAGCAACAAGAAGAAGAAAGGAATGCCAAAATGCCGGGCAAAGCCATATTTCTTGCTTTGTATTTCACTTTCAACATCAGTTGTGTGTGTGTGTGTGTGTGTGTGTGTGTGTGTGTGTATGTGTGTGTGTGTGTATGTGTGTGTGTATCTCCACTGATGAAGCTGAAGAATTTTTAGCTCTTTATTAAGACAGTCCCATCTACAGAATCATCTTTATCGGTTTACTGTCGGTTTTTGTTCCTACACTTACATAATTTCAAGAGACAAGTGGGAAAAACATACATACATACATAAACACATACATATATTTATGTATATGTATATGTATGTATATTTCACACAATTTCCAACAACTTTTCATATTCATAACTCAGGAGTTTAGGGACTTAGGAGAAGGCTCAGAGGTTGAAAATACAGGCTGCTCTTGCAGAGGGCTAGAGTTCAGTTCCCAACACCCAGGTTGGGCAGCGAACACCCTCCTGCTCTCCAGCTCCAGGGCACTTGATGCCTCTGTGCTCCAAGTATACCTGCACTTGTACAGCCTCTGCTCTCCATACACATAATTTAAAGAAAGAAGGAACAAAGAAGAAAGAAAGAAAGAAAGAAAGAAAGAAAGAAAGAAAGAAAGAAAGAAAGGAAGGAAGGAAGGAAGGAAGGAAGGAAGGAAGGAAGAAAGAAAGAAAGAAAAGAAAGAAATCTTAATGAAGTGTTCCAAATACATCCAAGGATTAACATTCAACCACTCTACTGATTTGACATGGCAAGTACACCATACTAAATCCTCCTGTCCTGTAGATACACTTTAGTACTCTTTAGTCTTTGATAATACCTCATGAAGGTTGTCAAATGCAGCTCTAGTGGTAATTGGAATCGAAGAAACTGTATCTAACATTCTACCCAACAAAACAAAGAACAGCAGTTGAAGGCACATTTATCATGGTCCCATTTCTTTTCACTGTCTCCTTACTCCTGTCAGTTCCTAGGCCTCAAGTGAAGTGTTTGCTTTTAATTTTCACACCCATCCCCTTTGTAGAGCACCTAGTACTATTTCATAGGACAGTGTCTGAGGCTGCTATTATCTAGAAAATGAGTTGACTGAATATTGTTCTGAAAATATTAATTTCATGTGTATTTATGTTAAATACCTGAATGTGGATTTGAGCACCAGGTGCAGGAACCCACAGAGGCCAAAAGAAGTTTTAGGTCACCTGGAAGTGGAGTTACAGTAGGTCGTGAGGCACCATGATTGCTGGGAACTGAACCTGAGTTCTCTCCAAGAGCAGCAAGTGCTCTTAAGGAACTGAGCAACCTCTCCCTTTCTAGTTGAGGGAATCTTACAGGCTGTTCACGCCTTCACAGCTGTCCTTGCTTACACCTTAACTCCTGTTTCCCAGTAATTGTACCACATAATTTTGTACTGTTTTGTTTTGAATGCTGTTAGATTCCCATAAATGGCATTAACAGGAATTTCAGTGTGGGCGCATAGTAAAATATTGTTATGCCTAGATGTTGCAGTGGGTAGTGGTTTCTCATAAGTGAAGTTACTCTTGGGAGTCTACAAATCATTTCACCAGGACCTCTGTTCTTTTCTAAGGAACAGAGTATATGTGTTTATCTGTACATCTATATGTGTAGTTGAATCATCTCCTATTTACACTCATGTCTTTGTACTTGCTACTCAAAAGATTACTTGATAATCTGTCATTCTTAACTCACACATTTCATGACCCTCTTTGCTTCACATCTTCCCCTCCTTAGGAAAACATATCCTTTGCTAACAGGTACTGGTATTCTATGAGTTAACCCCCTCCATCTGGGAACTCTCCATTACAAAGCCATACTGGCCTGTGGATTAATTTTCTACATAACTAGGCCTGCTTTTGAAAAGAAACTGGTTTTTTTGTTTTAGGTGGGGTGGTGTTATGTAGTGCATTAACTTGTGTGTTCATGTCACAGGGATTTAACCTATAAATTTCAATATTTAGCTACAGAAAAAGACATATGAAATAAATCTACTGAAAACAACATGGCTCATTTCAACATATAATGAAACTTCACTTGCCCAGTCTGTTTGGTGGAATGGAGTGGATTCCATATGTAGCATTTCCAGATAACAAAGGCATAATTATGATCTTATTTTTGATACTGACATTTTTATTACAAATGCTCTTAAATAGATGGTGTGTTTTCATATCATAACAAAATATGGACAGCAAGATTCAATGTTTTCTTAATGACTTTAGGGTCTTTATCCTAAAAATCTATTGTTTCCCTTTCTGTTGCCCTTAGGACTTCTGACCTCGTGCTCTTCTAGAAAAGAGCACAGATAGGTGAGGTTGCATCCTGATTTTTGTATTAGTATTGTTTTTTCTTGTTAGCATACAGTTTTCACCTTGCTAACATCACAGTTTCAGGAAAAACCAAAGAGTTTGTGAATGAGTTAGAACCAAAGCTCACCCAGGGAGTTCTGTTCCCAGAAATCTTTGAGTCTACTGTATTATCATCAGCATCTGAAGCATTTTAGTCAGGTTTCTCTACTTTTATGCTATTTAAGGGCATAGTGTATGGGCTGTGTGTTGGGGACTGCTCATGCACCATGAAGGAGAGGCCAAAGCAGCTTTCAGTGAAGGGACAAGCATAATACCTGTATCTGCAGCCTGTTTGGCATTAGTGGAAAAGAAATCAGTGCCTTGGAAGTTCTGGGGGATGCCTCCCACTGCAGCAGTCACCAGACAGCACAATGCAGACTCTCAGGCCAAAGCTCTGTCTTTTCCTAGGCATTGGGTGTTTGGGGGATGACCCGGCAGCAGTTGTAAGGTCAAGGACAGACTGACAACGTTGCTAAGGTGAGAAGGAGATGCTCCTCATCTGCACAAGCCAGAGTGTCCTGGAGATGGTGACAACAGACTCACTTTCTGCATTTCAGTTAAGGAGGAAGAACATTAAGGTTGCTCTCTGCATTTGACGGGAGGAAAAAATTATAAGCAGCTCTATGAAATACGGATAAAGTGTCAATCAAAGCTGGTTATTTTTATTTTTTTTTCCTGTGTATGCTAGAGATATATTGCTTGGTTGCTTTTTATTTTAAACATAACTAGATCTGGTACTGTGGCAGCGTTTTTCCCTTCTTTTTCGACTTCCCCCACCCCAACTTTAACAAAGACAGAGCCTTCAAACTCTTTTCATAGCCAGGCTTGAAAATCCTGCCAGGTTAAAAGAAAATGTTATTGAAAACCTTTCTCCCCTTATAGGCTCGTTTTGACAGGAAATCTTTGAGAGGCAGCGGCAGTGAGGTGCCCAGAGATTTCATCTCTCTCTTTTGCTTTAGGAAATGCTGAGCACAAGGCTCCCTATTAGGCAAATAGAAAGAAGAGCAAAATCCCCCAGCAATCTTCTTCCCCCGCGCCTGGCCTGACAGCCCTCTGTATCCTGGACAGCCAGACAAGAGTCAGGACCAAGGATTCTATCACTCAGGATTCTATCACTCAGACACATGTGAAAGTTTCTGACAGTGTCTTACAAAATTATTATTTTATTTCTGTTTACAGATTATTTGACTCTATAAATTTTGCATGGTCTAATCAGAATAAAATCTACAATACAGGGGAGGGGTCCCTTTGTAGGGTTTCTGCTTTTGTTCTGCATAATTTTGACATGGACTTTCTGTCTGGGTCCTTTCCCCTTGTCACAGTGTAATTTAAATTTCAGGGGCTAGCTACTAGCAGCTATATTGAAATATCTAATAAGATGAGGGTGTTGAGTTTGGAAGTTTTTATTTTTTACTTTTTGGACCAAAGTCAAATCTAAATTTCAAACAGTCTTATCAGAATCCAAAATGCCAGCTTGCAGTAATAATGAAAAAGTATAAGCAGATATATGTTTAAAATAATTATGATTGCGCAATGTGTACAAAGCTCATAGTAGAAATTTTTAAAAATCTCATGATTTTAGACATACCTGTTCATGTTAGTTTATATTTGTTTTTTAATTTTGTTTTGTTTTGCAAAAAAGTTTGCTAAAATTCAAAATGTAACTTTGTGAATAATTTTAACAAAAATGTGATAGAAACAGGAATATATCATGAACTGTATGTGAAGTTAATTATCCCATAGGTCTAGACATAGATTAAGCAAGCAAGGCAAAGGTGAATACAATTTCTCCAACAGTGCTCAAAGTAGCACAATTGGTTCTGTGTGTGAAGAGAAAATAATTCAAGAAGGGATACCCCCCTTTTCCTTACCGTGTATTAAATTTAATTTGCATCACCTAGTCTCCTAGGTTTGCCATTCACATCCAGCCACAGAAATCAGAACAAAAGACTCAAGAGATTAAGTACAGGAGCTGGAGGCAAGGTGTCTCCAGGGCAGCCTGGGTGCTTCTCAATCTTTCCTTGATAGAGTATGTCCTGCTGTGGAGCATTTGTTACATGGCAACATTCTGCAAAGTTGAAAATGCAAAGTCATGCTTCAGTAAAGAAATTCTTTAGCAAGATTTGATGCAGACAGGTCCAGATTTCTCTTGATTATCCTGTACCGAAGGTCACTGTCTTAACATAAATGTTTGTTTTGTCATGGTTGATCCTGTGGATTTTATAAAGTATTTTTATGATACAATAGCCCAGATATATCACCATTAATTAATGAGTTGCTATGAGTATATTGAAGATAAATGGATATTTCTGTTGCCTCTTCCGCATTCCTGTTTTTCTAGAACCTCTTTAGATAGGTGTGTGTGTGTGTGTGTGTGTGTGTGTGTGTGTGTGTGTGTGTGTG
>CAJQZJ010032618.1:743637-790356 GCA_907164525.1 Lophiomys imhausi | reverse complement strand
AGCACTGTGGATGTTCATGTTGCACCCACTACACCAGTAGACAAATCTCATCAACCGGCAGAGCCTTTTATATCCCTCTCAGTGTTGATTTGCTTCAAATACGGCCTTAAAAATTTATTACCTTGAGTGTTTGTCTGTATGTGTGTGTGTGTGTGTATGTGTGTGTGTGTGTGTGTGTGTGTGTGCATGTGCACACACTCGCATGGCATGTGTGTACAAGCATGAACATCTCTACAGATACATGGATGTCAGACAACATCTTGTAGAAGCCAGCCTTTCTTCACATTATATGGTTTTTTAGGATAGAACTCAGGCCATGAGGGTAAAGTGTGTATTTATTGAAGCAAGCAACTCATTTGTCACTTGAAGAAAATTTATAAAGGGAAAGATATAAATAAAAAACAAATAATAATGGAAAAACGTAGCCCCAAGAGAAATGGAATCCTCTCTTGTGAAAATTCTCTCAAAAAGGAAAATTTAAAAATGTCTAGAATAACCTGACAAAATAAACCTATTAAATCTGTATATGAGATAATATGGAGACTCAAGATAATAAGAACCAAGAAATCAAAATTGTAACTACTAATTTCCCAAAAAAAATCAATAGGGTTGTTAAAGTATAGTAAAGAAAATAGGTGCAAAAATGTCATGTGTTTAAGAAAAATAGGTGAGAAACTATAAAGATGATTATTTTCTCTGGTAAGTCCTGTTTCCAATATTAAGAATTCCAGAAATTGATGAAAAACAAAAGTTTACTTTCTATATAAATATTTAATGAAACTATCCCAGAATAGAAATAACATATGGCTTCAGAGAATATTGGCCAAAGGTGTATGGGAACTTGGTAATAAATAATTAGTAAAGCACAATTTAAATATTTTATATATCATTATGAAAATCTAGAACACTAAAAATATTTCTAGTTTCCAGTTTCTAGTATCCCTCTAAAAGGGAACAAACCCTTTAGCACATGGATTTTTGACAGGCATTCAAAATCCAATCTTCAGTAGACATGATAGAGAATTAAGAAGAAAATGAAGATTTGGGGTATTGATAGCAATTCAAACATTGGGTGAGAAAACCCAGGTTGCCTCTCTCTTATGAAGAGTGTTTTGCATTACACTCAGCACAGAATAGTCTTTAGCACAGGAAAATGCTGTTTACAGCTCGATAACCAGTTTTACCCCACCTCTGCTGTAGAACACCCCCATCTCCAGCGGATCACACTTATCTTCCCCACCAAACCTCCCTTCCCTATCCCTTACTTTATGCTAGCCCTCAACTCCAGCAGGCCTTCCCTGGAAACTCACAGACCACTGTCCAGAGAAGCACTTCGCCCTCAGCTCCCCCAAATCCAATCCCTCTGTCTCATCCTTAGCAGGAGCAGGAGCGGACCACCAGCTGAGACCGCCCTCCAACCCCTCTCACCCAATCTCCAGGAAAATTTACAGATCATCCTTTCCAAACATCCCTCCCCCAACCTGTTTGTTTATCCCATCCCCCAACTAAAGCAGGGACTCCATGCTAACACACAGGCGACTTAAAGCTAGTAGTCTAACCATGGATATTCATGTCTCCCTCTTGTCCTCCACGTCCAATTCCCTAGTCTCATCTCCAGTTCTGTAGGGGATGAATAAGCAATAAGGAAAACCTAAACTGAGGGGAAATTTAGAAATGAAAAAAAAAAAAATAGAAACAGCAACCAAAGGCAAGCTTCACCAACAGAATACAAGAGATAAAAGAGAGAATCTCATTCACTGAAGATAAGTTAGAAGAAATGGGTACCCTGGTCAAAGAAAATGTTAAATCTAAAAAAAACTCCTGGCACAAAAGATCCAGGAAATCTTGGACACTATGAAAAGAGCAAATTTAATACTAATTGCAATAGAAGAAGGAGAAGAAACAGGTCAAAGAACAGAGAATAAGAAAACATTTTCAACAAAATCTTAGAAGAAAAATTTCCTAACCTAAAGAAGCAGATGTCTACAAGTGGACAAGAAGCATAAAGAACACCAAATATATTGGACCAGAAAAAAAGGCCTCTCAACACATAATAATTAAAGCACTAAAAAAAAAAAAAAAAAAAAAAAAAAAAGCTGAACAATGAAATAATGTTAAAATCTGCAACAGAAAAATTAGTAACGTTTATAGGGAGACCTATAAGAATTTCACCTGGGAAACTGAACAACTCCTTACTGGATGACCACTGGGTCAGGGAAGAAATAAAGAAGGAAATCAAAGACTTCTTAAAATCCAACGACAATGAAGACACAACATACCCAAACCTATGGGATACATTGAAAGCTGTGCTACGAGGAAGGTTCATAGCACTAAGTGCTTTCAAAAAGAAAATTGTGACAGCTCATATTAGTAAACTAACAGATAAGCTGGGTGAATTGGAAAAAAAAGAAACAAACACTCCCAAGAAGAACAGAAGGCAGGAAATCATCAAACTTAGGGCTGAAATCAACAACTTAGAATCAAAAAGAACTATACAAAGAATCAATGAAACCAAGAGTTGGTTCTTTGAAAAAAATCAACAAAATAGACAGACCCCTAGCCAAATTAACTAAAAGGCAAAGGGAAAGAAAACAAATCAACAAAATCAGAAATGAAAAGGGAGAAATAACAACAGACATTGAGGAGATCCAGAAAATATTCGGGCATTACTTTAAAAATCTATATTCCAGTAAATTTGAAAACCTAAGCGAAATGGACAATTTCCTGGATAAATTCCACCTATCAAAACTAAATCAAAATCAGATTAACAGCTTAAACAGCCCAATAACACCCAAGGAAATAGAAACAGTCATTAATAATCTCCCAACCAAAAAAAGCCCAGGGCCAGATGGCTTTAGCACAGAATTCTACTGGACCTTCAAAGAGGGACTAACACCACTACTTTTCAAACTCTTCCACCACATAGAAACAGAAAGATCACTGCCAAACTCATTCTATGAGGCCACTGTCATTCTGATTCCTAAACCACACAAAGACCCAACAAAGAAAGAGAACTTCAGACCAATCTCCCTTATGAACATAGATGAAAAATACTTAATAAAATACTAGCAAACCGAATTCAAGAACACATCAAAAGTATCATACACCATGATCAAGTAGGCTTCATCCCTGGAATGCAGGGATGGTTCAATATACGAAAGTCTATCAATGTAATTCACCACATAAACAAGCTGAAAGAAAAAAAACACATGATAATCTCGCTAGATGCAGAAAAAGCATTTGACAAAATCCAACACCCCTTCATGCTAAAAGTTCTGGAGAGAACGGGCATACAAGGACCATACCTAGAAATAATAAAGGCAATATACAGCAAGCCAGTAGCCAACATCAAATTAAATGGAGAGAAGCTTGAAGCATTTCCTCTAAACTCAGGGACAAGACAAGGATGTCCACTTTCACCATATCTCTTCAATATAGTACTTGAAGTCCTTGCTAGAGAAATAAGACAACTAAAGGAGATCAAAGGGATAAAAATTGGAAATGAAGAAGTCAAATTATCCCTATTCGCAGATGATATGTTAGTATACATAAGAGACCCCAAAAACTCCACCAAAGAACTCTTACAGCTGATAAACAACTTCAGCAAGGTGGCTGGATACAAAATTAACTCAAAAAAATCAGAAGCCCTTCTTTATACAACAAACAAATATACCGAGAAAGAAATAAGGGAAACAACCCCCTTCACAATAGCCACAAACAATATAAAATACCTGGGGGTAACTCTAACCAAGCATGTAAAGGACCTATATAACAAGAACTTCAAGCCCCTGAAGAAAGAAATGGAAGAGGCCTTTAGAAGATGGAAAGATCTCCCATGCTCATGGATAGGTAAGATCAACATAATAAAAATGGCTATCCTACCAAAAGCAATATATAGATTTAATGCAATTCCTATCAAAATACCAACACAATTCTTTATAGACCTGGAAAAAGCTATTCTCACCTTCATATGGAACAACAAAAAGCCCAGAATAGCTAAATAAATCCTGTCCAATGAAAAAACATCTGGAGGTATCACCATCCCAGATTTCAAGCTGTACTAACAGAGCAACAGTAATAAAAACAGCATGGTACTGGTATAGAAACAGACCAGTGGATCAATGGAATCGAATTGAAGACCAAAACATGGACCCACACACCTATAGCCAACTAATCTTTGACAAAGAAGCCAAAACCGCACAATGGAAGAAGGACAGCATCTTCAACAAATGGTGCTGGTCCAACTGGATGTCCACTTGCAAAAGAATGAAATTAGATTCATACCTATCACCTTGTACAAAACTTAATTCCAAGTGGATCAAAGACCTTAACATAAGGCCGGCCACACTAAAGATACTAGAAGAAAAAGTAGGAGAAACCCTCGAACTCATTGGCACAGGTGACAACTTCCTGAACAGAACACCAACAGCTCAGGACCTGAGATCAACAATCAATAAATGGGACCTCATGAAACTGAAAAGCTTCTGTAAGGCAAAGGACACTATCATTCAAACAAAACGGCAACCAACAGACTGGGAGAAAATCTTCACCAACCCCACATCTGATAGAGGGCTATTATCTAAAATCTACAAAGAACTCAAGAAACTAAATGCCAAGAAACCAAATGATCCAATCAAAAAATGGGAGATGGAGCTAAATAGAGAATTCACAAAGGAGGAATCCCTAAGGGCTGAGAGACACCTGAAGAAATGTTCAACATCCTTAATCATCAGAGAAATGCAACTCAAGACGACCCTGAGATTCCACCTAACACCTGTTAGAATGGCTAAGATAAAGAGCTCAAATGATAGCGCATGCTGGCGAGGGTGTGGAGAAAGGGGAACCCTACTCCATTGCTGGTGGGAGTGCAGGCTTGTGCAACCACTATGGAGGTCTGTCTGGCGATATCTTAGAAATCTAGGAATAACCTTGCCTCAGGACCCAGCCATACCACTTCTGGGTATACACCCAAAGGACCTCTCACGGAGACATAGGGAAGTCTCCTCATCTATGTTCATAGCAGCCTTATTTGTAATAGCTAGAAATTGAAAACAACACAGATGTCCCTCAACTGAATAATGGATTAAAAAACTGTGGTACATCTATACAATGGAATATTACTCAGCTATCAGAAACAATGAAATCATGCAATTTGCAACCAAATGGATGGATCTAGAGGAGCTCATCCTGAGTGAGCTAACCCAGTCTCAGAAGGATGCACATGGCATCTATTCACTTATAATAGGATTTTAACTATATCGTACAGGATATCTGTACTACAACCAACACACCAAAAGGAACATGGACATAATTTTTTTTTATCTTTTTCTTTTTCCTTCTTTTTTTCTTTTTTCTTTTTCCTTTTCCCTTCTCTTTTTCCTCTCTTTTTTTGTTGATATTCTTTGTTTTTGTGGATTTGTGTGTTTGTTGGTCTTTTTTTTTTTAGTATTCCCCCAGTAGCAAGGAGACACCTTTCACTGGCAGTACTGCCTTGTAGGCCCCCAGTGAATGAAGAGGCTCTTGGCCCTCAATAACTCCTAATCTGTGGTGAGAGACTGTTAGGCAGGGACACTCCACCCCAGAGGAACAAGACGGAAGGGTCAGGGGGTAGAGTATGGGAGGGTGGGGCTGGGAAGCGGCAAAAGAGGACATTATGATAAGGATGTAACCTGAAGCAACAAACAAATAAATTTATTAACTAAAAAAAAAAAAAAAAAAGGCAGGGGGCAGGGCTGAAACACTGTGAATGGAATAGAGGATACAGCCATTCGGCCTGGTTTTGCAGACCTCCAGGTGTAGAGAAGACGTGGAGCTAAGGTAAAATACAAGAGAATTGTGGTATTGGCCCATGCCTTTGACTTCAGCGGAGACGGGGGGGGGGGGGGAGCACAGTAGAGTTGGTGGTCTTATTTGTTCTTTAGTCATACGGAGCGGGGTGGTGAGGGTGCATACTCTTGGTCCCACCATTCAAGAAGAGTACACCCTTGGTCCCAGCTCCCAGCACACTGGAGACAGAAATGGGCAGATCCCGGAGCTCAGGGTCAGCCTGATGCAGGGCAAACTCTAAATAGAGAAAGACTTCGATCCAGGAGTGGTGGAACACATCTTTGATCCCTTCAGATGGGAAACACAGGTCTCTGATCCCAATAATTAGAGTTCAGAGACACACACATGGGATTTGGAGGGACCTAGGTTTGGAGGCTACTTACAAAAGGCCTTCTCAATGCAGGCAGATTGTCCTTTGGGATCTCAAAATATATACACTAGAGCTGGTTTAGCTCCAAGATGACAGAATGATTTCTTCTTTAACCCAGATTGAAAGATAACGCTTTGTATGTTGTCAGAAGGCCAAATTTGCTACAGGAGAAGTACTACCTAGCCCCCCCCCCCCAAAAAAAGAGGGCAATTGTCCTAGGGTTGGGATTGGGGCAGGGCTCTGTTCTTATCGTTCCAGGAGAATCGAAGCGTCCATTAGGGGAGCCCGGGGACGGCTGGACAGTGGAAACCTCAGCAGAGAGCAGAATCAGGCACCAAGGAGGACAAGTGACCCAGTTGTTTCTGCCTGGCAGACTTCCTCAATAGCTGTCTCCATCAGGGGCCTGCAACCACCACGGCAATCCAATGTCGCTGGGACCGTTCAGCTCTACACAATGCCCCGGCAGGAACCTCAGTGAAGCCTGCAAGATCAGCTTCTGCCTACAAACCCCTTAGGTCATCTAAACAGCTGAGAACAGAAGGACTGAACATAAAAGGAGTGTACAAACATTTTTAATCATTTTTTCCATTTGGGTTCGGGCCCCAAACAGGTCTACTACGACCCAAATCAGCAGGAAGTCACTTTAAGAGAGCGACGTCCCATGCCCAGAGGGTGGGGAAGGTGTGTCTCCACCCTTCTTTTTGGTTATTTGAAGGATAACTGAAAACTCCGATATTTAGGGGAAGAGATAGTAGCTGATAAATGGTCCTGTCTTAATGGGTTTTGGAGGTTAGCCCCAGGGACTTCCTACTTTTCCTTTTCTGTATCCTTCTTCCTCTCCTATGTAGGAGTGCATAGGCTTGAGAAAAATGAGATATAGACATAGCACAGGAAGGTCCAAGAAGAAGGGGCAGATTATTGAATATGCCCTTATACCTTTGTATATTGATACAAAATTAGTAGTTTATTTGGCTAAAATGGTATTGACCATTGTTTATTGTGCAAAAATAAGATTGTTTTGGATTACATCGGTATTGATCTTTGTATATTGATACAAAATTAAGATTATAGTTGGCCATAATGGTATTGACCCTTGCATATGGACGTAATATTAAGATTATATTGGGCTACATAGGCATTGATCTTTGTATATTGATACATAATTAAGAGTATATTTAACCATAATTGAATAGATCTTTGTATATTGATACAAATTTAAAGGTAACGCTTCCTAATGTTATCATACCTAGAGATACTTAAAAATAAAATGTGAAGCTCTGACCTCTTGATACCAACCGTCTAAAACCGTCTAGGATAGTTAAGTAAAACAAACTCCTAGTCATGCAAACATGTCACTTTGTTAGCTACTATTACAGTCTATCACAGATATTCTCTAAACTACCCAGTAATCAAGTTGCTAAGAGACAAGCAACATTTGCTTATCTAAATACAAGAGATGGATAGGGCATCTTCAAAAACCCCAAGAGATCTGCAGAATATGGCATTCAAAGATGTTATCTTAAATCAAGATTTTCTTTTTCTTTTTTGATATCGAGACATATCAGCGCCTGACAGCACCCCCATTCTACTCCAAGTGGAAGATAAGCATTGAAGAACCTCCACTGTAAGATGGTTGAATTAGTGGCAAGCCTATCTCTTGGCATGAAAAAACCCCTTGCACCAACTGCAGACAGACTGCTGTCCAAAAAGGACAAAACTTGGTAGCAGGGAAGTTGACAGCCTAACTCTGCCAAGACAGGCTAGGTAAGTCCTTCATAATCCCTGCTCTACAACAAATGTCTGTCACAGAAACTGGACCCAAAAGCTGAAGACTGATGCAGGAATGTATGGAGAGAAAATGGGAACTGTCCAGGCAGTCATTGGTATGTCCTTTCTTAGTTTTGGAAGCTGCAGGCCCTGCACTTCCTATATAAGCAGATATATTTATCCCTCTCAGGTCTCTGAGGTGGTTGAAGAATAGACAGCTAGAGTGTCATAGCTAAATTTTGAGTTGTTTAGGAATCAAGAGGGTGTTATAGATCTAAGAAGATACTCTTAAAAGTGTGTTGCAAGTTAGTATGAATGTTGAGTCAGATATAGACCTTTATCTCGTGGAGATGGTTAGATAGTAGAATGTTAAAGTCAGGGGCCAAATATGTATAAACTGGACATTGGGAAGGTATACTGGGCCATTTAACTCTCATAAATGTGGCATATTTATATCTGTTGTTTTGTATAATACTTACTGTTATAAGAGAAGGAACCATCTGTTGGACTGAAAGGGGAAACTTCTGGGGGGAAGAGGGTGGAAGGGCGGGTTAGGAAGGGGGAATAGGGAGGGGTTTGTGACTGAGATGTAACTTGAAGAAAAAAAAATAAAGCATTTAAAAAAAAAAGAACAGTGATGTGTAAGTTTAAGCCAAATAAACCCATCCTTTCTCAAGTTATAAAAAAAAAAAAAAGAATTTCACCTGATTTCTCAGAGGAGACTCTAAAAGACAGAAGGGCTTGTACAGATGTGCTGCAGATTCTAAAAGACTGCAGATGCCAGCCCAGACTACTATACCTAGCAAAACTTTCAATCCAGATATGCATGGATGATTCAATTCTCTGATTTCCAACTTTTACGGTTAATTTATGAACAAGTTTCAAAAGCTGAATTTTTGCATTAAAGGTCAAATTTATTAACCTTAAAAATGTAAAAAACTACATAAAGTTATAAACAAATACAAAAAGAACTGAAAGGAAGTCTAGGGTTCAATACGATCCTTATTATTGTAAGTCATATATTTTTACATGTTGATCTTATAAAGAAAAATGATAAAGTTACAGATTTCAGCCATTATGAAACTAAGATGCAAGGCATAAAAAAAATCTAAGTCCCTCTGTCTTAACAATTATGAGGTTGGTAAAGTTTTTAAGTAAGCAAATTGTCATTAGGAAATTATGTAAAAATCAGCAAACAACTAGGAGATCTTTATTTTAACAGAAAGCTAAAACAAAACGATTGTAAGACCTTGGCTCTGGCAGAACCAGGAGAGTGGCTGAGTTCCTTCCTTCATATGTAAGTCTTAGCATGCTTCACGCATACAAATGACAGCACGCACCTATGTCGTGTGCTCTCCCTGTTGTAGCCCGATGAGAGACATTTTTGCCTGTAACAGCAGTTTTGACAAAGTTTCTGTTTTGATTTTCTGCAAGCCTCACTTTGCCAGATGCAACCCCTTGAAGTCTGCAGTTGCTGTAAACCTGAGGCTACAACTCAAAGCTAAATCGAGGTAAAAAATGGAAAGGTGTTGTAACAGTTGGCTCTCCGGTTTAAGTAACAGACACAGAGTCTAGATGAGGAAGTAGGAAGAGTCTATTAGAGGGAGACTGCGCCATCAATGATATATGCGTTGGTCACAGCCACGCATGAGCAAAGATGATGTGATGTAATGCCCTAGCCACACATGTGCAAAAAATGACCTAACACAGTGCTCTGAGAGTGCCAGAAGCTATCGCAGCTCAGTTAGGGGGAACTCATTGAGCAATACTACAAGGAGAGTGTAGCTCTATCTCCATGGCACCCTAATCAGAGCAACCTGGATTTGCAGTCCCAGCAGTGCATGCAGGGATGGGGCAGGGGGTGGATGAGAGAGAGACACAACTTTGAATGGACTGTGTTCTGCTGGATAGGATGCTCGCCCACCCAGTGCTGAAGGTAAGATGGCAGGCGGAGGCAGAAATAACAGTCCTGGTGGCTACACCAACTCTGTGCTGCAAGGATATTCAAGTAAATCCAAATTGGAAAAGAAAAAAAAAAGTAAAATTGGATGTTTTACTAAATGAGTGGGACAGAACAAACTGATAGGCTATCATTTCTTATATTTTTGGTTGTGAGCCTAGCCTTTAACGGCTGAGCCATCTCTCCAGCCCTGCTATCATTTCTTTAAGCACACAGTTTAATTGCCCTGCGTGGTGCTCTATCCATGATGGAACATATTTAAAAAAAATTCATGCTCTGAACAACCCAGCACACAAATAACCAACATAAAACTTATAGGCAGAGACTCAGCCAGTTGTACCTCCAGTCACACCCCCTTTTTCTTATTTCCCTCAGTCTCTGAGACAGACCATGCTCCAGATGGTCTGTCTCCCCCATGGCTTGTATTAGTCAGTTAAACTTAGCATACGGGCTGGAGAGATGGCTCAGTGGTTAATAGCACTCGCTGCCCTTCCAGGGGTTCTGAGTTTGGCTCCCGGAACCCAGGTCAGTAGCTTACAAACATCCATAATAGTTCCAAGGGATACAATATCTTCTTCTGCCTCCTCCATGTATCTGAACACAAATGTCATATATACTCACAGACATGTACATACACAGATAAATTAAAAAAAATATTTAGGTATAATCTAGATCACATCACAAGTGAACAGATACTGTAGGAAAATAAGAAAGCATTTAACTATAATCTTCTATAACTGAAATACAAACCGAACTGTCTTTTATTTTAAAAAATAATCTTCAAAAGTTGAACCTGTTTCAAACATTTCTCTTGACTACTTTATTATTGCCCTTAAAGATATCTCAAACTCTGGTGCCTTACCCCTCCTTTCCACCTGCCTCTGCTCCCTTCCTTCTGGGACTCCTGTGTTTTCAGTTTCCTCTGATAGCTCATGCTCCTCCTTCTACTGTCTCTTGGAAGCCCCAGAGCTCACTGTCACATGAGCCTGCACAATTGATTCACGGTGCCTGTCTCAGTAAACTGGAGGTCTCTCTAGGCCTCATAAGACTTCTGTGCTGTAAAGGCCATCACCTTCTCCTGTATGTTTGTCATCAAATCCCCCCAAGTATCTGTAGTTGTGTCTGCCACTTACTAGGTGAACAAAATAAATACTTACTGAGCAATCAATCTGTGTGAAAATTCAGTTTAATGGTAAAATGCTTTACCTTAAAAATGCAAGCTTATTTTTATTAATAGATAATGCAAAGCAGGTGCATTTTGCCAAGCAATGTCTCCTGTGGTACTTGTGTTTCATTGTTTATTGCCATTGTCCTCAGTCTACCACTCAACTGAGGACTGGGGTCTTAGGACTATATTTCCCAAAAGCCCTTGACAGAAGACTTCCAGGTCCATATCCATTGGGTAAAGTCTGGAGAATGACAAATAGAGCAGTGTTTTTGCCTTGGGATGAATGAGTTTTTGTAGGAAGCAAAAGGAAAAGAACAGACAACAAGTGCAGCCAGACAGAGGCAGCAGAGAAAAGAACAATATGATGATCAGACACTTAAAACATCCAGCAAATCAGTTGACAGAGCAAACTATCCTGCCTCCTGACCTGTTCAAAGGTGCAGGTAGGGCAGAGCAGTCTCTGGTGGGTGAGTTGTGGGCCTCCATTCTAACCTCAGAAATTTTGATGCCATGGGAAAACCAAAAGTAATTTCTGTCGGGAATGGCTTCTCCTTCTAATTCTTTTCAAGAGAATGGTGTTTTGATTATTGGGTTGATTTGCCATTTTTCTTTCTCCCTGTAACTGGGTTAGGGGGGCTATTCTGACATAGGACAGGGGTTTCTGGAGGACACTTTACATAAATATGCTTGTCTGAGACAAGGGAAGCCTCCTCCCTCCCAGAGTCTGCTTTCAACAAGCTTAAGTAACACATGACAATTGACCAAAACAACATTCATTATTTACCTCACAGGAGAGCCATGAAATCCAAGAAACTCAAGCAAAAGCAAAACTCAAGGGCTCCTGTGAGCTTTTCTGGCAACAGCAAACATACACGTCTCTTAGAAATGGGATCACACAGCCGCCATCATCCACCTAGTTTTGAGTTTTGTACCTATTTTGTGTTGTCACTGGACAGTTTATGGGACTCCTGCAGCTTCTATCTCTTTTTTTTTAGACATAGTCTCAGGTAGCCCATGCTATCCTTGGATGTCACATGTAGTCAAGGATAATTTAAGCCATCCCTGCCTTAGAAATATTGTTTAAAAGAGGAAATAAAATGGGTTCCAGTGAATTGGTGTAACTCCAGTTCTCTACATCAAACTCCTCACTGATGAATCTAGAGAGGTTTTTGATTCCTAAACCAATGAACAACCACACTTCAGCATATGAGTACCTACACTGCAAACTCTAACACTTTCTAATATATAAAATGTGGTAAAGATATATATGAGTGTAAAGAATGGAAAATGTTAGCTTATATTGAATTTTTAAAAATCATGATTATAATTATGATTCAGAATTTCTAAATTTTTAATTTTTGAAAAATTTAATGGTAACTGTTGCTACTAGTACTTGATCAGATACCAGGAATACTTTCCTCCAATAAGTATTCACAAATATGTTTCCTCTGCAGACTTTTCTTACCAAATAAATGGAAAATCATAGCTATATTGACAACCAATTCCAATTACTTTAGCCATTAAAGATATTATTATAATAACTCTTGCTTTACAATGAATATCTGCCAGAGATACTGGGCCAAAAGGCTGAAGATAGATGTTCCAATGTTATAGAGAGAATTTGGGGACTGTCCAGGCTGCCAGTTTTCTGTCATTTCTTAGTTTTGGAACCTGCTTGCTCTGTACTTCCTGTGTAATAAGATATATTTATCCTTCTCAGGTCTCTGATGTGGTTGTAGACTAGATAGTTATAGTCCCACAGTTTTAAGTTGTTTAGGAATTAAAAGGCTGTTCTAGGTCTAGGAAAATGTTTTTTTAAAGTTGGTTATGCAAGTTAGGGTGGAAATTGATTAGGTTTAGAACTTTAAATTCATCAAGATAGATAGATAATAGAATATTTTTATTAGCTGCCAAATGCATATGGACTGGACATTGGGAATGTATGCTGTACCTTATAATTTTCATAATTGTTGCCTAATTGTTCTTATTGTTTTGTATTGTACCTATTGTTATAAGAAAAAGAGCTTTTTATTGGACTAAAAGGAGGAGATGTTGGGGGGAAAAGATACACCTTAAATTAAAAAAAAAAAAAAGGATAGTAGGGATAGCAGGAAGAGGGTAGGATGGTAGAACCAGGAAGGGAGGAGTAAGGCGGCTGTGAGTGAGATATTACTTGAAGAAATAAATAAATGTTGAAAAAAGATACTATTATATCATCAAAATATCATTTGTTTCTAAATATCAAGTGGCAACTGTTTAATTTTATTTTTTCCTTTTTGATTTTTGACATGTTATTTCTCTATGTAGCTCTAACTGCACTGGAACTCACTTTGTAGGTCACCAGGCTGACCTTGAACTCACACAGATCTGCCTGCCTCTACTTCTCAAGTACTGAAGCTAAGCATGCCCCACCACACCCAGCATGCTTAATTATTTTTCTCAACAAATTTTCTTCCAAAACATGCTAACATATATAATATAATATGACATAATATAATATAGTATAATATAAATCATAATAATGATATATATGTGTATGTATAATCTAGTTGGTAGCCAGAATAAAAGCTTCTGCAAGAACAGAAAGTTGGCTATGCTGCAAACATACTCATTATCTATATGGGAAAGCAGAATTTAACTAGCTAAGTCAAACAGTTTATAAAATACCCTTTCATAATTCTACACCCGTTCTGTTCATTTTATGTCACTCAACAGGAGAAAGCTGCAACCTGAGAAAGAAAACAAAAAACTGCTGCTTTGAAATGTTTCTGCTAAATACAGTATGTTTGTCTGAAATCCTTGTTCCCAAGGAGAATGCCCCTCGCCCCTGTAGTGCCGATGCATTTCTTCGATGGTTGTAAAATCCTTAGCACTTTAAAATTATTAAATGGAAAGAAAATCAATACACTAATTTAACTGAGTAACCTGCCCTCCCAAATCCCTCATTGTTTATAAAGTAAGATATGAAAATGAAATAACCATCATGAAAATAACTTCCTCATCATAGTACATTAATGTTAAATCTTGCAGTGTGTGCACAGAGCAAGTTGAAATGTTAAAACACCTGTTTTATGCATGGTACTTATTTATATACTTGGAACTCACTGTTGGCTTTCCTGATGCTGAATCCCAATGTGTACACAAAATAAAATGGGAGGAAAAAAAATTCATGGTCAATTCTCAACTGGAATAATTCTGAAAAGTGAGTGGTCCAGGGTGTAAATGAGGCCAAGGAAACTTCAGCTCTTTAGCTTGATGCAGTAAACCTTCTTTGAATGGTTCCTCTGCTCCAGGTGTTAAGACAGGTATGAAATGAGCTTGGAAGTAGCTTGATTTGGAGAAACAAAATGTTTTCAGTAAATTATTGGGGAAGTAGGATGCAGGAATTTACACAAATCCACATAACCAAGCCAAGTATGCTTTCTCTCAGTGGCCAGCAAGGTCCTATTTCCTTTCCTGCCGTAACCCTGTCGTGGAATTTGGAACGAACAACAGCTTAATGCACAGAATGTGCATGTCACTGTGTATAAGTAAGTCCAGGAAATAAAATGAACCTTGAAACATTTGTGAACTAGTGATAATATCTATGATCTAAGTGTACCCAGAAATTACTGGATTGGAACTGCACTACTATAGAGTGATTGAGTCAAATTCTGCCCACATAAGTCAGTGAATGAATAAGTGGCCTTATTGAATGCTGCCCTTGGTTTTGGCTTCCTTTGAAACTGAAGGCAGCATTGCTGGTCCTCTCTGGAGGATGCAGTAATAAGAAGCCATCCCCAGAAACAGGGGCTGGTCTTCACCAGGCACCCACTGTTTCATACATTGATTTGAGACTTCCTAGTCTCCAGAACAAGTGTGTGTGTGTGTGTGTGTGTGTGTGTGTGTGTGTGTGGGTGTGTGCGTGTGTGATCAGTCACCTAGTCAGTAGTCTTTTGCTCTATGTCCAGATGGAAAAAATAAACTTGGGAAATAGCAATAAGGGACAGCATTCGCCAGTAACATGGTCCAAATGGGGTAATGTGGTCCGAGTGGGGCTCACCAGTGAATAGAGGTTGTACTAGAAAGGAAAAAGATAAACAAGTATTCCACAGTCCTGCTTAGGTTTAATAAAGGTGAGCCAGCTTCTTGCCTGTAGAACTTTTCTTATGCAAAGCATTTTCAAGAGAGGGCTATAAAATGCCAGGATCCAATTTGCACAATGTGTCTGTGTTCCAGAAAAATGCCAAACAGCATACCCGACAGCCTACAGTCAAAATGAATTGAACCATCTTGACTTCCTGTACTCTTTCTAAACAACTAGTTCAAATGTTGCTCATGGCTTAGCCAGTAACTGCTTTCTGTTGGCATATTTAAACACTGGAAACAAACACATCAAAATGCTGGGTATCTTTTTTATCCCTTACAGATGTCCTTGTTCTCTGGTAAAGAAACCATTGGAATGTTGCCATTTTAATTAGGCTTAGCTACAAAAAAGCCTTAATCTGCCATTGAGATGTATATTTGCCTGTTTTATTAAAGCTTAGTACATGGGGAGAGGTAGCTTTCCATTTACAGAAATTATGTAATAAGTACAGATAACCTCTTCCAAGAGAGTTTTACAATTTACAGCAAATTTGAAACATAATTGATGATTTCAAAACTCTTGCCAAAATAAAGAACAATTTTATGTTATTTTTAAAAACCAGATTTTTCTCTATCATTATTAAAGTGATTATTCTTGGAATAGTTTTAGCTAGTACAGTGTTTTGTGATAAAAGAATCACCCAGTCACATACCAAAAACATCTGTTAGAATAAATACTACTAGGTCTTAAAGAGTCTTCGTATTGTCATGCTATTTATTAACCTGCAATCACAAAGCACTTATGACTTTTATGCTAAGTAAATGGCTGTGAGAGCGTTGAAAACTAAGGATACTTTCTCCTATTGCAAATTTCTTAAGAATTAATTTTGTGTATTTTCATTCTATATAATTCTAGGTTTATAGAATTGTTTTGATATTAAAATTTGTTTTAACATAAAACATGTCTAAAGATAAGAAATCATGAAATTGGAGGAATATCATAAACAGGGCTCCAAACTGGGGCATGATGCCATGGGCCTTTGATGCCAACATGTGGGAGGCAGTGGCAGGAGGATCTCTGTGAGTCTGAGTCTAATCTGGACTAGGTATCTGGTTCTAAGCCAGCCAAAGGTACATAGTGAGATCCTGTTTCAAAACAAACAAGCAAATGAACATGTATTGGATGTTTGAAACAGGTCACTGCTTCCTTTGAAGGTCTGATAAATGTGTACATTAAGTGAAATGTTTTATGGAATGATGAATGTATGCATTTAGTGCATGTTTTATATAATTATGTAATAATGTGCTCAGGAATTGATTCATCTGTGGTCTTAGAAATGGCATGTAGTAGAGAAATGGCTCAGTGGATTGAAGAGCTAATTGCTCTTGCAAAGGGCCGGAGCTCCAATCCCAGTACCCATGTTAGGGAACTCATAACGCCTTGTACCTCCAGTCCAGGGGATCTGAAGCCATCTTTTGGCCTCCATAGGCATTTGCACTTGCATCTGCACCTGCAGAATCAAAAACAAATCAAACAAAACCAACCAACCAACCAACAACCCCCCCCCCAACTTTAATAACCAAAAATGACAAATGACCTGCAGAGTAGGAAGGGACAAGGACCGGGGTCTACACAGTGGTCGTTTAATCATGTCTGCCCATTCATTATAGGCTGTTTGACCTCAGAAGAACCTCAGACTTCTTGGGCCTCAATTTCCTCATGAGTTAGGGTGGGGGAGGGGAACAAGAACAAAGAACAATTAACAAACAATATCGTATATCATCACCTGTAGGGGGTTAGATAAATTAGATTTAGAAAATATATAGGGGTTTCTGATACTGTCTCTTAATTCAGGGCATGAAGAACATTATCAACATGTGGACTAAAACAGAAAACAAACAGGAGACTTAATAGACCGAAAAACAAGGTTGAAGTAAAAAAAACAGGAAATACTCAATAGACTGAAAAACAAGGTTGAAGTCAAGAAAACAGGAAAGACTTAATGGACTTGAAAAAACAAAGTATCTGGCCTGACATTGTTTTCAGCTGCTAAGTAGGCGGAGCCCAAATTAACCTGAAACAGAATTCCTCCTATTTAAGGACAGTGCATGGAGTCCAGAAAAAGAAGAGGCCCCTGATGCTGGAGAGCTCCGAGAGTCCTGCTGAAAAAAGTGCTGGCCATCATTTGATGGCCAGATTTCCCTAAAGCAGAAAGAAGCTGGTAAACAAAGAAAGCCTAAATAAGACACCAAAAGGCCAAGGACTAAACCCTGTGGCTCAGCTTTTGCCTAGAGGGGTTTGATCTGTCCAAACAGTGGCCTAAAGGAAACTGTGCCTGGCTTTAAGGACTGAGGCAGAGCAGCTGAGTTCCTGATTCAAAAGAAGTAAGTTGGCCTGCAGATGGCTGGGGTCTCCTACAGAGAAAAAAACATAAAGCCTTATTTAAGGTGAGATTGCAATAACCAACTTACCCTGACGAACCTGCATCTGAGAGATCCAGAAAAAGGACTGCTAAGTGCGTTAAAGAATCTACAACAAAGACTGTGCTCCTGATGACTGAGGACCTGCCCCAGAGACTGTATCATTCTAAAAGGTTATGAAAGTAGTTGTTATAATTATCAATAGGTTTAGTGGATAGGTTAAAGGGGTTGTAGGAATTTATAGGATTAGTAGTTAAGAAATTGTTGGTGTTTGTTATAAGTGAATTTAGTAATAAATAAATAAGTGTTAAATAATAATTTAAAAGTTCAGTTACAATCACCTACTTGAAAACTTTATTTTAGAGACTAAATGAATTAGCATTCAAGGCATCTTCAAATATTACCCCACACATAGTTACCATTAAATAGATTGACTTTGCCTCCACAAATGTAAAATTTATTTCAAATTGTCTCATTGCACCTTAAACATTTTGGTTCAATTCCTTTCCTTTAACTGATGTAGCTGCCTTTGGCTGTTATCAAAGAGAACTTCAAAAGAATGAGTGAAGGACAATAATATGCTGGAGACAGTTGACTCTGTAAGGTTTTACACTGTGAGTCATGTAATGCTTGATCTAAAAGTGTCCAAGTCTCCAGGAAAGTTGACACAAGAATACTATGATGCATGAAATTAACAAGTCCATGGCTAATCTTTCTTCTAAGATATTATTAGGGGAAACCATCAGGAAGCCAGTTTTCTACTAATGTGTCTGTGACAAATATCTGAATTCCAAAGGTGCTGTTCTACTCTCTTTTCCATGCTAACTATATATATACTATACATTTGAACAGTATTTTTTTCTGAAAATTATGAGTTATTTACTTGAGATTTCAGTTTGTCATTAAAATGAAACTCTTCAGGGGGTTGCATAATATACTGCCCTGATCAATCCTTGAAGCATTCAGCAGGAGATTCCTGAGTGCAAGGCTGGGTTCTTTTTGTTTTTGTCTATATGCACACACTCTATTCCTCTATTCTCACATATCATGCAATAAACTCTATCAGCCTACCAAAGTCTGTCGATGAGACAGGACAGAAAGACCCAAGAAAACTTAAAGGGATTGTGTAGGGAGAGGAGCCCCTCATTCGGGAGTCTGGTTAAAATCTTTTACCAAGTGAAAGGAGAAATTGCCAGCAAATCCACAAAATTTTCTGGGACTATTGCCTCTAGAAACAATATTCCTTCTACATAGAGATATCTCAACTAGAATGGTAAAATTATAATGAACTTGCTTAGACCTTTGAGTTTAAACTCCCCACTTTCCCAGCTGTAAGTCTGTGTGTTTTAAAGAATCTTATAAATTAGTTGTTAAACTTTGCCTATAGTCAAAACATATAGTGAGGATTCCATGGGCACTTGAGGTCTATAGTTTTATCAATCTATGTTCCTGCTCAGGGAACCTGAAAAATCATCCTATGATTCACTTACCAAACATTAAAATAAAATATAATTTTTAAAAAATGAAAAGAAAAAATAGTTCTTTATCAACCCTTTAAACAAAGTAACCTCAGAAACCACCAAGGTGGCATAAATGGCTTTTGTGGAGACCCTTAGAGGAGACCTTCCTGAGAAACCCACACCCACATTTGGTATGTACTTTCAACGTATCTCTCTGCTAATGCTGGTGCTGATGCTTGAATCCACATTTAAAAAAAAAAAAAAAAAAAAAAAAAAAAACTCCTTTCAATAAACTCCAACTCTTCTTCATGATGACTCCTCCTGAAATTCTTGTTTCAGCAATGTCAATGATACTGGGTTCTTCGGAGTGTTACTCTCTGAAAGGACTCCTTGGGCTGCTGCAGTTTGCAGTATGGCACTGTTTCTCAATTCTGCTGACAAAGACTTGCCATGATCTAGGGTTCATCTCTCATCATCTTTTAGTATTGTTGGAGAAAGATCTTGTTCCACCCTTTCTGAGGCACTCTCCATTGGATAATAAAAGTTGCTGATGGCCATTTAGCTGGGCAGAGAGAGAGAGAAGAGGAAGGTAGGGCTTCCTGAGAGGAAGAAAGGAATACTGGGAAGAGACAGAGGAAGCCCCCTCTTCCTGCCAGGATTAGGGAGCAGTAGGCATCTAGGTGTGAGTTCTGAAGGTACAGCAAGCCACATGGCTGGTTGGGATTAGGTGGTCAGGTTAATTTAGATTAGCTGGTTGAGAGTCTCCCCAGCTAAGGTCTAAGCTGAAACATTAAAAGGTGTTGGTGTATTTAATTATTTGGAAAAGGCCAGGGGTTTCAAGCCTCCAGCTAAGGCAAGTCAGGCCTGCCAGGCCTACTGGCTTTCTGCCACAGGCCTCCTGCTAAGCCACCACTGGCTACTCCACTGGTCTAACATAACAGTTTATACTTATTAATAAACATGTTAGTTAACAGAGTTTCAGTTGCAGGTGGTGAAGGCCACCCTTGGTCCAGGGCTTTATCCCCAGGACAAGTCAGTCTACCAGCTCAGGCGAACCAGGTCTTCTGGCCTCTGCCAGGCTGCAAGCTGCTCCACTGGCCTAATATAACAGTTTATAGTTATTAATGAATATATTTGCTAACTAAGTTACAGTTTCATATTACACTGTTCTCTTCGTGCTTGTAGTGATTATGGGTAGTAGAATCTTCCCATCTTTCCCATAGTAACTTCCCAACCCAGACGGGGTCACTCAACCATGTCTTCTTACTGGAAGACTCTACTCCCAACCCACAGCTTATTAGCCCAAGGGAGACAAGTGATAGCCTTTATCCTAAGGAGTCGGGAGTGAAACGTGGCTCTGGTTGTGTGTTTACAATCAGAATTCCAGGATGACACCAGTTCTTCTGTGCAGAGAGAAGTCAAGACATCAAAGCCAGCACAACGGAAAAGCAGATAGACACTCCACAGGGATGACAAAACTGGCAACTCTTGACCATACTGGCTTTGAGATTGGGTTGTAGGATTGCCATTTTAAAAGTAGACTTTTTGAGAATGCAGTCTGATGGTACTGAGGCACGAAGAAGGCAAGAAGGGAGGAAAATAAAAGGCAGGAGAATTTTGAAGAAAATATGTGTTTTTAAAGTTGTATGCTTATTTTGAGTTTTTTTTTTAATCCAAATTGTGCTAACTCTAAAGCATATATAACTATTTGGTCAGAAATTGGTAATAGGAGCTGAAAGTGTAATTTAACCAGTAAATATTAATAAAGATATACATCTTCTTACTAAAAAATAAAGTGAAATTTTTTTAAAATTATAGGCCAATCAACAATGCACACCTGATTCTTTCAATTATATATTCAGTGTCTATCCTTTCCTCTCCTCCGTCTTTCTCCTCCCAATTCTTTCCTTCAAAGAAAGCAACATAAAGCTAAAAGAGTAAGAATGCTATCTAAGTGAGGATTTCTGCACAAACAGCAGCCAGGAAGGGAAGTCAGTCTTTTTTAATGGCTGGAACTTGGCCTCTTGGTGGGGCAGAGAGCACATAGAGAGGGGTGGGAATGTTATTTGTAAAACGTCTGCTTTATAAGAGCAAGATATTATATGTGGCAGATCCCTAGCAGGACAAACTTTCAGGAAGTGGGTGGCATCTTGTTGGACTGGCATTCCAGGGAATATTAAGTAAACCACGATTGGTAAGATCACCATACTGGAACTCAGTCCTGAATTTGACTGTATCACACTAATTTCATTTCAACACAGTCTGCACCTTGAATATTTACTAGAATGGACACATTCTCAGCAGTGAATGAGAGTTTTCTCAGGCTGAGGCTCACAGGATAAAGTTCCAGCCAGGTGATGCACTTTTTCTCTGTGCTGTGCCTGTGACAATCCTCATGGTAGCTCTTGGAGTGATCATCTCTTTATGATTAGAACAGAAGGTGCAGTGTCTTGCAGACTAAATTGCTCTCTCTGATGTCTGATGTACCCACCCACCATGTCAGACTCTCTAGTACGAATATGTAGGACCCTTTAAAGCAGTAGGTTACACATCAAACTTCAGGTTTGAAGCTCTGGAAGATTCTCAAGGATAACAGGTTAAAATCTCACCAGGTCCAACACAACCTTTCATTCTTTCAGACAGGATAAATCAGCCGCCACGTACTTCACTGTATTGGGGTGTTTCAGATGGGAACTTATAAACTTAGACTCCTTTGCTTTGTAATGACATTAAAGATCTCATGGGGGTATTTGATCTAAGGGCTAGAGACCGTCCTTAAACCTTGAGCCATTTTTGCTTATCTTGAAGTCTGTATGATGGGATGTTTGGACACTCTCACACTGGTAGGGCTTTGATCTCCCATACTGAATTATGAAAAGTAAATTCTCATGAAACACTTGTAAAATTAACATTGTCTATGGCTATAGATTATAAGTTTGTCCAACATGTTTTGCCCCATTTTCTTCTCTTGTAATAAAAAAGGACTTTTTGTGCTTGTCAGCATCATAACATGACATAGTTGATCTGGTTTCTTGGGTTTTGTTATGGTTGTTCGCATTTTTATTTTGTCTGGGTATGTTTGTGTTCATATGTGTGTGGTGCATATATGTGAATGTGTGTATATATGCAAATGTGTCTGTAGAGGCCAGAGGACAACTTCAGCTCTCACATGAAGGAATTTACCTCCCCATACCCAGTGCCTTGTTTTTTTATAAGGCATAGTCTACTGATATAGACTCAATTTTAGCGTCATCACGTTCCACATATTGAAGCCTCTGGTGATGTCTTTGTGTTAAAGACCCCAAAGACTTTTTGAAGGCCTTAATAAAGTTACTCTCATTGTCCTGTTCCTGTTTGAGTCTGCCTGGATTACCCCCTGCCCTGCATTATATTATAAACATTCATCTTTGGATTTCAATTTCTGTTTTTTATACCTTTATTTTTTATATTATTATTTCGAACTGCTGCTTCCTCGATTGATTGTGATGAGTTGATCTGTCCTTCTGGCAAGAGAATAAACTAAGAGAGTAGTGGAGATGCCGTAGAAGGCATGAGGATGGGTAAAGGAGGCAGATTCTCCAAATCAGCCTTGAGATGTCACTGTGGATAACATGAGATCAGAGTTCATGCCATACACCACTGACAGCAGCTTAAACTACTTTGTGTTACATGGTTGGACGGTTAGGCTTCTTTTACTTTTCTAGAGAAAGCTTTATTCCTGGGTTCGTTTCCATTTACTTGTAAAGCAGAATCCTGAGTGATTGTTTTACTGAACATTTCCGCACCCCACTCACAGATCTCCATGTGGAAATTGTCCTGTTGGAAATGGCCAAAAAGTTGTTGGGAAGAACTGAACCAAAACGTTTTATTAAATGATCACACACACACACATGCAAATTTACCTTTAGAAACTCATTGCTTATATAAAAGTAATATATCAAATATCAGAGTATTTCCTATTGTAAAGTCTTTTACAGACCTCCAGTGTTGGTCATTTCCTTTATTATACCCACAGACCAATGGGACGCCACCATTTTCCATGCATACATATCTTCATAATTAATTTCATAAGCTCCTTGCAGCCTGAGAATTTAATTTTTGTTTTCTTGGAAGTTAATAGCTCTGTAATAGAACAAATATAGGGAGTGGTTCCTGTGAATGGAGATGCCACATTTCTATGCACATGAATGAATCTCCCTTTCTGTGTTTAATGTGACCTGTGTTTTCTGCCAGAACTCTTCTTATCATCTCATTCACCATTCGGCTCCCATGGATCCTTTGTCTATCTTCCCCCTGAACCCATTCACTGATAAAGAATAATTTTATTTCTGTCATATCACGTTGCATACTTTTTTAAAAGTAATATAATTAAGAAACTTAAATCCTTGTTGAATTTTAATGCTGGCTTCTAAACTATGATGAAATGTAAGATTCAGATTATACAATAACTGTCACACAGTTAGGCACATGCATACACACTCTTGTGGGACAAACCTCTGCTGTCCCATTGAACTTTGCTCATGAACCTGAATCAATGGCCAAACATAGCACAAACCAAAGGCTTGTTGGGTAAATGAAATCATATATCAATCCCTATGTAGTTCTGTTTCTGGGTTGAACTATTTGAAAATTTTATATATCAAAACTAAATGTTAGCAATTCATTTGAGGAATTACAATAAAGCTTGAAAATGACTCAAATAAATGACCCCTTATACTGGATTGCTTTTCCATCCTTTGATTCCAGCCACTCTCAAAAGCAACCACATAAAGAAAGTGAATCATCATAGGTACTTTACATATATTCACTCCATACATGGAGGTTGAGTCTCACAATATAAAATGTACAGTGCATTAAGGATTCATGCATTGTTTTAACTAAATATATAATATAATGGCAGCCTTCATATTTTCAAGGGAGAAACCCTAGGTTAAGAAAACATTAAGCTGTTGAACTAGAATATAATAATTAGTAAGAAATAATAATTATAAGTGAACAATCTAGTTCTAATTTTCATCCCATTACCTACCATTACCTGTGGAGAAAACCAAGAGGATCACCAAGTAGGATGCAATCTTGCATTTATCTTTAGGAAAGCAGTGTTTCCTATCTCATGTTCTGAGAATGGAGAAATAAGCACACATTAATATCATAAATTTTAATATTGGTAAAATATTGTAGTTCCAAGAATACAATAGTATCAATATACATTTTTAGCAATAGTATCGATACCCATATTTGTTCAACTCTTTTTATTCATTATTAAACATTTCTAACATATTGATATGGTTTATATCAATATATAATTTAATTAAAATATTCTTTCCTTTGTTATAGAGTCAAGATTTTATTTTATAAACTTAAAGGTCCTGCAAAATCTACTTCTTACCAAACTCTCTAATTTTTCTGCCGTTCTACAATCTATACACATAGAATCTAACCATGCTCAGCTTTATTTAGAAGATCATTAGCTTATTTATTATCATCTGTACCCCTAAAATATTCTTTTCCACTGTTTCCACCTTAAACCACTTCTATTCTGATAAGATTCATCTCAAATATAAATCTCTTAACCTTTCTCCATCTAGAACTTTTTGAATATCTCACTTATTTGCACAAGGCAAGAGACTGGTTGAACCCGAAGTTCTCCATAACTGCTTGAATTGAATCTTAAACTTAGAAAGGGAAGATTTCAGGATATTACCTGTAGCTGAGTAATTTGAGTAATTGAGAAAACCCAGCCATGTGCCAAGAAAAGGTCATGGGTTTACTACAGGTGTAGGAGACATGTGGGTAAAGGACAAGAAGTAAAGGAGCACCCAATCAGAAGAAAACACTGGACAGAGTGTTTAATGAGCAACTAAAGATGATGACTATGTCAGGTTTGAATAAAGTCTTAAGACATTATACTGAAAAGATAACCCAAGTTCCTTGCCATATGCTCCTGGAAGCCATTCCTATGTTTACTGTGTGCCATTTCCAGTTGTGAGAATCCACTACTCTTTGCTTAGGGGATTTCTTAGACCATATTCCCTCCTTTGTCTCTGTGCACATAAAGGGAGCAACAGGTATGGGGTGATAAGAGAGGAGTGCAAGAGAACTCAAGCACCACACTGGCAATGTCATTCAAAACCAATGCTTCCTGGGCAGTGAGGATATGGCTGATTGCTACTGCTTCCTCAGGCTTGAGATGAGAAAATTCAGTCTCAGTGATGCTCAGTGAAGTGGAGCATGGAACCCTTAAAATCCTGGTTTTAATTGGGTATTGTACATCCTTTGTAGGCACTGCTCCACTTACCCACCACATTGCTTCCTGATTTCACTGTCCAAAATAAACTACTTGGACTTGAACTTGCTTTCAAGGAACACAATGACAATAACAGATATATTCACTCACAGAGACAGGGTTTCTCCATGTAACAGAGCCCTGGCTGTCCTGGACTCTCTTTGTAGACCAGGCTGGCCTCTAACTGACATATGTCTGCCTGTCTCTGTCTCTTGAGTGCTGGGATTAAAGGTGTGCACCACCACACCTGGCTGGGAAACAAATTCTTAAATTTGATTCTAGAATTGGCTTCTTTTGCTTGCTGTATGGAAACACTGGACAGAATGTTTTCAGTTGCCATTGATGAATGGACTGGTGAGAATATCAGGTTGTTGAGTATCAGGAATTTGCAAGACTTTGACATGTGCTAAAATGGTTTTCAGAGCTACAGTTGAAGTGATTTTATTAAAGCTACAGAGACATTGGTTTTGGTAATAACCACGAAGACTGTGAAGGAGGGCAATCGCCAACTCAAGTTAATGAGGCATCATCCGCTTAAGCAAAGCATTAAAAGCAGAAGAATGCGGCAGTATCTCTAGAGTTAGTGAGGGATTCTGAAGACACAGCCAGGATTGGGTTGCAAATGTAGATTACAAACAATAGGTAAATCAAGTTTGAATTCACAACCCTCCAAAAGTTCCTGATACATTTGACTCAGTCCATTTGAAAATCTTGAACTCTTACATCTTTGCATTGTCATGCATGCCTTATCAGCTGCAGGGTAATAGCTTCCCCTCTTCTAGAGACCATGCTTCTGCTGCTCTTGATATGCATTGCAAGATGATGCTCAAGTTCACTCCAGATCCATCAAAAGCCTGACCTGTGAAGCGATAGGCAAAGACAAAATCTAGTGCTTCCCTACTGGAACAGTGCAACACATGCTGTAGAAACAAAACTTTTGCATTAAAAGGGCTAATATGCCCAATGGCACTAGAATAATATGTGTGACAATGATCTGAGGGGTTCTGGGCTAATGGGTGGATTGTAAAGTTGGACAAGGGAGATATATTGATATGGAGGCAAGTTTCTGTTACTTTGGATTTAATGTCCTGGCAAAGGACCATTGGAGCCAGTGGAAATGTACTGCTTGGATAGCTGCTTGAAGTTTGGATAAAAATGATGGCTTGCAATAAAAGGTGGATATGCCTGGGCTGTTTTGGCAAAGTGTCATGGAAAGAATTTTAAAGGGTTCTGAGAGAACTGCTGCATCATTGCATGGCTTGGGTCCTAGAAACCTGACTAAGGGACACAAGGCAATGAAGAAAAGACAGTCAATGTAGTGGTTTCAATGACAATGGCCCCCATTGGCTCATGTATTTCAATAGTTGGTCCCCGGGTTGTTGGAAATGTTTGGGATGGGTTAGGAAATAGGAAATCTGGCCTCGTTAGAGGAGGTGTGTTATGAGATTTGTCATGTGACTTTGAGGTTTCAAAAGTCCACTTCATTCCCAATTAACTCTCTCTCTCTCTCTCTCTCTCTCTCTCTCTCTCTCTCTCTCTCTCCTTGTGCTTGTTGATAAGATGTGAACTCTTGCCTCCTGCTGTAACACCATGCCTGCCTGCTTGCCTGCTGCTGTGCTCCGGAACATCAGCAGTTAGTTGTGGACACTAACCCTCTTGAAGTGTGAGTCCCCAAATGAAATGCTGTCTTTTATAAGTTGCCTTGGTCATAGTATTTTTTCATGACAACAGAAACATATCTAAGGCATGTGAGGACACAGAAAATTTGGGGTTGAGTGGTCTGAGCTCTCTGATGGAGAAACTGCAACACTCTAGAAGCTCAGTTTCTTATTATATACAGTGAAGAGTGTTATTGGATACTGCTGAACGAGAAGAGTTTATGGTATACAGATGAAGGAGGAGGCAAGTTTAGCTAATCTCAGTAACCATCTGGGGGGGAGAAAGCTACATGAGACATTTTCTGCACACACTACCAACATTCATACATGGACCAGGAGAAGGCTACTCCATTTACCTGAGCCTAGACTGGGGCAGGCCTTTCTACTTCCTTTGGATATAAGGCATTTTTTTCCTTGACTTGCCAATGCCTATGCCTATGTCAAGCAATATACATTCAGTCAGGATATCCTTCGCTTCCCTACATAGACTTATCATTGCAAGAATGGAGTTAGTATACCAAATCGTAGAACCCACTGCCTATTTATGCTCCCCAGAAAGTCTCAGAATACATCCTCTTTCATGACACTGTCTTCCTTCATAAACATCTCCATCACTTCTTCCATTAGTACTCATTGCTAGTTTTCAGACATAAAGCCCATATGCACAGAGGAGAGGAAATTAAATTAGCTTTATCCACTCTGTTGTACCAGGATCAAGAGCTTTCCTCACATTTAACCTTTGATGAAAGATAAATTTATTTACCTTTTTATTCAAACAATTTTATGCTGTTCTTAAGTAGGTTGAGCTCCATTTTTTTATTCTAAGCCTGCTTTATTTACCCTCTACAGGGGACATTTTGAGATTTGGGAAGTTAACAAGATCTTTGATGATTCCATCCCAAATAGATCAATGATTTTTTTTTTTCTTTGTAATAGGGAAATCGTTAGTCTATATTTTCAGTTTTGATTAAGAATAGGGTTTCAGTGCTGAAAGAAGAAATACATCCTGGGAAAGTTTAACTACTGTTTCTTTAGCAGATTGATTTACTAACAATATTTATAACTCCTGTAGAGCTGATATCATAAGCCACCTTAAACTCTAGGAATCCATATGTGTGTACTTTTCTGCTAATGCTAGTTTAGGACATCTTGCATGAAACAAATAGGTGTGTGAGATTTCTACTGAAGGGAAACCTTGGCATTTTTTTCCTGCAATGTTTGCATCTTCAATTGTAATTTCCAGGACGTGAGTTTCCCTGACTGTGATGACTGACAGGCATCAGCTCTGGAGATCATTCTCCAATCTTTTGGAAATGCCTTTCTCAGCTGGAATCTGAACAAAACTAGACCACAAATGAGAACAACACAAGCCACTCCAAGAGAAAATATGAAACTGAGGCAACTGCCCAATCCTTGGGTTCATTACAGAGAAGGAATCAGCTATGGGAAAATGCCCCTCTGGCCCTTGTTACTTACTGGCTTAAGGGAATTTGGACAAATCATTTAACTCTGGCCCACCCCCTGTGCCTGCCCCCCATGACACTGGTAGTGAAGTTCCTTCCAGTAATGTGACAATTACGGAATTGATAACTATTAAAATCTCTAAAGACTGAATGGAAGGAAATGCTTATTAAAATGGTGAATGGGAAGAAAATGGAGAGTAAATAGCTTGCAGTCACAGCTAGAAAATGTTAAAGGTTACTTTGTGAGGCAGGGTAGGACCACGCAATTGATTATGCTGATCTTGTAAATAGCAGCTTGACCTGAGTGTTTTAGGTATGTAGCACTGGGGACGTGTACCCCTGCAGCATGGTAAAGTTACCATTCGAGGAAGCCACCAACAGCATCTAAGTCACTACCTTCTCCCAGGGAGCTACCCTGTTTTCATAGAGACCTCTGTTAGGGAAAACAAAACAAAACAAAAAAGTAGACCTTTTCTTTGCAAAGGTAGTATAGTAAGTATGTCATTCCCCTCCCTCCAGAATGAATGTTTCATCCCTTCCCATTTTTCAGGATGGCTGTATCTTCATCCCTTCCTGTAGTTCAAAGGCAGGGAGGAAGCATAATGGGAAGCATATGGCTGAAGGGCTATAATCCTAAGAATTCCAAAACTTTTCATCGAAGAGACATTTCTAAAGAGAGCTTTTATCCATTGGCAATTTCATCTGAGAGCTATTCAGTCCAAGTCAGAAGGCGCCACAGAAAGGCTTTGAAATGCCCTGCTCTGCTACAGCCCCTCTGCAAGGGCAGAGATGGGGACTCTTTGTGGCTTTCTCAGCTCATTTGTGATAGCATTGATGTGAAGGAAGAACAGCTTAGAGATGAACCAGGAGGAAGGGGAAGGCCTTTGTGTAGGCCAGATCTATCAAAGCAGTTATCCCTCCCGCTAACACACAGGAAGAGGCATCAATATTATTAGTCTAACTTAGCTAGGAAGGGACATAATGTTGAGTTGGAAAATTATGTTCATCCAGGGTGGCTGCTGGGCAATGTGAGAGGAGACAATGCTTTATGAGTCTGAGGCTAAGGGAGAAACCATCAAGTAACACACACACACACAGAAACACACACACACAGACACACTCACACACAGAGACACACAGACACACACTCTCACACACACACACACAGAGACACACATAAACACACACTCACACACAGTCACACAAACACACACAGAGACACACAAACATATACTCACACACACAGACACAAACACACACACATTCTCTCACACACACTCACACACACAGACACACACACACACACACACACACCCTCCCAACCTTCATCAGTTCCTTGTTTCTCTTGTATCTAAGACCCTAAAGGTCAGCAATGGCTAAACATTTGTTCTCGGGTCTCATCCTTCTTTCTTCCTGCTTGTCTATAACCTGGCTTTTCTATCAGCTATTTTTTGTAATGAATAAGGAGGCTGTTTAGAAGTTTTCCCCATTAAAGAAAAACTAATATAAAACACTAAGTTTTAGAAGTATCCTTCTAGTACTTAGTGAGTTATGCAGATTGTTATCGCCTTAGGAGTGGGTAGCAGTAATTTACATCCGTGTCATTCTAAGCCCACAGGATTGCACAATGACACCTCCCGAGTGCTTAGAAAAAAGGGAAATATGGTTGTTCTGTGAGAGTTGAATGACTTGAAAACAATGCTTAGCAGAATGTTTTCTAATTCCATGGGAACACACCAGAATATGGTGTAATTAGTGAAACTGACAATACACAATCAGCCTGTATCACCCATCAGAAATAGCTATAGGAAAAGTTGGCTTCCCATGGCCCAACTTTTGACCTCATATCTCCAGGGAGAAAAGAAGAGAAACCAAGAGGCTTAAGAGTTAACTAGTCCCTGCTCTCATCTTGCAGTTACTGGCAGTCTTTGATCTAATCACATCTCTTGTTTAGATACTTGCTGAAGAGCAGGGGCCCTCAGAAGGGGCCGTCAGTGCCTGAGTTACAAGATCTGAGCCATCTTGCTTATAAAGCAGTAAGTTATTTATCAAATCCACTCACTACTTACCAATTCACAAGGACCTAACTTCTGTGAGTTGTTTTTCTAGGAGTAACTGTTGCTATGTTTACTCATGGAATTTATTTACCTGTAAGATGAAGAAGGCTCCTAGGAGATTTGAGGTGCTGTCATACGTGAGGAATCCTGGGAGTGTGCCAGCAGCATGTGTACATTGTTGCTACACATTCTAACTACTCAAATCTATGCGTTTCCAATTTAATTTCAGTGGCTCCTACTCTCTGTAGAGTTGGCAAACAGATATAGAAAGGAACACAACCCTTATGTTTCTATCACACATGGAATTAGTATTTGTTTTAAATACTTCAATATTGGTTGATTTTTGTTATTTGACAGTTTGATATGTGTATCAATGCAATCTGATTACTTTCTTGTCAAACATGCCCTCTCTTGTCTCCCTACTTCTCATTCTTGTCAACCCCTACTCATCCCTACCATTCTCTTTCCCAGATTCATGACATTTGATTTTGTTTTGTGACATATTTAGTTTGATTACAGAGACCTGTATGACCATTGCATATGGATTATCCACTGGAGTCTACCAGGGTCTCAAGTGGGTACATAACTGAAAGCAATGACTCTACCCTTAACAAATAAACCAGCAGTTAGGAACCCCTGCACCCTTCCTGAAGCCATGCCCAACTTGATCTTCACAAGAATGGGTCTGTCAACAGTGTGATAATAGTCTGCTCCTATAGCACAAGAAAACTTTCCTTAGACTCTGCTTCCCTGTCATGCTAGCAGTAATAACATCTGAACTTTCTTTCAGTTAAAATTTTTGAGGAGCAACCAAGCACATTTAGAGTGGGAACTAGGGATGATGACAGAAAAGAATTTCAACTAGTGGCTGGTCTGTCAAAATACATTTCTGTCAGTTGTCTAGCTAATATTGTTTTCACAAGCTATGATGTGGCAATAATTTGGTGGTGGTTGGTGGCCGGTACGTCCAACCCCCATAGAACTGATGGCTTATTGGGAAATATAAACCATCAGGCAATAATTCTCAGGATAATCCATTCATGGGGACTTGCAGGTATGTTAAGTTCTGCGGAAAAACAAAGCAAAATGCTGAGGCATTGTACTAAATACACTGGAGCTGATCTAGAACACAATCTAAAGGGCTGCCACTTAGACTAAACACTAAAGGATAGTCAAGGAAGAACCTGAGGCAACATAGCCAGGGAGAGAAAAGCAGCCGGAAGTCTTGAAGTGAAAAGGAGAAGAGTGCCTTCCAAGCATCAAAGAAAAGTGGCCATAAATAGCTAAAATTCAAAACATGAGATAAGAGCGAGCGAGATAGTACCCTGCATTCATTTCTGAGCAAATGCTCCTGGGGCTTTTATGGTTGTATCTCCCCAGTTACAGGGGATTTAACCATCCTATCACAGAATTAAGAGCTAGAAACTTTTTTCGTCCATTTTAAAATGGCATTCATTCTTTTAAAATGTCATACTTGTATACAAGTATCTTGATCATGTGTAATTATCACACCTCCTCCAAGTAACTACCTCTAGGTCCTCCCTATCACACCCCTCTCCCAACTTCTGGCCATCCCTTACCATTTATTGATTTAATTTTATTATTATTGATTTTTGACTCACTGACTCCAGTTGCTGTCCATCTTGTACATGAAAGTAAGGTCATGTGCTGGGGCATGTGCAGTCTATCTTTGGCACCATCCCAAAGAAAAATGACTTCTCTTCTCTTCATTGGCCATCATCCTCCAATAGACCTGCAGCTATGGTTGGGGTCTAGTAAGTCCTCCTTCTTCCATCCTGGAATGTTTAAGTGTCCCAATATCATGCAGCTAGGCTACTAAGAGCTATTCTTAGTAGCTCAATGTGCTGCTAAGTACTCTATACTACTATCTGTGCTACAAGTTTATATCATGTCCAGGGGACATTTCAGAGTACCCCTCCTATGAATTATCCATTTGAGGTTCTGTCTTCCTGGGGATGCTGTCATTATAAAATGACAAAAGTTCAGCCCTTTCTTGCTCTCCTTGCAGTAACAGGACACAATGTCTTTTCTTTCTAGAGCCATAAAGAAGAAGGTTCCATCTTGGCAAGCATAGAAATTGTGTCTTAGTGTCAAGGATCTTGATCTTGGACTGTCCACATGAACAATAATGATAAATATCAATTTTTAGAAATCATTCAATTCATAGTACTTGACTTGTAGTGACCCAAAGGCAAAGGAGTCTTAGAATTAGGGTCTTTTCCAGAAAAATACTGAAGAAGTACACTGGTGGTGTGACAGATGTGGAAACTCTGAGTAACAGTAAAACAGACAAGGGACCTAGGAAGTATGAGCACTGGAATTTGATGAAGCATTTAAATAAGGTTCTAAGTAATAGGTTACAGTGTGGTATCTCAGTAGGTATCAAAGTGAATTTGAGTCTGTATGTAAAGGAAGAACAGGCAGAGGGAAAGACTAGCAAAGGCCCTGACATGAGGGAGATGGCTGCTGAGAGACATAGAAATGCCTTCTTAAGTATGACCTCAGGAATAAAGAACACCAAGTAGATGGGATGAGAGTGCAGGGCGTGCAGTACAACCTTGCAGCACCTCACAGGACACTGCAGGCTCTTGAATGGACTAGAACTTTCAAAAGTTCTGAGCCCAGGAAGGCCATGGCTCCTTTCACATGTGAAGATCTCTTTCTGACTTTTGTGTAGAAAAAGAGGAGGCTAGGGGTCAGGGTGATGCCAAGGAGACCACTCCAGAGACTGGTATCTTTATCCTGAAAGTAACAGGGTTGTTTTTAAGACAAGGGGATTGTCTTTTTTTTTTTTTTCTTCAAGTTACAACTCAATCGCAGTCCCCTCCCTATCCCCCCTCCAGCCCCACCCTCCCACTCTCAACCCCCCATCCTCTTCCCTTTTTTTTTCCTTTTAAGTTTAAGGTATATCTTATTTCCCCCTACAGTTTCCCCTTTCAGTCCAACAAGTGGCTCTTTCTCTTATAATAATAAATACAATAAAATAAAATAGAGGTAATTAGGCCACAGTTATGAGGGTTATATGGCTTAACGTACATTCCCAATGTCCAGTCCATATGTATTTGGTACCTGACTTTAACATTCTACTATCTAACCATCTCCATGAGTTTAAAGTTCTATATCTGACTCAACATTCATACTAACTTGAAACACAATTTTAAAAGTATCTTCTTAGATCTATAACACTCTCTTGACTCCTAAACAACTCAAAATTTAATTATGAGACTCTAGCTATCTGTTCTTCAACCACCTCAGAGACCTGAGAGGGATAAATATATCTGATTTTATAGGAAGTACAGGGCCTGCAGCTTCCCAAACTAAGAAATGACATACCAATGGCTGCCTGGACAGTTCCCATTTTCTCTCCATACATTACAGCATCGATCTTCAGTCATTTGGCCCCATTTCTCTGACAGACATT
The DNA here is from genome assembly GCA_907164525.1 of Lophiomys imhausi. NCBI lineage: Eukaryota > Metazoa > Chordata > Mammalia > Rodentia > Muridae > Lophiomys > Lophiomys imhausi. The sequence goes on along the minus strand of CAJQZJ010032618.1, from coordinate 756,413 downwards.
GATTGTAGAGCAGGGGTTATGAAGGACTTACCTACCCTGTCTTGGCAGAGCTAGGCTGTCGACTTACCTGCTTGCAGGTTTTGTCCTTTTTTGGACAGCATTCTGTCTACAGTTGGAGCAAGGGGCTTTTCCTACCAAGAGATAGGCTTGCGACTAATTCAATCATCTCCCACTGGAGATTCTTCGATGCTCATCTTCTACTTGGAGGAGAATAGGGGGCGCTGTCAGGAGTTGATATGTCTTGATATAAAAAAATCTGAAGTTACGAAAACATCTTTGAATGCCATAAGGAGATAGTCTTTATTAAAATATTATGACACATCCTACCATAAACCTCAGTTTAGCTATTAATTTAGAATACCTATGCCTAGTGAAATTAGGCACTCTCCTAAATTACTGTAGTATTAATCACAGCTAAACTTCACTTTGATTTCTGTTTCTTTTGATTTGTTTTTTTTTTTTCAGCTCATATCATTTGGCCTGGATGCATTTCTCAACTCTATTTTAATGTTAGAATAAACTGGGGCTAATTTTAGCTGTAATTATTCTACTAAGAAAACACTTGGACTAGGTTTTCCTAGTCTCAAGAAATGTCTTGAACCCCTAGGATACCCATATGTAATAGGGGTATACAACAGGAAAGTACTTGCAGACTTTGGCTCTCATCAGTATTGGCAGGAATTCCAATAACACTCATTTGCATTTGCCTGTTCCCTCCCCTGGATTATATAAACTTCCAATAATTGTGATATTTTAGGCTGATGGGAACATTCCCATTCCATTTACCTATGACACAGATCCCTCCCATAGCCTCCATGGGCTGTGTGATAGCTACTGTTCTATGCCACAAAGATGTTTCTCCATAGCAACTGAACCTTGATGTTTAGCATCATGTGACTCCACATCCTTACAGCATGTAACATCATTCCCTTACTTGTGATGGAGCTACCTCACTGATACTATACTCAAGAGATTTTTTTCCCTGGCTTTGAAATCCTCAGAATCCAGCAGATTGCAGTCTTCATTGCTGAAGGACCAATGCTTGGAGTTCACATTAGAAGTCCTGGATTTAGATGATCCTGAACTAGCCAGACCACAATGTGTGTCATGGATTTTGGTTCTTTCTGAGTTTGTATGCAATGCCTTTTATATTTCTTATTTTTCTCATTGCTCTGAACACCTGTCCTAACAGTAATTTAAGGAAAGAAAAGTTTACTTAGGCTCATAAAGGGATTACTTAAAGCTTATAGGACAGCCTTGACACTACTACTATTCTGACTTAAACCCCCCCACAGCAACACTTCTGTGATCCATCAACATCACTGAATAACTTTAGACATAGAAAAAGTTAGGTTTATAAATAAATTAATATACCAACAATTCCATAATGTGACAGTTCAAGAGTAAAAAGATTCACATTTAAACTTAGAGAGAGAGAGAGAGAAAGATACAAAAATGCATACATACATGCATACATACATACATACATACATACATACATACATACATAGATTATTCCTGAGTATAGGGCCTGCTTTGAAATATAGTGAAACCCCCAGTATCACTGGATTGTAAAATTTGATTTATTCTCTCCCAGAAACTATCAATTCGCAATAGTTTCCTGGTTAGGTATGGGACTTTGAGTCTACTTCTCCTTTATTCTAGGATTTTATCTGGGTTGAACTTGGGGACGTCTTATGCAGGCTGACATAGTTTCTGTAAGTTTAAATGTGCACCATCCCTGAGGTGTTGGACAAAACTGTTTCCTTACAGTCACCCAGCATGTCTGATTCTTACAATCTCTCTGTCTCTTCTTCCACACAGATTCCTGAGCTTGAGAGGAGGGGTTTAATAAAAACATCCCATTTACAGATGAGTGTTCCAAAGTCTCTCACACTCAATGTACTTTTCAGTTGTATTTCTCTGTGTTAATTACAATCTAATGCAGAAAAGGCCTCTCAGATGAGGATTGAGTGAGGCATTGTCTATGTGTATTGTAGTATGTCATTTCAAGTCACTTTAGCAAATTAGGAGAGTGGGATTTAGCAGAGTAGGATTTCCTCCACTATCTGTAGCCTATCTATTCTCCTGTTCTCAGCCACTTTAGCAGTGTCCGGTATGACTTCCATTTCATATAATGGGCCTCAAATCCAATAAGAAAAATGTGATTGACTATTTTCATAACATTTGTACCATTATTGCATTAGTATATTTTTCAGGAAAGTTACTGTTGTATATCTCATGGTTTGTGGCTAGTTGATATTGATGATTAATTTTCTCCCCTGGTAGTAAGAAAAGTAAGTTTTGGTACCCATGAATGCTAGTCAGTAGTGATGAAGCTCATATTTGGGCACCAGTTTGATTTTCCCCTGATATTTGATGACATATATCAGTCATTTCTTTATCAGTAGAGCTCTATGATCAGGTTGTGGAGGATAACCAATATCCTGACTATAGTCTGTGATGTTTGTGGGTGATTTATGAGGCCCTTTTGGTTAGAACAAGTCAATAATATACAACCTATTCTTTGCAATGTAGGCTATATTTGGTGGCATAAGATATAGTTGTGACATTCTTTACTCCATTATATCATGATTCCATTTAAATTCCCTTCAAGTATGTATATATCAGTGGGTTTCCATGGCATTCCAAAAGGGCTTTAGTGTCAGTACAGACAGTATGAAATCACTGTGGAAGTTCCTCAAATAGCTGAAAATCAATCCATCACAAGATCCAAACATATCACTCTTAGGTGTACACACAAAATATACTACGTCCTATCACAGACACACTTGCTCATCCATGTTCATTGCTGCTCTTCTCATAAGAGTCTTCATTGGCCCTTTTAGGCAATATTCTAGTATTAGTTGGTTAAAAAATACATAAGCTCTAATTGTTCCTTCTATTTGATTATTGGTTATAATAATTATTTGTGGTGAAATGATTGAAAAATAGGAAGATATTTTGCTCTGTTTGTTGTTTAGTATTTTTTGTTTGTTTGTTTTGACCTATGTAATCTTGGTTATTTTGGGCGGTTACTAAACTGTTATTATTATTATGATTATTATTATTTTACTTTAAAAATGTTTATTTATTACTTCAAGTTACATCTCCATCACAGTCCACTCCCTCCACCCCTCCTGGCTTCACCCTCCCACCTTAGAAGTACTTTTTAAAATTTTTTTATTTTTTAATTTTTTATTTCTTCAAGTTACATCTCAATGGAAATCCCCTCCCTACTCCCCCTCCAGTCTCAGCCTCCCACCCTCAACCCCCCATCCTCTTCCCTTTTTTTTTTTTTTTTAAGGTTTAAGGTATATCTTATTTCCAACAACAGCTCCCCCTTTCAGTCCAACAAATGGCTCTTTCTCTTATAATAATAGATACAATACAAAACAGCAAAGGTAATTAGGCCACAGTTATGACGGTTATATGGCTTAGCGTACATTCCAATGTCCAGTCCATATGTATTTGGCACCTGACTTTAACTTTCTACTATCTAACCATCTCCATGTGTTTAAAGTTCTATATCTGACTCAACATTCATACTAACTTGCAACACAATTTTAAAAGCATCTTCCTAGATCTATAACACTCTCTTGACTACTAAACAATTCAAAATTTAATTATGAGACTCTATCTATCTGTTCTTCACCCACCTCAGAGACCTGAGAAGGATAAATATATCTGAATTTATAGGAAGCACAGGGCCTGCAGCTTCCAAAACTAAGAAATGACATACCAGTGGCTGCCTGGACAGTTCCCATTTTCTCTCCATACATTACAGCATCGATCTTCAGTCATTTGGCCCCATTTCTCTGACAGACACTTATTGTAAAGCAGGGGTTAAGAAGGACTTGCCTACCCTGTCTTGGCTGAGCTAGGCTGTTGACTTACCTGCTTCCAAGTTTTGTCCTTTTTGGGCAGCATTCTGACTACAGTTGGAGCAAGGGGCTTTTCCTACCAAGAGATAGGCTTGCGACTAATTCAATCATCACCCACTGGAGATTCTTTGATGCTCATCTTCTACTTGGAAGAGAATAGGGGGTGCTGTCAGGAGTTGATATGTCTTGATAAAAAAAAAATCTAAAGTTAAGAAAACATCTTTGAGCCGGGCGGTGGTGGCCCACGCCTTTAATCCCAGCACTTGGGAGGCAGAGGCAGGTGGATCTTTGTGAGTTCGAGGCCAGCCTGGTCTACAAAGTGAGTCCAGGACAGCCAGGGCTACACAGAGAAACCCTGTCTCGAAAAAACAAAAAAAAAAACAAAAAAACGAAACAAAAAAAAAACCAGAAAACATCTTTGAATGCCATATTCTGAAGATCTCTTGAGGTTTTTGAAGAGGCCCTATCTATCTCTTACATTAGGGTAAGCAGATGTTGCTTGTCTCTTAGCAGCTTTATTTGTGATTAGCTTAGAAAATAACTATAATAGGCTGTCATAGTACCTAACACAATGACCAACTTGCATGGCTATTAGTTTGTATTTCTTAATTATCCTAAAAAGTTTATGGCAATTAGTAGCAAAAGGTTGAAACTTTACATTTCATTTTTTTAACCCCTAACCCTTCCACCCCATTTCTCTGGGGTGGGGTGTCCCTATATAACAATCCCTTATCTCAGTTCAGAGGTCGTATGAGGGCCAAGAGCCTCCCCATTCATTAGGGGTCTATGAGGCAGTACCACCAGTGAAAAGTGTCTCATTGCCCCGGAGAGAGAACTAAAAAACAAACAAACAAATAAGCAGACAAACAGATAAAAAAGAATAAAAAATAAGAAAAAAAGTAAAAATAAAAATAAAAAATGAAAAGTCTATGTCCATGTTCCCTTTGGTGTGTTAGTTGTAGTATCAATATCCTCTACTATATAGCTAAAATCCTACTATAAGTGAATAGATGCCATATGCATCCTTCTCAGTCTGGGTTAGCTCACTCAGGATGAGCTTTTCTAGTTCCATCCATTAGATGCAAATTGCATAATTTCATTGTTCCTGATAGCTGATAATATTCCATTGGGTAAACGTACCACAGTTTTTTAACTCATTCTTCGGTTGAGGGACATCTGCGTTGTTTCCAGGTTCTAGCTATTACAAATAAGGCTGCTATGAACATAGATGAGGAAACATCCTTACGATTCCGTTAGGAGACATTTGGGTGCATACCCAGAAGTGGTATGGCTGGGTCCTGAGGCAAAGCTATTCTAAGTTTTCTAAGATATCACCAGACTGACCTCCATAGTGGTTGCACAAGCCTGCACTCCCACCAGCAATGGAGTAGGGTTCCCCTTTCTCCACACCCTCGCCAGCATGTGCTGTCATTTGAAATTTTGATCTTAGCCATTCTGACAGGTGTGAGATGGAATCTCAGAGTTGCCTTGAGTTGCATTTCTTTGATGATTAAGGATGTTGAGCATTTCTTCAAGTGTCTCTCAGCCATTAGGGATTCCTCCTTTGTGAATTCTCTATTTAGCTCCATCCTCCATTTTTTGATTGGCTTATTTGGTTTCTTGGCATTTAATTTCTTGAGTTCTTTGTAGATTTTGGATATTAGCCCTCTGTCAGATGTGGGATCGGTGAAGATTTTCTCCCAGTCTGTAGGCTGTCGTTTTGTTCAAATGACAGTGTCCTTTACCTTACAGAAGCTTTTCAGTTTCATGAGGTCCCATTTATTGATTGTTGATCTCAGGTCCTGAGCTGTTGGTGTTCTTGTTCTGTTCAGGAAGTTGTCACCTGTGCCAATAAGTTCGAGGGTTTCTCCAACTTTTTCTTCTAGTAGATTTATTGTGACTGGCCTTATGTTAAAGTCTTTGATGCTTTTTCTGCATCTAGTGAGATTATCATGTAGTTTTTTCTTTCATCTTGTTTATATGGTGAATTACATTGATAGACTTTTGTATGTTGAATCATCCCTGCATTCCTGGGATGAAGCCTACTTGATCATGGTGTACAATACTTTTGATGTGTTCTTGAATTCAGTTTGCTAGTATTTTATTAAGTATTTTTGCATCTATGTTCATGAGGCAGATTGGTCTGAAGTTCTCTTTCTTTGTTGGATCTTTGTGTGGTTTAGGGATCAGGGTGATTGTGGCCTCGTAGAATGAGTTTGGCAATGTTCTTTCTGATTCTATTTGGTGAAAGAGTTTGAAGAGTATTGGTGTTAGCTTCTCTTTGAAGGTCCAGTAGAATTCCGTGCTAAAGCCATCTGGCCCTGGGCTTTTTTTGGTTGGGAGATTTTTAATGACTGTTTCTATTTCCATAGGGGTTACCGGGCTGTTTAATCTGTTTATCTGAACTTGATTTAGCTTCAGTAGGTGGAATCTATCAAGAAAATTGTCCATTTCCCTTAAGTTTTCAAATTTGGTGAAGTATAGATTTTTAAAGTAGGATCCAAATATTCTCTGGATTTCCTCAATGTCTGTTGTAATTTCTCCCTTTTCATTTCTGATTTTGTTGATTTGGGTTTTTTCCTTCTGCCTTTTAGTTAATTTGGCTAAGGGGCTGTCTATTTTGTTGATTTTCTCGAAGAACCAACTCTTGGTTTCATTGAGTCTTTGTATAGTTCTTTTTGTTTCTAAGTTGTTGATTTCAGCCCTAAGTTTGATGATCTCCTGCCTTCTCCTCCTCTTGGGAGTATTTGCTTTTTTTTTCCCAATTCATCCAGTTTAGCTGTTAATTCGCTAATATGAGCTGTCACAATTTTCTTTTTGAAGGCACTTAGTGCTATGAACTTTTCTCGTAGCACAGCTTTCGTTGTGTCCCATAGGTCTGGGTATGTTGTGTCTTCATTTTCAGTGGATTTTAAGAAGTCTTTGATTTCCTTCTTTATTTCTTCCCTGACCCAGTGGTCCTCTAGTAAGGAGTTGTTCACTTTCCATGTTTGTTTATACTTCCTGTTGGTTCTTTTGCTATTGAAGTCCAGCTTTATTCCACGGTGGTCTGATAAGATACAAGGGGTTATTTCAATTTTCTTTTATCTGTTAAGGCTATCTTTGTGTCCAACTATATGGTCGATTTTGGAGAAGGTTCCATGAGGTCCTGAGAAGAAGGTGTATTCTTTTGTGCTTGGATGAAACATTCTGTAGATATCTGTTAGGTCCATTTGGTTCATGATCTCTGTTAGACTCACTATTTCTCTGTTTGGCTTCTGTCTTGATGATCTGTCCATAGTTGTGAGTGGGGAATTGAGGTCTCCCACTACTAAAGTGTTTGGATTGATGTGTGATTTAAGTTTTAGAAGTGTTTCTTTTATAAATGTAGGTGCCTTTGTATTTGGGGCATAGATGTTCAATATTGAGATGTCCTCTTGATGAATATTTCCTTTAATGAGTATGTAATGCCCTTCTCTGTCTTTTTTTATTAACTTCAATTGGAAGTCTATTTTGTTTGATATTAGAGTGGCTACTCCAGCTTGTTTCCTGGGTCCATTTGCTTGGAAAACCTTTTCCCAGCTCTTTACTCTGAGATAGTGTTTATCTTCATTAGTGAGATGTGTTTCTTGTATTCAACAAAAAGATGGGTCTTGTTTACAGATCCAGTCTGTAAGTCTGTGTCTTTATTGGCGAGTTGAGTCCATTGATGTTGATGGATATTAGTGACCAGGGGTTGTTATTTCCCATTATTTTGGTATAGCTGGTCGTCTTGTGTTTCTTTTTGTTTATTTGCTGTGGAGGTTTCTATTTCCTCTGTTTTCTTGGGTGTAGTTATCTTCTCTGGGTTGGAATTTTCCTTCTAGGATCTTCTGTAGGGCTGGGTTTGTGGGGAGATATTGTTTAAATTTTATTTTGTCATGAAATATCTTGTTTTCTCCATCTATGTTGATAGAGAGTTTTGCTAGGTATAGTAATCTGGCTGGGCACCTTTGTTCTCTCAGGGCTTGTAGGACATTTGTCCAGGCCCTTCTAGCTTTTAAAGTTTCTGAGGAGAAGTCAGGTGTATTTCTGATGGGTCTGCCATTGTATGTGACTTAGCCTTTTTCTCTTATAGCTTTTAAAATACTTTCTTTGTTCTCTACATTTGGAGTTTAAATTATGTGGCGAGAGGGGTTTTTTTCTGATCTAATCTGTTTGGTGTTCTGTAAGCCTCTTGGATTTTTATTGGCATCTCTTTCTTTAGGTTTGGGAAGTTTTCTTCTATGATTTTGCTGAAGATATTTCCTGAACCATGGAATCAGGAGTCTTCTCTTTCCTCTATGCCTATAACTCTTAGGTTCCATCTTTTCATTGAGTCCTTGATTTCTTGGATATTGTGGGTGAGAGATTTTTTAGTTTTCTCATTTTCTTTGGATGTTGTACTGATTTCTTCCATAGAATCCTCCATGCCTGAGATCCTGTGTTCCATCTCTTGAATCCCATTTTTGGTACTAAAATCCATAGTTCCTGTTCTTTTCCCTTGATTCTCCATTTCCACTTTTGACTCTGACTGTGTTTTCTTTACTGTTTCCATTTCCATTTTTCGTGTCTTGAGTGATTCTATTTGTTTTATACATTTCCTGCTCCAGTTTGCTTGTCTTTGCCTGGAAGTCTTCTATTGCCCTCTCTTTTTCTTGTTCAAGGTGAGTCACCTTGTTCTGAAGTTCTCTAATGGTGTTTTCCATCGCTTTCATATGTGCAATTGTGGCTTCTTTGAATTCCTTCATAGATTTAAGTTCTTCTTGAAGGGACTCTATCACTTTCCATAATGTAGAATTGTCCTCGTTTTCATATGTTTCAGCTGTGGTGAAGTGTCCAGGCTGGATGAAATAGCATTGCTTTCTTTTGATGGAGTTACTCTGCTCTGGTTTTTTTTTTTTTTTTTTGGTCTGGGGCCTCTGGCTTTTGGAAGTTTCTAACTGTCTTCTGGACTTGGTTCCAAAGAGAGCGCTTTGGTGTAGGAGTCGAATTGCCTTACTCCACCCCTGTAAGGTGAGTCATTCAGCCCTGCCTCCTAGGTGGAGACCTAACTAATCCAGGGGATGGAGCTGTGTACATGTAAGCTCTGGTTCCCTGCCGAAAGGGCCAATACTAGTAAAAAAGTCCGATAGATTGCAATTGAAAACACCTCACAGTTTGCCCAGAGTTGGCTTCTGTGGTGGGTAAATCTGCCATCATCCCCAATAGCCTTGCAGTTCTCACAGCCCGGGTCTAGAAACTAGCAAGTGATGCCACAGTTGACTAAGCTCTTATATACCGCAGTGGGTTGCAATCTGCAACCTGATGGCACTCTGCATTGAAGCTGAGTGCACTTCCACGGGTCACAACCTTTCGCCAGATATCCGGATTGTCTGTGGGAGACCTGGGGGTGCCCAGCAGGCTGGAGATTATCTCTGTGTAGGGTCTGAATCTGCCCACTGGGTATTAGATTGGAACTTATCCAGCGTGTCTCTCCTGGTGGGGGAGGGGGGAATCCCAATTCCCGGATTCAGCGGCTTCCCTGCAGGTCTGAGAGTGGGAGGGAGCATCCTGCCCAGGTACCCCCAGTGGTCCCTGGGTAGTTGGTTGAGACAGGGGGGGGGGAATCGAGTCCCCCAGACCCATCCTGCAACACCCCCTGCCCAAGGCTGTTTCCCCTGAGATCAAAATATGTCTGGGTGGGCCACCGCCATCTTGGATCTAAACTGTTATTACAATGTTGTACCATAGCAGCTCGGTGGTCATCCTACCAGGCAAACAGTTAGGCTGGCTGCAGATCTTCAGCTTTCTCTTTCTCTGCTCCTCCAGATGTAGTTAATGCCCCAGTCTCATTCACAGATCTACAGGAGAACACCTGCAACAGCCACTCCTATCTCTAGTGGATCCCACAGATCTTCATCTCCTAACAAACTACCCTCTCCAATTCATTGCTGTATCCCTCCCTCAACTCCTCCAAATCCAATCTCCAAATCTGTTCCTTAGCTCTGCATTATACCACCCACTGAGCCTTCCATCTCCAATACTCAAATATTCCAGTCTTAACCTCCTTTTCTCCACTGATTACTTTAGTCCCAAATCCCAACTCCAGTAGGCACTCTGTACTAACATAAAGGCCTCTCTGGCCAGGGAAGCAGGTAGGACAGCTGCAGATATTCACCTCTCACTCTGTTCCCGGACTCCTAGTCCCCAGACTCATCCCCACCTATGCAGCAGGTCTTCTGTTGTGACCTATCCTCTCTGTTCCCATTTCTAGAGTACTAAGCAGACCCTGGGGGAACACTCTGCTTTTCTCTGACTTGTGGACCCCCAACCACTTCCCTAGTCAACCACCATTCTTAAGTGTTAGCTTTTTTTTTTAAATACTTTATTTTTTTTCTTCAAGTTACATCTCAGTAACAAACCCCTCCCTATTCCCCCTTCCTATCCCACCCTTCCACCCTCTTCCCCCCAGAAGTTTCCCCTTTCAGTCCAACAGATGGTTCCTTCTCTTATAACAGTAAGTATTATACAAAACAACAGATATAAATATGCCACATTTATGAGAGTTAAATGGCCCAGTATACCTTCCCCATGTCCAGTTTATACATATTTGGCCCCTGACTTTAACATTCTACTATCTAACCATCTCCATGAGTTTAAAGGTCTATATCTGACTCAACATTCATACTAACTTGCAACACACTTTTAAGAGTATCTTCTTAGATCTATAACACCCTCTTGATTCCTAAACAACTCAAAATTTAACTATGAGACTCTAGCTGTCTATTCTTCAACCACCTCAGAGACCTGAGAGGGATAAATATATTTGCTTATATAGGAAGTGCAGGGCCTGCAGCTTCCAAAACTAAGAAAGGACATACCAATGACTGCCTGGACAGTTCCCATTAGACAGAAACGGGCAGATCCCGGAGCTCAGGGTCAGCCTGATGCAGGGCAAACTCTAAATAGAGAAAGACTTCAATCCAGGAGTGGTGGAACATATCTTTGATCCCTTCAGATGGGAAGCACAGGTCCCTGATCCCAATAATTAGAGTTCAGAGACACACACATGGGATTTGGAGGGACCTAGGTTTGGAGGCTACTTACAAAAGGCCTTCTCAATGCAGGCAGATTGTCCTTTGGGATCTCAAAATATATACACTAGAGCTGGTTTAGCTCCAAGGCGACAGAATGATTTCTTCTTTAACCCGGATTGAAAGATAACACTTTGTATGTTGTCAGAAGGCCAAATTTGCTTCAGGAGAAGTACTACCTAGCCCCCCCCCCCAAAAAAAAATAGGGCAATTGTCCTAGGGTTGGGATTGGGGCAGGGCTCTGTTCTTATCGTTCCAGGAGAATCAAAATGTCCATTAGGGGAGCCCGGGGACAGCTGGACAGCGGAAACCTCAGCAGAGAGCAGAATCAGGCACCAAGGAGGACGAGTGACCCAGTTGATTCTGCCTGGCAGACTTCCTCAATAGCTGTCTCCATTGGGGGCCTGCAACCACCACAGCAATCCAATGTCACTGGGACCATTCAGCTCTACACAATGCCCTGGCAGGAGCCTCAGTGAAGCCTGCAAGATCAGCTTCTGCCTACAAACTCCTTAGGTCATCTAAACAGCTGAGAACAGAAGTGTTAGCTTTTAATACTCTAGATACACATGTTACTTGAAACCCCCAGGGGCCACAACTATGAGAACTAAGATAAATTTCCTACTAGGCACCTGGTACCAAATTCTTCTAAGAACCAGAGAAGGCAACAGAAACTAAGGAACAAAATACCCACCAAACAAAGACCAAGACCATATATCAGCACCTAAAAGTACAGTCATCCCAAATTCAAATGCCTAGACACCAGTGTAAAAATGCAACCAATAAAAACCAGGACAATATGACTCTACTAGCAACCCTTCTACAGCAAGTCCTGAGTATTTCAGCATATCTGAAGCACAAGAAAAAGACATTAAAATGGCATTTATTCATATGATACAGGGTCTTAAAGAGAAAATGAATAAATCGTGTAATGAAAACATAAACAAATAGTGGAAAGAAACTAATAAACCTTTCAAAACCAAAGTACAAGTAACAATCAATAAAGAAAACCCAAACTGAAGGCGAACTGGAAAGGAAACATTTAGGAAGTAGAATAGGAACCATAGAGGCAATCTTCATCAATAGTAAACAAGAGATGGAAGAAAGAATCTCAGGCATTGAAGATACAATTTAAAAATGAATACATCGGTCAAAGAACATGTTAAATCTAAAAACAAAAAATAAAAAAACAAAAACAAACAACAGCAAACAAACAAACAAAAAACCAAACCAAAACAAAAAAACACTCCTGTCACAAAACATACAGGAAATCTTGGACACTATGAAAAGACAAACCCTAAGAATAACAGGAACAAAGGAAGGAGAAGAAACCCAGGTCAAAGGCACAGAAATATTGTCAACAAAGTTATAGAAGAAAATTTCCCTAATGTAAAGAAACTGATGCCTATAACAGTACAAGAAAAATACAGGTCACAAAATAGACTGGACTAGAAAGGAAAGCCCCACAACACATATAATCAAAACACTAAACCTATGGGACAAAGAAATCGTATTAAAAGCTGCAAGGGAATAAAATAGCAAGTAACATATAAATGCAAACTTATTAGAATTTCACCTGACTTCTTAATGGAGACTTGAAAAGCCAGAAGGGTATGGACCAATATGCTACAGCTTCTTTTTTTAAAAAAATAAATTTATTTACTTGTTGTTTCAGGTTACATCTCCATCATAGTGTCCTCTTTCCCCCCTTCCCAACCCTGCCCTCCCACCCTCTACCCCCTAACCCTTCCATCCCACTCCTCTGGAGTGGAGTGTCCCTACATAACAGTCCCCTGCCCCAGTTCAGAAGTCATATGAG